>OU343220.1:52735374-52998269 GCA_910596185.1 Chrysanthemum makinoi
AGTTGCAATGAATGGGGAAATGCAATCCATGAAAGATAATGAAGTCTAGGAAGAGGTTAACTTACCTCTAAATGCTAAGGTAGTTGGAATTAAGTGGCTCTATAAAATAAAGACTGATATGGATGGCAATGTACACATCTATAAAGCTCGTCCTAGTTCTTAAGGTTTTACTCAAACTTTTGGCATAGATTACGAGGATACTTTTTCTCCTGTAGCAAACATGAGAGCTATTAGAATTCTCATAGCTATAAGCGATACTATGACTATGAGATATGGCGGATGGATGTCAAAACCGCCTTCTTGAATGGTCGCTTAGATGAAGACATCTATATGAAGCAACCCGAGGGGTTTGTGAATCCACAATTTCCAAACCGTGTATGCAAACTTCAAAGGTCCATTTATGGATTGAAGCAAGCATCGAGGCAATGGAATAAGAGATTTGATGAAAAATCAAAAGGTATGGATTTATTCAAAATCTTGATGAGCCATGTGTATATCACAAAGTTAGTGGGAGTTATGTAATTTTCCTTATCCTTAATTACGTGACATATTAATTATGGGAAAAGACATTCCAAGTTTGCAAAGTGTTAAGGCATATCTTGGACATTGTTTTTCCATGAAGGATTTAGGACATACATTAGAATCAAGATCTACCAAGATAGATCAAAGGGGTTAATTGGTTTAAATCAAAGCTTACATTGATAAAATATTGAAGAGATTCAATATGCAAAATTCCAAGAAAGGATATTTGCCGATGAAAGTAAATGCATGCTTATGTAGCGATATGTGTGCTTCAACACCATTGAAGTGACATGCGAAAAGTTCCTTATGCTTCAGCAGTAGGATCTATCATGTATGTTGTGAGATGCACAAGGCCAGATGTGACATTTGCTCAAAACATGACATCGATATCATTAGAATCCGTGAACTTCACGGGTGTCATTAAACATATTCTAAAGTATCTTAGAAATACGAAACATATGTTTTAGTGTATGGTGGAAATCCGCACCTGAGCTTGGTGTTACTGAGGTTTTGGTGATGCGTCCCCGATTAATGATAAAGATGATACTGAAGTCTTAGATGGGTAATGTCTTTGTCATTAATGGAGGAGCAGTAGACTGGAAGAGCAAGAAGCAGAGCACGATTGCGATGTATGCAACAAAGGCTGAATACATAGCTGCTTTGGAAATTCATTTCAGGGCTTGGTGTTATGCCTTCAATTGAATCACCTATTGATAAGTATTGTGACAATTCCGCACGCAATCATATTTGCCAATGAACCTGGAGTCATGAAGGGCACCAAACATTTTCTACGAAAGTATCACTATGTTCGGGAACAAGTCCGAGAAGGTGAAATTAATCTATTGAAAGTTCTCACAGATGACAACTTAGTTGATCCTTTCACTAAGGCTTTACATAGAGAAAAGCTTATTGGACTTGCCAATGGCATTGGACTTCGTTTAGCTAATAGTTTCATGCATAACTGTGATTAGTATTTGGATAAAGGATATTTTAAACATTTATTATTTTGATGAAATAAAATTTTGATTATGTTTATTTTTATTTATAATATTGTTGTCATATATTTTCATGTTTAATCCATGAGTAACTAAGTTTGTTAGGAATTGGAAATTCCATAGTGAAGTGTCGGTCACCCCAACTATTATCTAGCATAAGTTAGCTCGTAGATATATCGTTATTTACGTTATTAAGTAGTCAGTTAGTTAGTTGTTAGCTTAGTTATTAGTTTAGTGTAACACCGTGGAGGAAGGACGGGTCATTACCCATTGTATGCCTGATCCACATTGACGGCGTTTAGTTTGTAACTATAAATACCCTTCCCACTAAGGGAAGGGTGGTGCTTTCTCTTAATCTAACATTTTCTCTTTTGTTTATCTCTCTAGAATCACCCTCTCTACTTTCTTCATCTCTCTAACAATGGCTTACTTGTTTAATCATCTACCTAGACCACCTGAATCATCAAACAACATAAAATATACGATCCTACAAATGGTACCAGAGCCAAGGTTGTGTTTTTTTTGATGATTTGTGCGGTTTTTGAGCAGTTTTGTAGTCGGTTTTAGTTGCTGTTTGATGTGGTCATATTGAATTTTTGATGCTGTTGTTGAATCTATAGTTTTTATGCTGTTTTGAAATGCTTATGAATCTGGTCGTATTTTGTTAATGTGTTTGTTGAGGTTTACTGATTTTACATTCTTGTGTACTTGATGATGTCAATATCTTAATAAGTTTATACATGTTCTACATCAGTTCCTCTTCAGCTATAGTGATTATTACTGGTTATGACATATTTAGATAATAACAGATTCTTCAATTAGTTCTATGGTCAAAATGGTCAAGTCCTTGTAGTCAAATACGGGTCAAAAGATGGTTTTTCTTTATGCAGTTTCTGGGTCTATTCTGGTTCGTTCTTGAATGCGAGTTGGCTTAATGATAACATCAAATAGTCCTGATTATTAAGTGTTAATTTCCCCCAATAATGCTCGTTATTTATATCATTTATATGGATTTACGCTTGTTTTCCATTGTTTTCCACTTTCAGGTAAATTACGAGCATTGGAGCTAAAGAGACGCGGAAATGGAAACATATCTTAAGATTTATCACAGTATGCTATTTTGAAGAAGTTACGGCGTAACTCATCTCTCACATTACCGTAACTATTATGACTCGGTATGCCAACTTATCGAAGATTACGGCGTAACTCCTATAGGTTACGACAACTACATTAGGTCAAAAGAGGTTCCACGCCGTTGATACTACGTCGTAACTCTGCATCACTTACGGCGTAACCAAGTTTATTGAAGACTACGGTGTAACCACTAATAAGGTTACCGCCCCGGAATCTAGTGCATTTTACGAAGAAATAGAAGGTTACTGCATAACTCCTATATTGGTTACGCCGTAACGATCCGCCTATAAATACCCCAAAATTCCAAATTTTTCTAATCATCCCATTCCACACACAACACTCGAGAACGGTGGGAAAAGCTCAAAGGTCTAGAGGAGCATACTGAGTTTTTCCAAGGGAGAAGTCACTCCATTACGATAAGCATTAGCTTTTATATTTCTTTCTTTCAATTCATGTATTTAGGTACCTTTGAATATTGAATTGATTTGCATGAGATAATATGGCGCTAAGCACCTTTTGGTGCTAGCCTAGTTATGATTCCTTAATTGTTTTGTTTACGCTCACTTTACTTTTACAATTATTTCTAAGTGTATGCATGCATAGTTCATTGGTAGTCACCCTTGGTTCGTAGTTTTGAATGGCGGTAGAGGCCAATTGCCTAGGAGATATGACCAACTGACCCTAGGTGAGCTGACTGAGATGGGAAGGGTAAGATATGACCAACGTGACCCTTTCTACTTGATTTGACTGATCACCTATCGTTTGGATGAACTTAAGAATTGGGGGTGTAGTGTCTAAGTTCCTAACGGGCGGGCACTCACTATTATGAATCTAGCATGTAGCGGTACTTAATGACTTGGCTTAGAGGACCAGGAATAACATGACTTATGACGGTGCTTTGATTTCTCCTGTGGTGGCATCTTTTGCTGATAGGTTAGGGCGAATTGACCAAATGTTGTCCTCTCGAATTTGACCCTACCTTAAGTAATTGGAAGTAAGTAGACGTAGACATAACTAGCTAGGAGGATTGACTAGGTTAGCACCTTCTTCTCTATTGATTTCTCTTTACCATTTATTTGATTTATTTTATTCTGCATTAGTAGTTTAGTTAATTAAATCTCTATCGAAACCATTATTATTATGTGACACTAGACTTAGTAATAATCCAACACACATAGCTCTTGGGGCGACCTTTGGCTTTACGTTTTACATGCACCCGAATTTACAGCCGTTAGTGCACTAGGGTAGACCATAGGTATAGCGAGACACTACAAATATTAAGACCGTCAAGAAAACCCGCATCAAGTTTTTGGCGCCTGAGTGATTATATTAGGATTGATATTAAGTCTTTAATTTCATTTTAAACTGTTCTCACGATCATATTTCAAGTTTTCATGTACCATGGAAGTTGTTAACATCGATGACCTCACTCTTGAGGAATACTTGGCGTTGACAAGAGCGAACAAGGGCGGTAAGAAGCAAAACAATTGGGCGATTTGTTTCAAATCAAAGACCAGTTTATGAGGGAGCTTCGTGCTAACCCTTTTTCAGGAAACAGGGACAAAGATGCATATGAGCACGTTGAAAATGTCCTATACATTGCAAGTCTTTTCAACATTTCGGGCGTGTCTCATGATGTTGTTATGCTAAGGGTATTCCCAATGACTCTTACTGGAGCTGCTAGAAGATGGATCGAAAGATTGCCCGCCGGGGCAATTAATACTTGGGCACTACTAAAGAAACACTTTATTCAAAGATATTTCCCACCATCGAAGATTTCTAAACAGCTTTTGGAGATCCATAATTTCAACAGGAAGTCGACGAAATGCTGTATCAAGCCTGGGACAGATACAACGATCTCCTTTACAAGTGTCCTACTAATGATCTGAACAATCAGCAAAAGGTCAACATCTTCTACAAAGGAATTAACGTAACTACAATGGCACGATGGAGGAAGTAATAGAAACCAAGGCGGAAGTCTTGATGGAATTGCAGCAATAACCAACAAGCTTGAAAATCTCGGTAGAGATATGCTGAAAATCAGAGAAACTGTTCATGCCATCCAAATTAGTGGCGTAGTGGGGACATTTGACAAGGAAGATACGATCGAGGAAGCTAAATATGGAGAGAATATGCCTTTCTTCATGGAGGACCCCCACCGTATTATGAGCGTAATGAGAGAAGAGCTAACCCGAGGAAATTATTAACAAGTACCTTGTGGACACTACCCAGAGGCAAAAGGAGCAAGAGGAATGGCTTAAAAATTTCCAAGATAATACAAACAAGAGCCTCTCTTCCCATGACATATCACTTAAAACTTGGAAACTTTAATTGGAAAGCTTGGCGATGAGGTACAAAGAAGAAACGAAGAACAAAAGAGCAAGTCTACTATATGTAAGGTATTCTCGATAACAACAAGTACTCGGATGATTCGTCTCGATGGCGAAAGTGAGTTACGCCATAATCACACCTCAGAGTTACGGCGTAACCCGAATTCAAGCAAAAACATGGACACCAAGGACGACAACCCTAAAAGGAGAAGTCATTGGTGCAAGGCTATAACATTTGACGATGGAGAATGCTACAGCTTGTGGGCCTCGTGTGATCCTCGAAAAACCTGCGATGGTGGTGTTGAAAAAGAAAGGATAAAAGATGACATATACAAGTGGACTACACTAAACGACAAAGAAAGGTTAGCCAAGTTCTCAATTAACGAAGTGGAAGGACCACCCATTAAGCATTACTGCAAACCCTTACTTATCATGGAAGATGAGATTACTCACGCTTGGCCAACATGCAATCCTTTTTGTGATTATTGCAATGGAGGAGGTAATGTGAAGAACGGAGTTTGGATATGCCCACACGAATACTGGAGGCACGACGTTGATTTTGGAAATCTATCATTCAATGATCGAGATTCGATAAGATTCGGGGGCCGATAATTAATTCACTTTGTTCGAATCGGAACTCAAATATGAGAAACATATTCTTCGAGGAAAAACCATTAAACCCCTCATGATATTTCTTACGAAGATGGCGATGTGAGTTCAAAATCATTGGTGTGAACAAATTAAAACCAAATGACGGAAAAGTTTGGGCTTCACGCAACCCTTTGAGCATGAATGTGATGGAGGAAGCGTGAGAGAGCGGGAAGACGAATTCCTTTGGACTTCAACTAATGATTACGAAAAACGAGAACTACCTTGGCGGATGATCTCGATTCAATGATTGGGTCGTAATCAAATACGGAAAAATTGTGGCGTTAACTAAAAAGAAAATCTGGAATGGGTGTATGAGTAAAGATCAACCTAACAACGAAGTTACTCATGAAAAACCAGATGATGACACCAAGGGCTCGTCTAAGGTTGAAAATGAAGAATGCAAGCAAATACTCAACCAACTTGAAGATACCGATTCCGACGATGATGATTTCGATTATCTCGAGTTACAAGGCGAAGACGGTTTCATTGACCCAGATGATGAAGTACACGAGAAAAGAAGATGCAAGCTTCTTGGCATCCCATTTTAGAGGCCTCCACCTATTATAGCCGAAAAATTTGAGTTTACACGATACCACCTGGGACCGGAGGAAAAATTTTGCAAGATCCGGAAAATTGAAACCAAAGAATATCTACACACTGCCTCAAATGTCGGGTGGGTTAGGCGCAACTTAATGAAAGACATGGAAGAGGTCGGGGAAGTCCAAAGGCCCCCATAGAAGCCCAACGGCTCTGAGTCTAACTTAAAGACTCGTAAATAAAGAAAAGTTCTCTTTCGGGAGACAACTCGAATTATCCCTTTCTTTTATTTTATTTCCCTTTCTGTTGGGTTTTGTGTTTTCTAACTATTTTTGCAGGAAACAAGGAAGTAATTGTTTTCGCTGCGTTTGCGATCTGCGAGAGTTTACGGTACGTAACTCATCTTGGTGATTATGTCGTAACCAACCTTTTAGCAGCCAATTCTTGACGCATTACACCATTCGTAATACCATCTCGGTTCCGCCAGAACTACTCGCTTTACTACTGACTCATTCCAGGTTTTGCGATTCGGCGTAACTCCTCAAAGAGTTACGACGTAACTTTCCCCTACTTTAATTCTTTCATTTTAAAACACAGTAACCTTGTATTAGTTTTTAAATGAACTTTGTGGGTGTGTTCTTTGTAAACCCTCACGAGACTTCACTGGTACTTAGGACACCAAGTGGTTTAAAAGGCTTGTTGCATGCGCTAAATGCAACCGTGATTCCTACGAAAGTGAGTTAGGTTTGTTTTTTGTTTTTCATTTTTTTATTTTTAGAATTATGCTTGTCGGTATTGTGACTTCAGGGATTGAAGTTTGTTCATGACGCTTATACGAAGGCACGTCTCTTTTTCGTAGGCCTTCTTCATTATGGAGCAAATTTCAGGGAAGTTCTCGCTCTAATTCTACCTTTCTCTTCACCTTTATTTTAATGCCTAGTACAAAAGGGACCTTGTACAATTCAAGTGGGGGGACGGGAGTAGAATTATCTCTTGAACTTTATTTCGCCCTCATTTTCTAGTTTATTTTGAAAAATTATGCCATTTTAAAATTTTGACATGTTTTTCTTAACCTAACTGGATTAGACCTTAGCCGAGCACATACTACCCTTGATATTATATGGTGAGATTAGCCTTATCCGTTTCCAATATTTTACCCCAAATCCACCAAATTATGAGTGTGCGGTAGCTTGTAAACTTTAGAACTTGGCCTTTGCATCATTTGAGACCATAGACGAGGTATGTTGAGTTAGCTCGATGTATTTGGACTTTTCAGTTTTAGAAGGCAATATTATAGGATTATCACCCAAACAGCCTAACATTGTGAGTCTATCGATTAGTCACCTCTACTTTTCGACCCCCATGTGAAACCCTTTTGTTGCACTCATCTTTAGTGCAAGATACCCCTAGATACACCCTTCTGAGCCATTCCTTTCATTTTATTCACCCAATATATTGTTTCGATACACCTATACACCTTAGCCTACCCTGTAGTCTTTATTTGTAATTGGGAAGTCATCATTTGCCTAAGTTCAAGTTCTAGGTTTGAGTGGAAAGGTTAGGAAATTACGCTTTCATCGACAACATTTCTGTAGATCATTGAAGACCCTCTGAATTCCCATTGTTCATCTCAAGTGGGGGGATATTATGTTAGTATTGATTGTTAGATTAAAAAAAATGGTGATTCGAAAAAAAAAATAAAAAAAATAATAAAAAAATAATAATTGTTATGATTATGTTATTGTAAAGTGCGATGTTATAAGAACTGTAGTATGAGCTTTATTGATATAGTATCGAGGAGGCCACCTCGGTCACATTTGAAGATTGGAGTTGGTAGTTATGCCAACAGTTGGAGATAAGGTAGTGTGCCCATACATCCTCCTAATGACACACCTACCTTGCATTTTCATGATCGGTTTCTTGGCCTGGCTTGAACTTTGAGACGGTAAGTGGTGATGACTTGGTTATAGATTTAGACTACGCGTTTTATTTCCAATTATATCCCATGTCTTATCCTACCCTTTAGTCATGAAGCGTGTCTAGGTGATGCGAGCAATCTTTGGTGTCTTGGCCATGGATTTGGTCATGTACCACTGGTTTTTGTCCACTTCGCACTGACATGTTAGTAATGACGAGTCACCCAACCTTTATCGTGTCTACCCATATTGCCTTGAGAATTGTTTCACGCCTTAACTCTAGTGGTGGAGATTTGTGTAACCGCCAAGCTTATGATAGAATACATGCTATGACTGTGCGATTGAGTGATCACCCGAAATTGACACTTAGAATAGTTGAGAGATTTGAGTGTTTGTTCCCCCTTCGTGAGGTGTTGATTTGTTTTATTCTAGCATAAGGGATTTGTAAACTCATATTTTCCAGGTTATGGGAGATATCTTTTTAGGAATCTATCTAACAAGGTCTACTTGAGGGCAAGTAGAGTTCAAGTGGGGGATATTTGGTAACATCAAATAGTCATGATTATTAAGTGTCAATTTCCCGCGATAATGCTCGTTATTTATATTATTTATATGGATTTACGCTTGTTTTCCATTGTTTTTCACTTTCAGGTAAATTACGAGCATTGGACCTAAAGAGACGCGAAAATAGAAACATATCTAAAGATTTATCACAGTATGCTATTTTGAAGAAGTTACGGCTTAACTCCTCTCTCACATTACGCCCAACTATTGCGTGACTCGATGCCAACTTAGAAGATTACGCTCCTTCCGAGGTTACGACATAACTACATTAGGTCAAGAGGTTCCACGCGAGATACTACGCAGCACTGCATCACTTACGACGTAACCAAGTTTATTGAAGACTACGGTAACCACACTAATAAGTTACGCCATAACATAGATCTAGTGAATTTTGAAGAAATAGAAGGTTATGGTAACTCCTATATTGGTTACGCCGTAACCCAAACTTATACCCATACAATTCCAGCATTTCTAATCATCCCATTCCACACACAACACTCTGAGAACGTGGGAAAAAACTCAAGACAGGTCTAGAGGAGCATGAGTCGCTTCCATGGGAGAAGTCACTCCCATTACGATAAGCATTAGCGTTTTATATTTCTTTTACTTTCAATTCATGTATTTCGTACCTTTGAATGTTGAATTAATTTGCATGATTAATATGAGCGGCTAAGAACCTTTTGGTGCTAGCCTAGTTATGATTCCTTAATTGTTTTGTTTACATTTACCTTCACTTCCGTACAATTATTTCTAAGTGTATGCATGCATAGTTCATTGGTAGTCACCCTTGGTTTGGTAGTTTTGAATGGAGGTAGAGGCCAATTGCCTAGGAGATATGACCAACCTGACCCTAGGTGGCCGGGAGATGGGAAGGGTAAAATATGACCAACTCTGACCCTTTCTACTTCTTGTGATTTGACCAATTGATCACCTATCGTTTGGATGAACTTAAGAATTGGGGGTGTAGTGTCTAAGTTCCTAACGGCCGGGCACTCACTATTATGAATCTAGCATGTAGCGGTACTTAGTGACTTGGCTTAGGGACCAGAACAACGGGACTTATGATGGTACTTTGATTTTTCCCGTGGTGGCATCTTTCGATAGGTTAGGTAGAATTGTCCAAAAGCGTCATCTCGAATTTGACCCCACCTGAAGTAATTGAAAGTAAGTAGATGTAGACATAACTAGCTAGGATGATTGACTAGGTTAGCACCACTTCTCTCTATTGATTTCTCTTTACCATTTACTTTGCTTTTATTTTTGCATTAGTAGTTTAATTAATTAAATCTCTATCGAAACCATTATTATTCTGTGACACTAGACTTAGTAATAATCCAATACACATAGCTCTTGGGCGACCTCCTTTTACCGTTTACTACACTACACGCGACCGGGTACACTGCCCATTAGTGCACTAGGGTAGACCATAGGTATAGCGAGACACTACAAATATTAAGACCTGGTCAGTAAAACCTGCATCAGTTAACAAGGATTCGAGTTGGGATGCAGTTTGACTTTTGAGTCATATGTGACTTGATTAAGTCAAAAGCGAGTTGTGATGATGCGAGTTGTCAAGATGCGAGTTGTGAGGATGCGAGTTGTGAGGATGCGAGTTGTGAAGATGCGAGTTGTCAAAGTTGCAAAAAGATGCGATTTGTCCTTCTCATGCGTTTTGACGTATGGGACTATGCGATTTGATGAAAATATGGCAAGTGTTTTGACAAACTGGACTGTGCAACTTTACTCTTTTGGATGCGATTTGAAGACAAAAGACTGCTATGTTGTAAAAATAATGTTCACTTCAATCCCTTATCATGAAATAAACATCTAATCTCATGAATCATACCTTCGTGACTCAACCCAAATAAACCACATATCCAACATGAATCAATGATAAAATAAAATAACATCAGATATCAGTTTTTGATTTACTTCGTGATATTCATGCTATATCAAGACTCTTTAAAATCTACCTACATATCCAAGAGTCGGACAAAGTATGTTACACAAGATCTCAGCTCCTTCTTGTCGTGTGTTACACAATGCACATCTAGACCATGGAAGGTCTAATACAAGAAAGAAGTATCTTCATTGATCATTTTTTTGATCCTCACACTTCATGGCTTCTATCCGAATCTTACAAAAAAAAGAAAGTTAACAAACTTGTTACTTCCTTCTTTTCATTCGATTTAGACTTAATGCAAAGTCATTAAAAATATACAATCAGATCTCAGATTCAATCTCAGGGTATTCATGACTATATCCGACCTCAAGAGGTCACACCCTAGAATGAGTATCATCATAGATCTATTAACGGGCAATAACGGATAAATGTAAATATGAAAATGATCTCAGCTTTGATTCTTTTGTGTTAGGTTCATCAAACACATAGACCCTAAAAGATCTATACACAAAAGATCGTGTACCTCATGGATCTATTTTTTTTTGTTAATGTCCGAATGTAAAAAGGAAGTTAATAACAATTATGTTATCACTTTCTTTTGATTCGTGTATGTTAAGAAAAAATTAATAACGAATCAATTCGACTATAAAACCTTCTCAAACCTACCTTGGTTTTCTTTTGAAGCTACGTCCATTTGTTCTACACCATCCCTGTGGCGAATCTAAGACCCTCAAATCAATGACATCTAACCAACCCTGTGGTGATGTGCGAATGAATGTTGATGTGTGAACAACTTGGGTCTCGATATATTGGATAAAGTTAATTGAGATTGGGTGATAATCTTCTCTCGATTGATTTGGAATAAGAAGATGGGGGGCGTTGTTTTATCTGTTGTGTATTATTAGGGTTGGATGGTGTGAGTATGTTTAGGAGAAGAGGCGGATATATGAGAGATTTTAGGGTTACAAAATGATTAAGTCGTGTTAATATACCCGTGCAATTAAGGTATGGTGTAACCGGCCATGGGCTTTGTAATAATCAGATTTGTCAATGGGCCGAGATGTGTATTTGGATGTGAATTCATGGGCCTGTCGTGTGTAGTATTAAGCTGCAACGTGTATGGATGGGCCAAGTATTATTTTGGGCCTAAGCTTGGATTTTTAGATGATTGGAACTGAACTTTTCATGGGCTGTGTATTACGAAACCTGATTTAGTCTATGTGTTGAAGACTACTTGTTGGATTTTGATCAGTAAGATGTTGGGCCGTGTGATGTCATTTGATGTATTAAAGGATAATTTCACACTAACTTGAGCCAAAGATATCCGAATCTGATATTTGATATGATATAATATTTGATATTTGGTAAAATGGGATTCATAAGTATTGAGATCTATGATATCCGAATATTATCTCATATTATGAATCCATAAGAATTGATACTTCTCAAGAATGAGTGTCATTTGGCTCGGGCTTGAAATTACACGTGACTACTTGGATTTGATCGATGGACTGATGGGCTTCTCATAATTGGATCGTAAATTATGAGATTTGATAATATGAGGTCTATGAGATTTGGACTTTATGAGTTTTGTTGATATGAGATTTGAGGATGAGATTCATTGTGGTATGTTGATTGGTACTTTGGTATATATATTTTCATGAAAAATATTTTGTCACGGCTTGAATTGTTATTGGAACTTGTTTGACTACGGGGTCGTTTGTGTTTGGTATTTCTTATTTAGGTTTGAAGTGAAGTTTTCCTGGCTCGTTTACTTATTTCGCCTTCTTTCTTTCTATCCTTCCGCGAAGATGACTTGTCTGGGTATTTTTAGAGTGTGATAAAGACTTGGCTATTTAGTTACGTGTGTGATTCTTTCTTGCTTAACCGACAACGTAACTATCACTTCGGTGTCTCACGCAGTTGAGGATTCGTCAAGAGGTTTTGTACAATGGGTACACCGTTTCTTCTTCACAAGGATTAGTGCAAGCTTAAGTAACAAATCTGGGGAATTTTACTTCATGTTCAAGTTTGGCATATCGAGTCTATTTCTCCTTGTGGTCATTGTTATAGCCATCAGAATACGTGAATGGTGTGTTTACCAAAGTGTTTAATGGTTGAGATGTAATCAGCAATTCTCATGGGTTACTCGATGCTACAACATGTCTATGATACTTCACAGTCTAAGCAAAATCTTTAAAAATCCTCAACGACATTCATGATCTTTCAAGATGTTTGCTTATGACAAGAACTTCTCGTGCTAATGGTCGTACACGTTATGATGCTTCCGAAAGTTCGAAACCATCATGGGGAGAAACGTGTACTTTGGTTTACGGACAACCTCCAGGGGGAAGTAGTTTATACTACTTGACTTAGTATGGTTTGTGAAGCTGTCTACATATGGGTAAAGAATTGTTGATGATGGAGAATGAATCATTGATGAACCGCTGCATATTCCTCTAAAATAGATATTCACCAAAACCAAAGTTGTCATAACACATTCAAGCTGACATTGTTTACGGTTTAGTCTTGATTTTGTAAAATCCCGCGAAAGAATCTATTTCTTAGTTTAAATCATAGATTTGTAAAATCCCGTGACAATGGAATCATCCCGGTGTAAGTAAAGTGCATTTCCTGCTCTATCTCTCGGTTTATTCTTGGTTTTGTAAAATCCCGCGAAAGAAACTATTTCTCGGTTTACACTATAAAATTATAAAATCCCGTGATGATGGGACCATCCTGGAGAAAGGGAAAGTGTAATTCTGGATCTTATCTGATGCTGGTACTACGGTTTCTACTTCGAAGAAGGGATAAAAGGGTGTACTTCATGAATTGGGTGATTGTTTGGATTGTCTTCTTGGCAGTTTGGTTATTTCAAAGTTTTATGGGGTTATGTGCTTTTAACCATGGTCAGGATAAAACCATTATCATAGTTCACTTAAACCGTCAAAGGAGGCTAGATTTGAGCTTTTAACCAGAAGATGTGACAACGGCGTTAATTCTCTATTATTTATTTGAGGTTGAAGTGAAATATCACGGGCGAGTGTACTTAGTATCTGAAGGTATCGGGGATGGTTGGATGAAGATTCTTCAAGATCCTTGTTCGAGCTTTTTATCAAAAACGAAGACTTGGAAATCTAGTTATTGTTGGGTGACCTTTCCTTTTCTTTTACCACTTGGGGGAATTGGGCTCTTACCACCACAAAATAACTATCACTTTAAGGAGTTACGTTATAGTGCTCAGTGTCACATTGAATTGTGGATTCTCAAGAGGTGATGTACGTCTAATACTTGATGGTTGGTTAGTTGAAAGTTATAGAGTACTTAGAGATTCAAATGGGCATGAATTCTCGACACCGCTCTTTGTTACATATGTGCAAGTTTAAATCACGAGTTCGGGTTAGTTCACTTCAAGGTCAAATTCATCATATTGGGTTTTCTCCATTAGCTGTCACAACAAAGAGCCTACAGAATGATAATGGGGTTGATTACAAGTTTGCCAAGAGTAGATGAAAAGAGAGAGATAATGACGTTTGAACACAACAGTTCAAGCCTCGTACTCTAAAGAAAAGAAAAGTGTACGTTTCAGTGCACTTTGTCTTCGAAGAAGAGAAATCTTCTTATGATGTTTGAACACAACAGTTCAAGCCTCGTATTCTAAAGAAAAGAAAAGTGTACGTCTCAGTGCGCTTTATCTTCGAAAGAAGAGAAATCTTCTTATGACATTTGAACACAACAGTTCAAGCCTCATTCTTTAAAGAAAAGGAAAGTGTACGCTTCAGTGCGCTTTATCTTCTGAAGAAGAGAAATCTTCTTATTAATGACCATTCTCATCAACATTCTTCATACTTTTTCCACGTGCTTTCAGTTATCAAGTGAACCGGACTACCGATAGTTGTTCTCTTATTCCACTTGCTCGATTATAATGACGATGGCGACATCATTTGCTACCTTTGAGGGGGAGAAGTGTGAATAGACTACATTTGGATGATTTTCACTTGTTTAATCAAGAATGGCATCTCCGTATGCAATTCTTGAGGGGGAGAAGAAGTATGATAATTCTACATGTTGAGTTACTATTGAGAATACATGGTCATACGGCTCTTAACTCATGTAAGAACCGAGCTTCTTCTTATCGGGTCATCTTGACATGGAGTTTCTTCTAAGAGCCGTTGGTTAACATCTTCTCACGGACTGATGAGTTTATTGACAAAGTGTTTTCGGTTAATGCTTCACGTACACATCAACATGATGATTTCGAACAATCTCTCTGTTCTTGTTTGATGTGATTGGTAGTTTGGTGTTACCATTTAGTGTGTTCGTTGCGGGCTGATTGCTGATTTCCTTGATGAACATCTTTCTGTTCTTGTTTGATTGGGAGGGATTTTAGTTAAGGGAATTTGCAAGAGGTAAGTTAATTGTGATGCTTTTTTTTTGTGAGATGAAGATGTTAACTATCTATTCCCCAACTGGACAATCTTGAAGAAGGTCGAGTCTACAATCTGTTCTACATTTTCTGTTGCATGTTAGAAGACTAAAGACGAATTGCATTTAACGATCTAAAGACTTCTTCTTGTTCCGGGCATTCATCATAAAGATTGCCAGTTTAGGGGAGAGCACTAATTGGGGGAGAGTAAAACGTCAGATTTAATCCCTAATTAGATTTGCTCACATAATTCTTCAGCAAGTTGATTCTCACAAAGATTAAAAGTGTTCTTCTCAAAAGATTTCTAGTACATGGGCTTATAGTGTGTTGCTGATTCTGAAGTATCAAAACCAGCAAGGGGGAAGGAGACACGTATCTAAACGCGAGTAAACTTGATGAACTTAATACTTCTAAGTGATTGAAGATATCCCGGGAAGACTAATGTCATTATCGCAGAGAAACTCAAGGTTTGACTCATGGCGTTTAGTGTCCTTATTCCAACTATGTGGGGGAAGAGATGGAAGAGTTAGTTTCTGAAAATAAAAGAGGTACACAAGTATGACGTCATCAGGGAAGAAAAAAGTGAACATTGGGGAGGTGTTTTCATTCCCCTCATGATGTGTATTTGGGAGTGTTCTTGGGTATTGGTGTACTTCAGGTTCTTGAGCTTCATACACGATCATCAGGGAAGAAAAATGTGAACATTGGGGAGGTGTTTTCATTCCCCTCATGATGTGTATTCGGGAGAGTTCTTGAGCATTATTCAAAGAAACTGACTGCATCAATTCAACTACTTGGGGGAATTGTTCTCTTGATACCTTTTGGTATGGATCGCTTCAGACTTCAGTGGAAAAGGAATTTGAGAAGATTCATTCAAGCGTGGGATGCTACGTTGCTGTTCTTCCTATTGATGATATAACCCCGAACGAAGAATCACAAAGATTATTCTTAAAAGGAGCAGCAAGATCGATGATAATGGTGTGCTTCTTTGTACACCTGACTAAGGCAAGCTTGAAATAGAGCTTCGAATCTGCTCAACAAAAGGATTTTCGGTTTGGGGGGAAGCTACCAAAGTCTCACTTTCAGATGGTTCAATTTCTTTCTCCTTTTCAAGAGCCTCGGAAGCTTTGGTGGTGGATGTTTAAGAGATGACGATTTCTATCTTCTACAACGGTGCTGGACGATATCCTTATCTCGGTACTCGTACCACCATCTTCTTAAACTATATCATCTAAGCTATCTGTAAATATTTATCAAAAACCAAATACAAAAATATAAAACCAACAAAACAAAATAGAAAAATATAAAATCTTCAAAAAAAAAAAAAAAAAAAAAAAAATTGAAAAAGACCAAAAATATTGTTTTTCAAAGACATGTCTTCTGGTATCGATAACATCTACGGTCTTAGAAATGTCATTCAATAATGGCACGGGACCATAGATGAAGTTCGAGTAGGAGGTGTAAATATTCTTTTCCAAAACATGTCTCAAAATATGGCTTGCAGTTATTTCAGACTGTAATCCGCGCTAAAACCATGGTTTGCTATTATTTCAGATAGCAACTCGTTCTTTAAGAAAGGAAAGTGCTGCGCTAAACCATTTTTCAAATATTTCATGCACTTATCCTAAAACAATATGAGGAAAGTATGTCGAAGGACTACTGTTCCTACACAAATGTTTTCTTTCTAAAATTCTTCAGAAAAATATTTGTTGTGTTTTAAAATGGTGGAAAATTGAGTTGCTTAAAAATCAATCAGAATCAGTGTTTTCATAAATTTGCAAAACTCAATCAGTGACTTCAGCGCTTTTAAAACTTTTCAGAGAATGAGTCATAGTTCCCATGCTTTACAAGATCTGATTGATATGTTGAACTGACTTTAATTAGTCGATTGCTGTTTGGGTGATGTCGATCACCATATATCTATTTGTGTTGACTAATATATGCAGATAAGATGGTTTATAAGAATGTTCCCGATCCGGATCCCACAAATGAAGATGATTGGATGCCGTAAGGAAAGGGTAACTATTTCTTGGGTCGACTAAAGAAGAAACGGAGCTTAATTAGATCTCTCTATGGATGGTTGGCACGATAGTTGCAACTTCAGATGTCTCACTGCATCTGCAGACGGTTTTCTTTCATCCTCTCAGCAACAACAAAAGCAGCTTATGATTTTCTCCACCTAACGTATCTTGTGCAGGAAAAGTAGTGAGTTATACCATTTTTTCTTAAAACAAATTTTAAATTATTGTTTTGAAAATGGGAAAAATATTGTTTTGAAAATAAAGTGAACTCAAATTTTGGAAATCAACCGGACTTCATTTTTAAACATAAGTCGCTCAATCAACGACTACGGTCATTGATTGAGGGGGAGAGTGATTTCAAATTAAAATATTTTCAAACGATATTTCTTCATAAAAGTCCATCTGTACGTAATAAAGTGGTGAGTTAAAGATTTAATGTTATGTCATGGTATGATTTTCTTTAAAACTCAAAGATCTTTCAAAATGAATTTTTTTCTGTTCTTGTTTGATTGTGAAATTGTTTTATTTTTACTTAAAGATCTCTTAAAATTATCATACCTGACACTAACAATCTTTAATGTCTTATATTGGTCTATATCAGTCATTTTTCAAAATTAAATTTTGCCACGTCTTTCCCCAAAATTTTCTAAATGATTTAAATCAATCGGGATCCAAAAATCTCAATTGGTTTGAAATTTTGGATCGGGGGAGAGATCGTGATTTAAATCTCAAATCAGTTTTAAAGGGTGATTGTTTCAAAATCACTCATTCCTTCATGTGCCAAACGATTTTGAAATACATAATGCACATGATTGTGGAGTAGCATTTAACCATAAATCAGATGAGCTTTTAAATCAGGCACATTTTCTCCCATGTTTTCTAAACCTTATTAAATCACTTGGGATCCAAAATCTCAAAGGGTTTGATATTTTTGATCGGGGGAGAATTTGAGATTTAATAATGAAATTTGATAAAAGGTGATCATTTTGATTCAAATGTGCATACTGCTCCCCCATATGTGCTAAACGCTTTCGAATCTCGAAGCACATATTGAGGGGGAGCATTTCAAAAAGAAAATAAACTTTCAAAGCACAAAGATTTCTATGTTTCAACATAAAGTACCTTGATTGATTTAATAAATGGTTTCTTAAAGGATTTTGTGATTTGTTGATGTACTTCAAAAGAACTCTTTCCTCTATGTGATAAAATGATTTCGAATATCCTACGCACATATTGAGGGGGAGAATTTACCAAAGAAATTCAAATGGCTTTTTCCACGGAAATTGTGATCATGAATATATTTCAAAGAACTCTTGCCTCCATGTGCTAAACAATTTCAAAATCATATGCACATGTTGAGGGGGAGCATTTCTAAATGATCAAAACAGTTAAGGTACAAAATGCTTTGATTTTATATCAAAATTACCTTGATTGACTTTCCAAATGTTTTTTCAACTGGTTTCAAGAAGGAAAGAACAATACCAAAAGACCGACCAATTTACTTTATGCATGGTTGTTATAAGGATGGTTAGGTTAGGTATTCGTTCCCACGATCCCGCCAGAACCGGAGGGATCTACCCTGGGACAATCCACTAGATAGTGTAGAGTCCTTAGGTATAATGAAAAAAAGGAGAAAAATGAGAGTACGGGAAGAGTGCGGACTGTGACAGAGCTAGTACTGGAATAAACCCAACAAGGTTCTAGTTATGAAGTCTCGGTAAGCACTAAAGGGGTTGAAGAATGAAAAAGAATTGAATATGAAAAAGGGTGAAAAGAAATAGCCCTCCATTAATTCAACCTTAGCGCAGAAACCGGGTTCAATACATATGCTACTGGTGTCTACTAAGGTAACACTGGTATTGAAGACAAGACGTCATGGACCCAGTGACGCACTGTACCTAACTTCCCAAGCTACTCAAGTTCCTCTTAAAAGGACTTGTTTCATTCTCACGGGGAACCTACATAATCTATCGACTTTCTCTTAGAGATTGTTGATATTGAAGAAGGAGACCCTCTCCCTAGTCTCCGACATAGGAAACCAAATTCAATTGAGTCTAGAGCCAAAAGATCATCCGCAAAATCTCATTAGGACACAAAATTAATGAAGACTTGTTGTTTCACACAATGTGGAAAGTAAGTATATATTGAGAGTCCTACGTATTATCCTTGTGGTATTGCCAGAACATCCGAGTGATATGTAAAAGTACTCACGATGAAGATGGAAATCCTTCTAGAGCCAACATCAAACAAGCTCTTGGTGGGTGACATGTGAGATCTTGCAAAAGATCAAGTTTGTGACAACTGGATAGAAAGAATGGTGCGATTCATTCTTGAATCAACCTTGGTCCAGGAAATGAATTGACGAATACTTTTGGAAAAACCGTTCGATGTGCAAATCTTCTTTTCTCTTGCACATCGAATGTGTATTCATGTTTTCAAACACAAAAAGTATCTTTGATTGAAAAAATACTTTTGGAAAACCGTTCGATGTGCAAATCTCTTCTTTTCTCTAGCACATCGAATGTGTACTCTTTTCAAATACAAAAAGTATTTATGATTGAAAATTGATCTTTCTCATAAAAACCTTTGTCGTATTGCAAAACTCTTTCTTCTAAGCAATACGCGATTGTTTTCAAATCAATTTTTCATCATTCAGTGAATCTCAATTGCTGGGTTCACTCTTCGTGTTGTCTTCTTTGAGACGTTCGATTTGAGAACAGTAGAACAGTATAAACCTGTCAAGGAGATTCTTGAATTATACCGATCAGGAAGTACTTGTACTGATCAACAGGGAACCGTGGGCCGTGTACCTCAATTCAACGAAAGTGATCAAAGACACTTTTGTGTGTTTTATTGCTAACTGTTGTTTGCAGGTACATTTGTACGGTTGCAGCTGATTCTCGAATTGAGAAGTCAATCCAAAGCCGCATGCTCACAACATCCACACTTAATTAAAGAAATCATGACAAGTGCTAATCTACATAATGGCTCTGAGAAGTGCAAATATCATGAACCAGTAAAGCTTCCGCTACTCTGATGAAAAGATGCATTATCCAGAAAGTGTGAGCATGTCGGTCCGAAAGTCACAACTTCACATGATGCCAACACAATAAAGGGTGATCCAGAGATTTGCTGTGGCTGATGATCTCAAAGAAAGCTCGAAGATCATCAAGATGTGGATTAGTTAAAGGCCTCCACTGAAAGTACAAAACAAATCGGACTATGAAGAGTCACTGCTAATGGACAAAGATTGCGGAAGTGAAGAATTCAAGTCTACGAGCTCAGAACAGAAGACAAAATGGAATGCTAGGATTCAAAATGTAAATCATGGCGTGACCTCCCTTAGGGGGAGATTGTTAGGAATTGGAAATTCCATAGTGAAGTGTCTGTCACCCCAACTATTATCTAGGATAAGTTAGCTCGTAGACATATCGTTATTTACGTTATTAAGTAGTCAATTATTTAGTTGTTAGCTTAGTTATTAGTTTAGTGTAACACCATGGATGAAGGACGGGTCTTTACCCATTGTATGCCTGATCCACAGCCCGACAGGAGGGCGTTTAGTTTGTAACTATACTTGTTTAATCATCTACCTAGACCACCTGAATTATCAAACAACATAAAATATACGATCCTACAAAGTTATTCTAAATTGTCCGTTGTCAATTAGTGATATGGGGATATCATTAAACTAATACAAATCTGAGAGATGTGGTAGAATATACTTGAAAGCATATTGATGAGAAAGCGTACCAATTTCAGATGATATTCAATGAATTGAATATACGACTTATCCCAACTACATAATTACTTTATGGATATTGTTGTTAAGTAAATTATGAATAGTTATCCTCAGATTTAAGATACCAGATAAGTGTCATAAATGTAGTGCATTTCTGTGAGGCAACTTAACACTATACGTAACTGGTAGTCATAAGGGTTGTTTCCAAAAGTGTTGCAAAGTTTATCGGTTAGTCTTGTAGTCAAGATGAAATTTGTTCCTTCAAATTTATTTGGAGTTTAATACTGCTGGGCCCCTCGTAGGGTTGACAAGATGTTTGTGTGGCCACACCCAAAATCTCCCCTGAATATGTTCAGAAGATTTGGTAATCTTGGTCAATTACTTAAAACGAGAAGCAGAATAGTTGAATAAAGAATGACTTAATTCCATATCTTTATTTAACATGGTATTAGAAACAAAAGGATAATAATAATGAGAAATCATTAAAAGGTTTTCCAGGAGCCTTGCTCGAGTTGTACAAGAGGCATCGAAGTGTTGCTAGACGCTAACCAATGTGATCACTCTATTAAGATATATCCAAGTGTGAGCTGTTAGTTTTATGGATATAAGTTAGTAGTCGTGAGTTAAGATCGAAATCGAGACCACGGGATTGCATGTCACACCCCCAAAATACATGTTTTGTAGCGGAATGGAATTCCTGGGGGATGACTGCCATAGCATCACAGTTACAGTTATATTGAACGACCTAAAGTGTCGTTTTGAAAATACATCGTTTGATTAAGTAAAATATTCAGAGTTTACAAAACATAGGTCCCAAATGACAATCCACAAGTGCGGAAATAAGTTTGTTACAATCCCAAACGATGTTTTAAAATGCATAAAACCCATGTGAGACGCGTCGTCACCGCGACTCTATGATAAGTCCTTATGCATGCCATGAAGTATATGCCTTAGATACCTGAAAATACATTGCTAAAAGTGTCAACACAAAGGTTGAGTGAGTTCATAGAGTTTATGTAAATGTTTTATACGACCACCACAAGTATAAGTCATGTATGACAAATATGTCACATAAAAATGTTACAATTGCTATAAGCACATGACACGGCTTAGACCGATCATTATGCTTATGAACAGAGTGTTTTGACAAACAACTCAAATTATGATATTAAATGAAATGCATCCGTTTGACCAGTTGGAATCCACCAACCCGGATGGAGGAATCACCCTCAATAGATCTATTCACTCACCCTCGCTTACTCCGTAATTAACGGTTCATGATTATGAAATGGGGACATTCAATTGGCAATGGGGTAACTTAAGAAATGTAATAAATTTGATATACTTGGTACCGTAATAAAAATAATGTGCAATGTATTCTCCCCCGTAGGTTTGAAAATAAGTATAAACTTGAAAGACGGGGCTATGAAAACTTACATGATACAATGATTATGATGATATAGTGGCAATACTGAAATGAGGTGCAATCTATCTGCAACCTAATATGAATGATATGATCTATTATAAATCATGAATATATATCGTACCTGCAAATCCACATGTAATCTATACCACTTGTACATTTTTGAAAATGAAGTTTATCGTCGAAATATATGTATATGACATCTCGTCAAGTTATAAGATACTTTACAAGTATTTACGTTGAAACAACATCCTATGATAGTCGTTAAGTGATAAATCAAGAAAATATAGTTTTTCGTCGCAAATAATGTACTTTGATAACTCATGAAAATGACTAAGTGGCCTCGAAAAGCTAGTCGTAAAATAGTGAATATCGAATATTAGAAAACAAACTCAATGGTTTTGGAAAGCTTGTAGCGATATTTAAAAGTCTTAGCATTTAACTTTTGATCATAGAAGTCTCGACCATAGAGAAAAATATAGATGAAGTAAGGTAGTCGGACTAAAAATATTGTTTAAGGTTAGTTTTCGGAAAAGTTTGAGTGATTGTATATTATTCGTTATAACTTCGTTTGACGAACGGTTGAACATTTTGAAAAATAGGCTAGGTGAACTCACTTTTACTTGTAGACATCGTTTTCTCAAAAGTACTCTATCGATATGAAAAACGGCTCCAAACAGGGTCACTTGTGATAACCATTTTGGACTAATAGAAAATATGTAAGTGTTATTATTTGTGAAAAATAATAGTTACGATAGCCATATATCAAACGCTTGTAACTTAGTCATTATAGCTCCGTTTTCTACGTTTTATATATCTTTGGTTTCGTGTTAATATATACTAATATATTTTTGATAAGTCGACTCCTCTAGTTTACGTTAAAAACTCGTTTTTGCCCTTTAAAAATCCCTTGACAGCTTGCAAAATTTCAGAAAATTAGTTTTCGTCCCAAAACTTGAAATTAACGTAACTTCTTCGTTATAAATCCTTTTAACTCGTTCAAGCGACCACGGTTTCGTTTTTAAATCTATTTTCTAAAAATATAAACCAAAATATCCCCTGACCCACTGATGTTTCCAGATTTCACAAAATTGGACAGCCCTTATATATATTTCGTCGAAAACGATTTCTCTTGTTTGAAACTTGTTCTAAAACATTCCAATCAATACCAAAGCTATTCTAGACCTACGATACACCTTCTTAGGGTGTCATGGGTTCCTAAACATCACCAAAAATGATTGGGTTCAAATGAATACCAATAGGATAATTTAAACTCATATTAAGTAGAAAAATCAAGTATAAAGTGGTATGATTCAAAGAATATTTGCATGTTTTTCTTACTAGATCATAAAAATAAATCAAGTAATAGTATGAAAGATTAGGAAAATTATTTAGAACACTTACTTGAGTGATTGAAGAGTTTTTGGAACTAGAAACTTAATTAATATTTAGGTTTTTATTTCAAAACCTTGAAATAGATTACTACATGAACTTGTTTATCACTTGAACCTTGAAAATTTTATGGTTTCTTCTTCTTTTCTTGCCTTGGCCGACCATACACAAGGAAGGAGATATTTTCTTTTGTTTTACACCTTTTTGTATGTGTTAATATGTATCTTTCTTAAGAAAAATCACACATGTATGAGATATTAATTGATAAAAGTGCATAGGTGTAAGTTTAGACTAAAAAAAATATCAAGAAATGGTGACTAGAAATTGATTTGGTGTATTTTTTATGACCATTTGTATTTAAAGTTAAGTATTATGTATGCTTTGTACATATAATTAGTTATTTAGTGTAGCGTTAGCTAGAAATTGATTTTAACGGAACAAAATAAAATATATCGAAGTCATAAAAATTATAAAAATACATTTCTCGCAAGTATTGAGTGAATAAATAATTATCGAATAGAATTTACGAAAACCGTCGTAAATATATATATAACAACTTATATACCAAAATAAATTCAAAATATCGGGTAAACTAATAATATAATTTTTATAGTCTTAAAATGAGTATAAAAATATATTAGGACAATTGTCGGAAGTGTCGGATCAATTATTCAAAATAAATGATCGTGCGATAGCGTTTATTTTAATAAATAAATATACGTTAATGAAATATGCAAATCCATGCAAGAACTAATATGAAAATGATGTTACTGATGATATGTAGACTAACTCTAGTCTATGTGTAATGTTCTCAATGATGTTCCATGAATACGCAGCTTAACCCTCAAGGTTACGCGTATTTGATACTCGTAAACCTAGTTTACGAAAAATGATGAATAGTGAATCATGAATAGTGATTTTTCTCCGGGAATGAATAGTGTTTGAGAAATGACCTGAAATTACAAGTTGTTACATTGCACGCTTTACGTATGAGAATTAAAGTTAATAATTAAATTTAAAATGTTATATTTATTTATTAATGATGAGTGTGTAAATACTCATCATTTTTGGTCAAATCTGAACTGCAAAACGTTTAAAAATGCTCAGAAATGCATCAAAATTCTGAAAATATCTTAAAAATGCATTTTATATGTTTCAGATGCAAAATGTTCAAAATCGGATGAAAAGAGCAAAAGTTTGCATAATTGGCGCTTTCATCCCCGACTTTCTAAAAATGGCAAAATGCAGGTCCCGAGCACATAATTTCAAAGAAAAAATCACCAAAGGTCCTTTTAAAATCTAAAGTTGTCAAAATAAGTCCTTTGGTGAAAAATATACAAAGTTTGAGAAATTTACAAAATTGGTCCTTCAAGTTTAAAATTTGGCGTAAATGGCCCCTCGAATTTTGAAATTGGCAAGTTTGGTCCTTGTACTTATTGAGATTGTCAATTATGGTCCCTTGAAGCAACTTTGCAAATTGGCAGTTCTGGTCCTTTCATTTTCAGAAATTGCATAAAGGCCCCTTGAATATTAAACCCTTATACCCCATTTGGCCTGGTCAATACACTTTGGACCCCTGTCAACTACCATTTTGAACCCCCCTTTTTGATATATGCCTGGTCAGTCAACCCAACTGGTCAAACCAGTCAAACAAACACACCCTTTCCCCGTTTTCCCTCCCCATGTCTGCTACTTCCTCCTCCAGCCACCAACACAAACCTACCATCTCCCACCTCACCACACCTTGTTCCCTCCACCTCTGCAAGCCTCCAAGAAGCATTAAATGCTTCTTCACCCACCATCTCAACCCCCAATGGGCAGAAAAGAAAAATGGCGCCAAAATCTGATTTGAATGGTCAAGATTAATTCAAGGCCATCCAATGGCTATGATTGATGGGAAAGATTCAGAGGAGAGAGGCAAAGAGATTGGATTATAAAAAGAAGGCAAAAGGAAGCAAAGAAGGAGTCTACTAGTTTTTTATTTTAACTTAATGTCGTTTTTATGTTAAAAGCTTTAGATAAGTGAAAAACTTGTTGTATTCTGTTTCTTTGTATCAAATTAAGTGTTTTGTACTCATTATAAACTAATTCCAGTGATAAATTCAAGTTATGATCAGAATTCATGTTTAAAGCCACCGTTGAAATTTCCCATTTCCAAATCATACATCAAAAGCTTCATAATACTTGTTTCTCGGCCCATTGAGCTTAAATAAGCTTAGCATAGCTTTTTACAAGCTCAAATTCAAGTTTACATTCACTTTGATTCCCCGGTCAACAAAAGTCAAACAGGTGCAAAAGGGTGCAGATTTGGTCAATGGGTGAAGCAGACATGGAAGGGGGTTGATATTGAGCTAGGATAGGGGTTTGGTTAGGATAGTGGTCCATTGTTTGTTTCGAATGGCTAACCATTGTGGTTTGGACCTTTGTAAGTGAATTTCTCAAATTCTTGAATATAAGGCATTTGTAGTTATAATCTGTTGAAACTTGTTCTCATAGCAGTATTTTAGTTATTTAAAGTGAGCTTGATCATAATTACAAGTTGGTTAAAAGTTTGGAGTAGTTTTGAGCTCAAATCAGTTTAACAAAGGGTGTTTGGATTTGAGTCTTAAACTGCATTAGAAGCTAGCTCTGGTGGTTCATATCCATTTGGTGTATGTTTGTCATCTCTAAATAAACTCATATTGGTCTTGGTTTAGGTCTGCAACATCACAGAAAGTCAAACTTCAATAAAACGCCTCAACTACTTACTGTTGGAACTTTTGATTTGCAAATTCTTGATTTGTGTTTAGAATCATCAAACAAAGCTTGCATTACACTTATTACATCATATAACATCTATCTCAGTGATAAAAAATTGGATCCAAAGTTAGAAAAAGTCAACTTTTCATTTTAATTCAAAAGTCAAAACAGAAAATCATGTTTTGAGCCAAATGGAAAGTTTTTTCTAGGATTCATTCCTAAGCCAAAATCAGTGAAACTTGTTGGTTATAAAACTTCAGCTGGTCTACTTTCTTTTTGTCATTTTTACAGATTTTTGGAAATTTTCTTTAAGCTCTAAACAAGCTTGTGAACTTGGGCCTAGTTGCCCTGCTCACTGTCTCAGCATTCACGAGATTTTTCTCTGTGCAGCTTATGCACTGGGCTCAAAAGAGCTTATCATGGTGATTTTTGGTTTAGATAATCTCAACAGGTCTACTTTAGGTTCTAATTGGTAGTTTTCATTTGAGCTTATTTTAAGCTTGTTGCTTGTGATCAAACTTGCTACTCAGAAACTGTTTGTAGCTTAAACTCATAATCATCAAATCTGTTGTATCTTGCATATCAGTGGTATTAGCTTGTTGGAACTCATTGCATTTTGGTTAATTTAGCTTATTAGAGCTTCATTATAAGTTTGGTAGCCTTTGGATTCCATTTGCTTAATCAAGTGCTTATTTCAATAAGCACTTCAACATCAGTTCTATATTTCTCCATATAAGCACCTGTTTTTATATTTTTCTCAGATTTAGAATATAATTTTAGAGTTTTCCTGAATTTTTCAGATTTTTCCCAGCTTGTTTGCTATTTTTCTACATTTTAATTAGTTTTTAAGCATTTTTAATTAGCTTTTAATACAAAAAATTCAGAAAAGGTTCAAAAAAATAATTTTTCATTTTTCTTAGGTTTAGATAAATATAAAAAGTAAAAAAAATAATTTTCCAGATTTTTCATAGTTTATTTTGTAATTTTTAGCAATTTAATTAGTTTTTAATAGTTTAAAATTCCTAGAAAATAGAAAAATAATCAGAAAAAATACAAAAATAGTTTTGAAAATTCTATTTTGATATTTTAGACTTTTCTAATTCATAATCTTATTTTTCTAGCCTAATTTCCTATTTTCTTGTATTTTAGGTAATTATTTAATAGTTAAAAATAGTTTTTAATTAGATAATTAGTTATAAAAATAATTTTATTTTTCTATAAAATTTCTCTTATCATTAGGATTGTAAAAACATCATTTTCATATTTTTAGGGTTAATATTGAATTAGTTTCACGTTTTTTTTTATGCGTCAGCGTAGTTTTAATTTCAGCTTTGTAAAACATAAAACAAAAACATTATTTTAAATACAGTGATAGCGTTTATTTAATAGATTTTATCTTTTTAACTTTCTTTAATTTGCATTTAAGCCTTTGTAATTTGTTTGCTATTTCTGTAGTTATAATAATCAATTCATAATCTCTTTTTCGTTCAAATTTCTCGACTACTATCGCTGATTGATCCATTGCATAGCTCCTTGGGACATAACGACTGGGAGACTCTATACTCCTCATATCTTCATTGCATTCGTGCTTAGGCAGCTTTTAAGTCGGTTACTGATTACGCCATTCACAAGTGGCAGCTTGTGTGATTTAGCTCGTGGTCTGGCAAGACGCATCACCATGGCGCCGGAGCTCGTTGATCTTTGATCTTCGTGTAGCATTAGTTGTTTGAATCCTCACTCTTTGTTTATACCATCCATCTATCATCTATATATATATATCCATATTTTCTTATAAAAAATCCCAAAACCCAAAACAAAAAAACGATAAAACACAAAAATATTTTTCTTTTGTTTCTATATATGTATCAAAAATAAAAATACAAAAAGATTCTTCGTTTTCTTTAATAATTAACAACTTAAAAGATTACCACCGAAAACCAAGGCAAGCACTACCTAACACAGGTACCATAATAAGTTCCCTAACTAAAGATTTAAAACTTGCCTTTGTGTCCTTGTGATTGGTGTACCTTTTCCAAAGAAGCCATTCATATTGTGATTATTGGTTAAGTTCACGGTTGTTTTGCCTCGATTTTGTGTTAATTGATTTTGTTGTGATATCGACGTTCCGAACCGAAAACCCATAAAGATTCTTCTCACCGATTTTTATAAAACGCCTTCATAATTCCCATTTCTCTCCTTAACTCTGAGGTCTCTTAGAGTTAACTTGTTGTATCGCGACTTTCTTCTAGATCTGTGAGCCCATTTCGTGAGCTTGTCAAGATTCCAAGAAGGCGTGTCCAGAGACTTTCGCTCCATCACCGGATCACGAGATCCGGATGCCACACTACTTCCGCTACCATGGCGGGAGAACGCCTCTATGTGTGAGCTTCTCCGTGCACACCATCGACGGGTATGGAGATGCTATATCGCTGTACCACCATCGTGGAAAATTTTGAGCTCAAAACCGGGTTACTGAATCTTGTAACCTCAAATCAATTCTACGGTTTTAAGCGGGATGATCCTCACGCCATATTCGATGGTTTAACAAGATTGCATCTACCATCAAATACAAGAATGTCCCTACAGATGCTGTCAAGCTTCTTCTGTTCCCATTTTCTCTTGAGGGGCAAGCCCGGATTTGGCTTGAAAAACAACCCCTCAGTCAATTGAGACATGGGAAGATCTGGTGAAGAAATTTGTGAATGAATTTTATCCACCTTCCAAAAACGATTGAAAAAATGAAATCATCAAATTCACTTTCGAAGTTTGATGAATCCTGAAATGAATCGTGGAAGGATCGTTTCAAGGAATTGCTTTGCAAATGTCCTCACCACGGTTTCTCCGAGTTGATGCAACTCGATACTTTCTACAATGTAGTGAGTCAATCTGATCAAGATTCTCTCAATTCCTCCGCGGGAGGAAATTTCCTAAGCAAAATTGTCAAAGAAGCTTTAGCGATCATTGAAAACAAGTCTAAAGTCCGCGACCGCACGTAAGCAAGCCGGTTGTTTCCCAAGTCGGTGTTGGTCCTTCTACTTCATCGCCCGTGAGTCAGGCCTAGACCGATGCTAAGATTGATAAACTCACGGAAGCTATTCAAGCTTTGGTTCTCTCCAATCAAAAGAAAGTCTCTTTTCCACAAACTTCACCTCCGCTGAAGTTAAGAAAGTGGAAGTCCGTTACCCTGTGGTGGCCCCATGCTTACTATAACGTATTGGCCGATGGTAACCCCTTTTGAAGCCATGCCGTGGGCGGGGATGTCTAATCAAGGAGGCAATCAATATCGCGTTCCTCAGTAGACCCGCACCACCGTCCTAAACACTCACCACTGGACCTCCCGGTTTCAATCAAAACCGTGAATCGAATCGAATAGACCAAACCAAGGTTTTCAAAACCAAGGTCATTTCAATCAAAACAACGGTTTTCAAAATCAAAATTTCCAACATCAAGGAAATTACAATAGAAACCCAGGTGGAAATTTCAACCTGTGGTATTTACATGCAAACAATCAAGGGAATTTTCAAAATCAAGGCCCTAATCCTAACAATAGAGGCGAGAATTTTCCAGTGCAAACTCAAGCCATTGTTCCAACCGCCCATCTTCCGATGACGTTGAAACAATTCATGAAATCCCAAGAGGAAATGAATCGGTTGTTGGTCACCAAATTTCGACATCAAGAAGTCTTTAAATGATCGACCCTGGGCTCGTGTACTTTACCTAGCAACACGACGCTAATCCGAGGGCGATGCAAAGGCGATCACAACCCGAAGTGGTGCTTCATATGCTGGACCCGCTATTCCTACTACCTCTTCTTCTTCTCTCCCGAAGGTAGTGGAAGCGAGTACCGAGGCTACAAAGGACAAGGAACTTCCTACTAATAACGGAAGTGCCAACAATGTCCATCCTCGTGTTGTCCCAAAACCAAACCCGGAGTTGTTTTGAACCTCCGCTTGTTGACCCTAAATCCAAAACTTCTATTCCTTACCCTCACGGTTACATGAGCAAAGCTCGCGAGAAAGCTAGTCATCGAGATGGAAAAATTCTTCAGATTTTCCAAGAACTTCACTTTGACATAAGCTCAGCGGATGCCATCATGTTAATGCCAAAGTTTGCATCTACTCAAACACATGCCTGAGCAACAAAGAAAAGCTATTTGAAATGGCTAAGACTCCTTTGAATGAGAATTGCTCACCGTTGTCTTGTTAAAGAAGCTTCCCAGAAGCTAGGAGATCTGGAAAATTTCTTCTTCCTTGTGTTTTCTGGATGATTGAATGCTTTGCTCTTGCCGATCTTGGTGCAAGCATCAATTGATGCCATATTCGGTGAGGAGAATTGTCTCTTCCGGAACTTATTCCTACTTGCATGATTCTTGAGCTTGCGATCGTTCTATTCATAGGTCCCGGCATTGCCGAGGATGTATCGAAAGTAGGAAAGTTCCATTTTCCGGTGATTTTGTGGTCGTTGATTTCGATGTTGATCCTCGAGTTCCCTCATTGTCGGGGCTTCCGAGGATCGTGCATATATCGATGTATTTGAGCAAGAGATCACTCAGTGGGTAATGAAGCGTTACTTTTAACCTTGATCAAACTTCGAGGTACTCTCAAATTATGATACCTGAATCGCTTAATCGAGTCGATTTAATTGATGTTGCTTCGTAGAGTACTCTCAAGAGTTTCTTGGTTATCTTCATAATTACGTGAGTGGAAATTCCACCCGCCACATCTTCTCAACCTATCATTGCCGACTCTTCCCCTCTCTCACTCCGTTTGAGGGAGGTGACTTCCTTCTGGAAGAGATCGATACATTTCTTGTTATCGATGAATCAATTCCGCCTGAATTGATGGTGTATATGATTCGGAGGAGACATTCTTTATCTTGAGCAATTGATTAATGAAGATCCATTACTTCACCTCTCCGAAAGAAATCACGATTGAGGAAATCAAATCAGTACAAACTTCTATGATGAATTTCAGAGGTTGAACTTAAGGACCTACCTCCTCATCTCTAGTATGCATTCTTGGAGGGTGATGATAAATTACCCGTCATAATTGCTAAGGATTTAACTGAGGAGGAGAGAAATCGCTTCATAAAGGTCTTGAAGTCACACAAGCAAGCAATTGCTTGGAAACTCTCCGATATTAAGGGTATCAACCCTGAGTTTTGTACTCACAAAATCTTAATGGAGGTTGACTTCAAACCAGCCATTCCAACATCGAGAGAAGGGTGAATCCTAAGATTCATGAGGTTATCAAACAAGAGGTTCTCAAACTTCTTGATGCTGGTTTGATTTACCCGATCTCTGATAGTCCTTGGGTTAAATTCATTAGCGTTCCAAAAAAGGGTGGCCTTAACTTATCAATGTCGCGAATGAAAAACGAAGTTAATTTACTCGATTGGTTTCACGGGATGGCGTGTGTGCATTGACTATCGTAAGTTAAACGAAGCCACCCGTAAAGACCATTTTCCTCTACCCTTCATGGATCAGATGCTTGAGAGATTAGCAGGGAACGAGTACTATTGTTTCCTTGATGGTTTCTCGGTTACTTTCAGATCCCCATTGATCCGGATCAAGAAAAGACCACATTCACCGCCCATACGGACATTTGCCTATAGGCGATATGCCTTTTGGCTTATGCAATGCTCCTGGCACGTTCCAAAGATGTATGATGGCAATTTTCCACGACATGATCTGGGAAACTATGGAGGTGTTTATGGATGACTTCTCGGTCATTGGGGACTCGTTTCAAACTTGTCTCTCCCACTTAGACAAAAATGCTTCAAAGGTGTGAAGACACCAATCTATGTCTAAATTGGGAGAAGAGCCACTTTATGGTCAAAGAAGGCATAGTCCTTGGCCATAAGATTTTCAAGAATGGGATTGAGGTAGATAGAGCAAAAGTTGATGTTATTGCTAAATTACCTCATCCTACTACCGTCAAAGGTATTAGGAGTTTTTTAGGTCATGCTGGTTTTATCAAGATTCATACAAGATTTCTCTAAAATCGCTTACCTATGACCCATCTTCTTGAAAAAGATGCTCCTTTTATTTTTTCTCCTGAGTGCATCGAAGCTTTTGAAACACTTAAGAAAAAGCTTACGGAAGCACCCATTCTAGTTGCCCCGACCGATTTACCCTTCGAGCTCATGTGCGATGCAAGTGATTTTGCTATCGGTCGCGTCTTGGGGCAAGCGCAAAAACCAAGCATTTCACCAATCCACTACGCAAGCAAAACTATGATCAAGCTTCGACCCATTACACCACTACGAAAAAGAATTATTAGTCTGTGGTGTATGCGTTTGAAAAGTTTCGGCCATACCTTATCTTGACCAAATGCGTGGTGTATAATGGATCACGGCTCTCAAATATCTCTTTGCAAAACAAGATGCAAAGCCGAGATTGCTCCGTTGGGTTCTCCTCCTACAAGAATTTGATATCATCATCCGTGATAAAAGGGTGAGAACCTGGCTGCATCATCTATCCGATTAGAGAACCCTCACCAGGATGTGTTAGAGAAAAGGAAATTAATGAAACATTTCCTCTCTAAAACACTCAATATGGTTTCTTTTCGTGGAGACTCTTCTACCCCATGGTTTCATGGACTTTGCAAATTACCATGCGGGTAACTTTGTGGTGAAAGGGATGTCGTCCCAACAAAAAAATAAATTCTTTAAAGATGTGAAACATTATTTCCGGACGACCCCTACTTGTTCAAAATTTGTGCGGATCAAGTCATCCGGCGATGTGTATATGGTCATGAAGCTATTGACATTCTCAAAGCTTGCCATTCTGGACCTACTAGGGGACATCATAGCCCCAACTACACCGCCAAGAAGGTGTTTGATTCTGGATTCTATTGGCCCACTATCTACAAGGATGCCTTGAATTGCCAAAACTCGTGATGCTTGTCAACGTCACGGAATATCTCACAAAGAAATGAAATGCCGCAAAACGCCATTCAAGTGTGTGAGATTTTTGACATCCGGGGCATTGACTTTATGGGGCCATTTCCTTCTTCCCGTGGTAACAAATACATACTCGTGGCCATTGACTACTTGTCGAAATGGGTTGAAGCTAAGGCTTTACCCACCAACGATGCCGAAGTTGTGGTGAAATTCTTGAAATCTCTCTTTGCTAGGTTTGGAACTCACGAGCCATAATCGCGTGATCGTGGTACGCATTTTTGCAATGACCAATTTTAAAGAGTCATGCAAAAGTATGGTGTAACTCACCGCACCTCTCTTGCGTGTCACCCACAAACAAGTGGGCAAGTGGAAGTTTCTAACCGGGGATAAAAAATTCGAGAGGACGGGCCGTCGAAAACCGCGCCTCTTGGTCGGATAAGCTAGATGACGACTGGCCTTCGTAAGCTTACAAAACACCCATCGGGTGCACTCCATACAAGCTGGTGTACGGGAAGGCATGTCATCTTCCGGTTGAGCTAGAGCACAAGGCATACTGGGCCTTGAAGCATGCTAACTTTGATATTCAGACAGTTGGTGATCACCGGAAAGTTCAAATGAATGAATTAAATGAACTCCGTGATCGCCTCACGAGAACTCTTTGATCTATAAACAAAAGACAAAGAAGATTCATGACTCAAAAATCAAAAACCGCGTTTTCAACATCGGTGATCGAGTCCTTCTTTGCAACTCAAGATTGAAGATTTTCTCGAAAATTAAAATCCTCAGTCCGGTCTATTTACTATCGCTAAGGTTTATCCTTATGGTACCATTGAGTTATCTCAACCCGATGGTCCTAATTTTAAAGTGAATGGTCATCGAGTGAAGCATTACTTTGGAGAGGACATTCCCCCAGTGGTTGTCCCGACTTACAAACTTTCCCCATGAACCAATGAATGCGGGATCGAGTCAAGCTAGCGACTGGGAATCAAAAACATAGCATGCCATATGGGTTTCACCCATATTTCGACTTCTTTCTATCTTTCTACCACCTTAGTGGGGTGGGTTGCCTGCATGTTTTGTATATAAAGTCTTCAAAAAACTTTTCTTTCTAAATAATGGCCGTAGTATTTCCTTTTACGCTTTGTTTCTGCATAACTGCCGTTAGTTCTGAATATTGAGGGCAATATTCATTTCTAAGTGTGGGGGGGGGGGGGGGGGATTCTCACGAATTTATCATGTCATTATCCACCCATTCCGCTTTTGGCCAAAATTTTTGGAGCAAGTGTTTTACACTTTCTCATCGGTTATCGGCGCCATATGTTGCAGAAGACAAAAGGATTGGCTAATGAGCAAACGCTCTTGGTAAAGATTTCTCAAATCCGTTTATATGGCTTGCAATTTGCCCAAAATTGTATGGTTCTCACCTCACCATATCCTAAAAAGTGAAGAGTTGGCTAGCCGCAAGGTTATGGCTTGTGGTAAAGGCAGTGGAAAACCATAATTGGTATTCAGCTCACCAAAGATAATTCTGATAATTTATCTAAGAGTTGGCTAGTCGAGGTACGGCTTTGTAAAGACACATCAAATCCGTTATATGGTTTATGATTTGCCAATAAATCCCATGGTTATCTGTACCATGGTTCTTGCTTGAACTGAAACATTTGGCTACTCCAGAAGTAATGGCTTTTGGTAAAGAGATGCAAATCCATTAAGTTTTTCTCAAAAGATTGCTAGGGACTAGCAATAGTTTAGTGTGGGGTATTGATGAGTGTGTGAATACTCATCATTTTGGTCAAACTGAACTGCAAAACGCTTAAAATGCTGAAATGCATCAAAATTCGAAAATATCTTAAAAATGCATTTTATATGTTTCGGATGCAAAATGTTCAAAATCGATGAAAAGCGAGCAAAGTTTGCATAATTGGCAGTTTCAGCCCTCGACTTTCTAAATGGCAAAAAACAGTCTCACTAATTTATAATTTCAAAGAAAAAATCACCAAAGGTCCTTTTAAAATCTAAAGTTGTCAAAATAAGTCCTTTGGTGAAAAATATACAAAGTTTGAGAAATTTACAAAATTGGTCCTTCAAGTTTAAAATTTGGCGAAATGGCCCCCGAATTTTGAAATTGGCAAGTTTGGTCCTTGTACTTATTGAGATTGTCAATTATGGTCCCTTGAAGCAACTTTGCAAATTGGCAGTTCTGGTCCTTTCATTTTCAGAAATTGCATAAAGGCCCCTTGAATATTAAACCCTTATACCCCATTTGGCCTGGTCAATACACTTTGGACCCCTGTCAACTACCATTTTGAACCCCCCTTTTTGATATATGCCTGGTCAGTCAACCCAACTGGTCAAACCAGTCAAACAAACACACCCTTTCCCCTGCCCTCCCATGTTACGCTGCTTCCTCCTCCAGCCACCAACACAAACCTACCATCTCCCACCTCACCACACCTTGTTCCCTCCACTCTCAGAAGCCTCAAGAAGCATTAAATGCTTCTTCACCCACCATCTCAACCCCCAATGGGCAGAAAAGAAAAATGGCGCCAAAATCTGATTTGAATGGTCAAGATTAATTCAAGGCCATCCAATGGCTATGATTGATGGGAAAGATTCAGAGGAGAGAGGCAAAGAGATTGGATTATAAAAAGAAGGCAAAAGGAAGCAAAGAAGGAGTCTACTAGTTTTTTATTTTAACTTAATGTCGTTTTTATGTTAAAAGCTTTAGATAAGTGAAAAACTTGTTGTATTCTCGCTTTTGTATCAAATTAAGTGTTTTGTACTCATTATAAACTAATTCCAGTGATAAATTCAAGTTATGATCAGAATTCATGTTTAAAGCCAACGTTGAAATTTCCCATTTCCAAATCATACTCAAAGCTTCATAATACTTGTTTCCCGGCCCATTGAGCTTAAATAAGCTTAGCATAGCTTTTTACAAGCTCAAATTCAAGTTTACATTCACTTTGATTCCTGGTCAACAAAAGTCAAAGGGTGCAAAAGGTGATTTGGTCAATGGGTGAAGCAGACATGGAAGGGGGTTGATATTGAGCTAGGATAGGTTTGGTTCAAGATAGTTAGTGGTCCATTGTTTCAGTAATGGCTAACCATTGTGGTTTGGACCTTTGTAAGTGAATTTCTCAAATTCTTGAATATAAGGCATTTGTAGTTATAATCTGTTGAAACTTGTTCTCATAGCGTTATTTTAGTTATTTAAAGTGAGCTTGATCATAATTACAAGTTGGTTAAAAGTTTGGAGTAGTTTTGAGCTCAAATCAGTTTAACAAAGGGTGTTTGATTTGAGTCTTAAACTGCATTAGAAGCTAGCTCGGTGGTTCATATCTCTTGGTGTATGTTTGTCATCTCTAAATAAACTCATATTGGTCTTGGTTTAGGTCTAAACATCACGTAAAAGTCAAAGCTTCAATAAAACTGCTGTCTCAACTACTTTATCGTTGGAACTTTTGATTTGCAAATCCTTGATTTGTGTTTAGAATCATCAAACAAAGCTTGCATTACACTTATTACATCATATAACATCTATCTCAGTGATAAAAATTGGATCCAAAGTTGGATAAAGTCAACTTTTCATTTTTAATTCAAAAGTCAAAACAGAAAATCATGTTTTGAGCCAAATGGAAAGTTTTTTCTAGGATTCATTCCTAAGCCAAAATCAGTGAAACTTGTTGGTTATAAAACTTCAATTGGTCTACTTTCTTTTGTCATTTTACAGATTTTGGAAATTTTCTTTAAGCTCTAAACAAGCTTGTGAACTTGGGCCTAGTTGCTTTGCTTACATCTCAAAGATTCATTCGAGATTTTTCTCGACAGTGTGCGAAACTTATGCACGAGGGGCTCAAAAGAGCTTATCATGGTCTGATTTTTGGTTTAGATAATCTCAACCAGGTCTACTTTAGGTTCTAATTGGTAGTTTTAGGTTTGAGCTTATTTTTAAGCTTGTGCTTGTGATCAAACTTTGCTACTTTCGGAAGCTGTTTGTAGCTTAAACTCATAATCATCAAATCTGTTGTATCTTGCATATCAGTGGTATTAGCTTGTTGGAACTCATTGCATTTTGGTTAATTTAGCTTATTAGAGCTTCATTATAAGTTTGGTAGCCTTTGGACTCCATTTGCTTAATAAAGTGCTTATTTCAATAAGCACTTCAACATCGATTCTATATTTCTCCATATAAGCACCTGTTTTTATATTTTTCTCAGATTTAGAATATAATTTTAGAGTTTTCCTGAATTTTTCAGATTTTTCCCAGCTTGTTTGCTATTTTTCTACATTTTAATTAGTTTTAAGCATTTTAATTAGCTTTTAATACAAAAAATTCAGAAAAGGTTCAAAAAATAATTTTTCATTTTTCTTAGGTTTAGATAAATATAAAAAGTAAAAAAATAATTTTCCAGATTTTTCATAGTTTATTTTGTAATTTTTAGCAATTTAATTAGTTTTTAATAGTTTAAAATTCCTAGAAAATAGAAAAATAATCAGAAAAATACAAAAATAGTTTTGAAAATTATATTTTGATATTTTAGACTTTTCTAATTCATAATCTTATTTTTCTAGCCTAATTTCCTATTTTCTTGTATTTTAGGTAATTATTTAATAGTTAAAAATAGTTTTTAATTAGATAATTAGTTATAAAAATAATTTTATTTTTCTATAAAATTTCTCTTATCATTAGGATTGTAAAAACATCATTTTCATATTTTTAGGGTCAATATTGCTTTAGTTTCCGCTTTTTATTTCTAGACGTCAGCGTAGTTTTTAATTTCAGTTTTGTAAAAACATAAAACAAAACATTATTTTTAAATACAAAGGATAGCGTTTATTTAATAGATTTTATCTTTTTAACTTTCTTTAATTTGCATTTAAGCCTTTGTAATTTGTTTGCTATTTCTGTAGTTATAATAATCAATTCATAATCTCTTTTTCGTTCAAATTTCTCGATCACTATACGTTGACTGATCCATTGCATAGCTTCGGGACATAACGACCGGAGACTCTATACTCCTCAGATCTTCATTGCATTATTGCTTAGGCGGTTTAAAGCCGGTTACGGATTACGCCATTCACAAGTAGCCAGCTGTGTGATTTAGCTCGAATGCGTATGCATCAATTAATTACACGAAATATATAACGGATGTTAAGTTAATTAAGTGTAATGGACTAACGATCGTTAAATGTTAAATGGAAGGACTAGATTGCAAAATAGAGATTGAGAAGGTTCCGGAATCCCTTGAGGATTACTCAAACCGATCGGCCGAGGGGAATCCTAACCCAACCCAAACTTAACTTCGTAACAAAGTTATCGTGTGTACAAGAACGTGGTACTAACATACTTTTGTTGGTATCTTGGATTGAATTACAAAATCGATAAGGGGTAATTCTTATAATCCTATAAACCCTAATTAGGGTTCATCACTTGCTAGTTTTGTGGAATTGATTCTTGTTCGACTAGAATAAAAAATGTACGCATACTTTATGTTTATGTTAGTTAATTATTTATTATACGTTCATATACGCTTCCGCATGTTTATTTGATGTTTTATGTGTTTTATATATGATAGTAATGTTATATAATTCCTACACTAGTTTGATGGGAAGATTGGATGGTTTTTGATGACGTATAGTCTATATTCGGGTCATAAACCCGACCAAAGCCCAATACTAATAAGCCCGTCTGGCGGGCTCTGATAAGTGTTTAGGCCCGAACGGCCCAAACCCAATGTTATTTACGTAACACCATATAGGATATATCCTAATTATGGAGATAATCATTCCCCAACCACTTAGGCGGATGCAAATATTGGGGAACACGGAACCAACAAGGTTTCGTGTGTATATAAAGGGAATCCCATCCCTCGTTAAAGGTACAATCTACAAAACCCTAACTCTCCTTTAACCCTAAATCGATTACTCACTCACGGGAGGATAATGGGAGACAATCCCACGGTAAGCCTAACGGTGTTTTTCGTCTTCTTAGTGCAGCATGTCTCAAGCAACAATCATTGGTGATGCGAGCGGAGCCCAAACAAGGAAGCGCCAACTTTTGTATCAACAAGTGGTGCCATCCGTGGGACCATTCACTAAGAACTAAGAACTAGAATGACTTAAGCATGGAAATCACGTCATCGCAGCGACCTTACTGGAAAAGCCGCTGACACCGGATCGCCTTCTAAGAAAACTTACGGGACAACCCGGTGTTGCTAGGAACCGAGGATCAGCCAAGATTTGGTCTTTCCTTCAGTGGAACCACGCCGGGACAACCCAGTGCCTCAGAACCACCGCAGCAGAGACCCACCGCAGTCATAGAGACCCATGCACTCCTTTGCCACTCCATTCCAAACGGTGGTGGAGACAAACTTCACAAAAGCACACTGATGCCCGATAAAAATAAGAGTATAGTGGTGGAAAATACCCCTACTCTAGAAGGGTTGTGTTAACTAGCGCCAGACGAGTTCAGTACGCAAAACTACGAAACCTTGGCACGCTTCTCATGCAAAAGGAAGCAAGAATTAAGGGTCGCCGGAGTCTACATGGCTCCGATTTTGGCGCGGAGTTAGAGACATCCCCATCGCCGTCCGAAGGAGGAAGCGGGAGGATAATTACCGACCCGGTGTTTAACAAAATTGGGAGGAGAATTGATGACGATGAGACATCCAACTCATTGCATCCGGAAGAAAGTGAGGAGGATGACAAAGCGTACCAATGTCACGCCAGACTTGGTAGCCGGAGAATTCATGACATACTTGGGGCGATACTCCCCAAGTGAAAGCCCTTCAAGTCCAGATTCGAGGGACAATTCACGCTAGCGCCAACGAAAAGGAAAATTCATCCTCTGATAATTCCTCGGACAACGAGGATAGCGATACAGGACATTGGAAGTCCATAAATAGATATAATGACCAAGAGGAGGAAGATATATCTCTCCGTGGCCCCAAAAGGTGGATGCGTTCACTTTCGACGATCGCTGATTTCTCGAGAACAAAAGGAGGCGCATGCCAACGTGAAAACCTATGACGGAACAGTGATCCCGATGATCACCTAAAAATTTTGAATCGGCCGCTACACTGATTGAAAACGGCCACAACCGTATGATGCCACATGTTCAACTCCACACTAGTAGGAAATGCGGAACTGGTTCAATAAGCTTCCACGTAGAAGCATTAATGGTTTTGAAGAATTGAGAAAGCGTTCCTAAACTTTACTCAACGGAAAAAGTGTGCAAAACCCCCATTGAACTCGCCAGTGGTCAAAAAAGCCAAGGGGAATCTACAAGCGCTTTTATGGCGCTTCAAGGATGAATGCATGCAAGTTAAAAGCGTGTCCCGAGGTGCTCAAAATCTCGTGGTTCATGAATGGGATCAGAACCCGAACTTATCAAGAGGTTGAATGACAAGATTCCCAATCCTTTGATGAGCTCATGAAACGCGCACGGTCCTTCGTCCAAGGAGGCGGCTGGCGAGATAGCAAGAGAAACTACTCGAACTACTGGTCACAGAACAACTGGGAGACAATCACCTTGACCGGAGTAGTAACCGTAATAGGAATTACCGCAACCGGGGTGGGCGCGACAATGACAAGTATATCCCGTGACAAAGACTCCAAAGGAGATACTTGCAACTTGAAGGAGCAAACTTCCCAAGACCTCCACCAATGCGCACCCTAGAGGATCGGGCGTAGGAAGTGGATACTGCGACTATCACGGACGAAGCGCCACACTACTACGAATGTGTGCACTACGCCACTCATCGAAAAACTCGTCAAGGAAGGTAGACGGACCATTTGGTCAAAACATTAAAGAAGGGAAAGCTAGACAAAAGCGGGAATAAGAAGGAGGGGCCAAAGATAAGCCCGATACTATTTACATGATACAATCATGGCAAAGAGTAACTATAAGGTTAGCCGTTTTCCTATGGAAGTGCAATCACTTTCCCTACATTAACGCGAACAACACAGTGGTAGAGCCGCCATCATCGAAATTAACGCGGGGTCACGACATCCACCGCATGTATGTTGATGGTGGAGCATCTCGAACATAATGTATGAACACTGCTTCAAACAATCGCCCGAGATGCCACCGGTGAAGCCCGCCACCACATGACTGGCTTCACAGAGAAAAGATATGGCCTATGGGGCAATTACGACTACTGGTTAGAGTAGGTAATAACGACCACTCTACAACGGCATGGCTGGATTTTATGGTAATCAAATCCCCCTCGCCATACAATGGCATTGTCGAAGACCGAATATCACCATACAGTCCGCTTCTACATCACACGGGATGCTCAAATTTCCAGTGGAAGGAGGTGTCGTTACCCTCTACAATGCCGCCGTACCACCTAAAGAATGTAACGCGGTCACATGTGAAACGCACCCACTACTGAACAGATGCGCAACCAAAACTCCAAACATAAAGGTAGCAATTCATCCCGATTACCCCGAACAGGAAATATTGATAGGAGGATCACTGTCGGACAACGGCAAAGCAGCGGTATGCGCACTCTTGCAAAAGAACCTGGACATCTTTGCATGGGAGCCAAAACACATGACTGGGGTACCGCGTTCAATCACAGAACATAAGCTGAAAATCCGACAAGGATATTCACCAATACGCCAGAAGAAGCGGCCAAGCTCGAGCGCGCAAGCAATCTGGCAGAGGTACACAAGCTAGTAGAGGCAGGAATCATGCGGGAAGTCTACTACCATGACCGGCTTTCTAACCCAGTTATGGTAAAGAAGAGTGATGGTAGCTGGCGGATGTGCGTGGACTTCACCGATCTCAACAAAGCATGTCCACAAGATCGCTACCCCTACCGAGATAGACTGGAAGGTGGAATCTTTGTGTGGATATCCACTAAAGTGCTTCCTCGATGCATACAAAGGATACCATCAAATCCAGATGGCAAAGGAGGACGAGGAAAAAACGGCCTTTCATACAAGCCAAGGTGTCTACTGCTACACAAAAATGCCCTTTGGCTTGAAGAATGCAGGCGCCACCTATCAGTGGTTAGTCGATAATGCATTCGAAAAACAGGTTGGCCGCAACCTAGAGGTTTACGTCGATGACCTGGTCATAAAAATCCATACGGAGGATGAGTTGGTGCGCAATATTGAGGAAACATTTAGGACACTCAAGGAGATCAACATGAAGCTCAATCCTAAAAAAATGCACCTTCGGGCGCCATGAAGGCATGTTCCTTGGGTACTTGATAGAACCTGATGGTATAAAGCCGTGTCCAGAAAAGACTAAGGCTGTCATCGACCTTCCTTCACTGCACACGTTGAAGGAAGTTCAATCTCTTAATGGAAAGCTGGCCGGCCTAAATAGATTCCTATCCAAGTCAGCAGATAAATCGCTACCTCTTTTCAAAACACTCAAGAAGTGTATAAAAAATGGTGATTTTCGTTGGACTACGGAGGCAGAAGAAGCCTTCGCACAGCTTAAACAACACCTGGCAACACTCCCTACACTTGTAGCACCCCGACCAGGGGAAGAGTTGATTATGTACTTATCTACAACTCATGGAGCAGTAGCAGATTACTAACGGATAGGAACTCGGTACAAACACCAGTGTACTTTGTAAGCAAAGCGCTCAAGAAAACAGAGATGAATTATAGCGCAATGGAAAATTTGGTCCTTGCATTAGTATTCGGCCAAACGGTTTGCAGGTACTTCCAGCACCCGATAGCAGTGATCACGCACCAACCGATCAAGCAAATCATCTCCAAACCTCGACGATAGGCGATTGCAGAAGTGGAGTGTATTGCTAGGTGAACACAACATCTCCTATAGACCACGTACTGCAATAAAAGGGTAGGTGCTAGCAGATTTCATCATTGAAAAACCAGATACTGATGATCCACCCGCACTAAGCAAGAAGGAACTACAAGATCCATGGATCTTGTTCACGGACGGATCCTCATGTGTGGATGGGTCGGAGCGACCTCATCCTCACAAACCCGGAAGGAATGGAATTCACTTACGCACGTGTTTCAATTCACAACAACAAATAATGAGGAGAATATGAAGCCCTAATAGCGGACTACGCATTGCGGCTCGAATGAGTGTACGTAACTTGGAAGCTAATGTAGATTCCAGGCTAGTAGCCAACCACGTGTTGGGTGATGTACGTGCCAAGGAGGAAAACATGATTCAATACCTCGAAAAAACCAAGGCACTAATCAAAGGCTTTGACAGGTTTACCATCAAACAAGTTCCTCGAGGGGAAACCGAAGGCGGATGCGCTAAGCAAAATCGCATCCACAAGTTTTGCACACTTATCTAAACAGGTGTTGGTGGAAACATTGAAAAGCAAATCTATCTCGAAATGGAAGTATCCACGGTAATAGAGGAAGACGGACCTACGTGGATGACACCAATAGCGGAATTCATAAGAAAGGGAGTATTACCCCAAGAGCAGAAGGAAGCCCGAAGGATCCGACGCACAAAGATTTGAACTTCGGGACCACATACTATATTGACGCTCTTTCTTGCAACCATGGCTCCGCTGTGTTGGTCCCCTACAAGCAAACTATGTACTGCGAGAAATCCACGAGGGTTCATGCAGCATGCATTGGGACCACGATGCGTGGTGGCGACGCTTTACGGTCGTGGATATTATTGGCCCACCATGCACCGCGATGCGCGGGACTTAATCGAAAGTGCGCAAGCGCCAAGTTCACAGACCTGTGCCACGCCAACCACAACAGGAGCTAACACCAATTACGGCACCATGGCCATTTTACAAGTGGGGTATAGACATCGCCGGTCCTTTTCCTGTTGCGGCAGGGAGGATTAAAGTTCCTCATAGTCGCCATAGACTACTTCACCAAGTGGATCGAGGCAAAGGCTGTGGTGACAATCACTGGAAACCAGGTGAAACGCTTTGTCTGGGAAAATATTGTATGCCGCCGGTCTACCTGGGAAATCATCTCGGACAACGGGAAACAATTCTGCGACAACCCTTTCAAGGACTGGTGCAAGAAGCTAAAATCACACAGACTTCGCGTCAGTTAAACACCCACAAACCAACGGCTTAGTTGAACGTGCGAATCGAAGCCTGGGAGAAGGAATTAAGGCACGCTTGGATAAGCACAAAGGAAGATGGGTGGAAGAACTATCGCATGTTCTGTGGGCGCACCGCACTTCAATCAAAACCAGCACAGGGGATACCCGCTTCTCTCTAGTCTATGGGACAGAAGCCGTCATACCAGCCGAAATCGGAATGCCAACTATTCGCACTGCTGAAATCAATGTGGCAACCAATGACGACGAGCGACGTATCGACTTAGACCTGCTAGAAGAAAGGCGCGAACGCGCAGCTATACGGGAAGCAAAATCAAAGTCAAGGATGAAAGGATACTATGATGCTAAAGTGCGAAGTGTTTCATTCAGACCAGCTGACTTCGTTTACCGCGCCAATGATGTGAGCCACACAGAAGACACAGGTAAGCTTGGACCAAAGTGGGAAGGACCCTATGAGGTTACTGAAGCATTAGGAACAGGCGCTTACAAGCTACGAGGCTTGGATGGTCGTGAACTGCCACGCACATGGAACATCTGCAACCTTAAGAGGTGCTACCTATAGGAATGGCTAGGGCCCAAGCCGAGGCGCTCTTGCACTTTATTGAAGTGCCCAATACACATTTCTGTATTTCCTTAGTATACTGTCTTACTTATTTCTCATAAAAACTTGCAAGTATCAATAAAACGTCACGGTTTCTAGCTAACTCCGCGACACATTTCACTTTGTTATTTCCATATATTGTATGTCTTAACAATTTTTTATTTTTTGCCTACATGGCGTGCATGTACTTAAAAAACCCACGACGGTAAAAGGATGAGTCAACCTACTAAAGGACTCGTTGAGTAAGAGGGTTGCAAACCCATCAACACTGGATCACGTATCCTTGTTAAACACCTTGTTCTCAAGACGTTGAAATAAGTTTGTGCGCATCTCACGATGGGTGCGCAACAATGCATATGGTGCACGTTTAACAACTTAGGAACCAAGACACTTGATTCCTTGATATGATATTTTGAGTACGCTGTATATCACAACATCCACGATTATGATAAAAAAAAAGAAAAAAAAGAGGTACTTAGAAATTATCTCTTATGAATACTATGATCTTCATACATGACTATGGATTTCTTATATTATTCGCGCTTGTGTACAACTTTGACCTGTAGACTATGTCTTATACGCAAAGACAAACAAATAAGTCCAAGTTGCCATAATATGAACACACATTTCACAAAAAGAGATTTCTATTAATAACTAAGTTATTACAAAGGATGTTCATAAACAAAAGATCCTATCTATATACTATTAGACCGCTCCATTGATCAAGTTCCCACGCGGCCTGCAGCACCTCCACTCTCGCTTAGCCTCTTCAATAAGTCCGAGTCTTGGCGAGACATAGTGGCAACACTCACTGGCACCCCGTCAGACCTCGGAAGATGAGCTGCACCAACCCCGCACATAGTCGCTTTACCTTTAATACCCTCTTTTTTAGCAAGTCTGGTGGCATGCGCTTCCAACACTTCCTTCAATGACATTTCTTTCTCTAAAGCAAAAGGATTTAGAATGTCCCTTGGGCGAGCAAAAACAGGCACTTGAAGCTGCGAGACATCGGGCTTCAGAAAATAGTCCGGCACGCTTCGCATTATCAATACGATGCGCTAAAGGTCAACCCTTCCATAATAACAGTTATGGGATAATCTTGGTCGCGTTCCATTTCAGCAATCATTGGAAGCTCCAAAGACTTCATTTTCTCCATGGCGGACACTAGCTCATCATAAGCCTGCGCATTATAGCCGGGTACCTTTTCAGCAGGTACCTTCAACAGATCTACCTCATGAAGTTTCTCCACAGCTTCGCTTTACCGCTCTAAGGCACATTGGACCACCCCACCAAATGCGTCCACTACCTCTTTGGACTCCAGTGGTCAGGAGCAGCAAAGGCGCGAGCCATGGTGATAAGCCACCTGCGCTCGACAATAACGAACATGAGATGAAGATATAATTCCTCATCATACTCCAAACTGAGCTTACGCAGCTTCATCTCTTGTGTTTCCAGAGCACTGCTCACAGTGGTACCAAAATCTTCCAACTGCGTGGTCAACGTATCCTTGCTCTTCTCCAGATATTTTAGTGCCCAGAGACACGAAGCCTTGTACCCTGAGGACTCTGCGCGCTCTTGGTTTATTTGGCCCATTAGCGCGTTTTCCTCACCTGCTTCTGCAGTACACACTCAGACTCTCTGCCTCAGCCTTGGCACTAGCCAACTGCGCTTCCAGCGAAGCAATTTTCTCATCTTTTTGAGCGCCTTGGTCGCTTTCCCGGCAATTTGAACCTTTAGCTTCTCAACTATTGAAGCTTGATGCGCAACACTGCACCAACTCTTCAACCAATTGCTCCACGATGCATCCCGGCAGACAAGTCCTCATTGTTTTGGCTATCGCGGAATGTACAGGACCCGAGGGGCGACTCAGACTGTTCAAACCTGCATACACAGACAGAGAATTAGCCGTTTCCCATATAAACAGTTGGTGCGCACAAAATATATGGACAACGTTACTTACCGAGGACCGAGATATTAGCGGAAGGGGTGAGAGGACGCAACATCACCGGAGGATGATTCCACAGGTGGACGACCACAGGCGTTTTTTCCTCGATGAGCTAGCGCCATCCTCTCCGAGCGATCTTTTGATCTTTAGCCCGGATTCTGGCTCCTCCTCTTCTTCTTCTTCCATAGGCCGCGCCACTGCTATGGGTGGTGGTTGCGCTACTAGGGATGGCACTATGGGGTTTGGCACGCTTTGCAGCGGCGTCGCTTCCACTGCGACTGAAGAGCTGGTCCCTGTTTCTCCTAAATTCATTGCCAGGGTACGCCCTGCGGTGGCATCCAGTAGGGGCTCTTCTCCTTCTTTCAACGGCCGCGTCCCTACACTCACTTGAATCGGCTTCGCTAGTTGCACAATCTGAGCAGATCCATCTCTGCGCAACAGAAGACAACAAGTACACAGGTTACATAATGTGCAAAAAGGAAAAGAAAGCTCTTACATTAATTAAGAAAGGGGATGCGAAGGGATGAGCACCCACCTTGGCCATTAGCGCCTAAGAAGATTGGCATCTCATCTGTCATACCAAAGTAATTTCGGCTAATGCCCATATGCACCAGAAATTCCTCGGGATAGGAACTAATAGGGATGCGGTTGGCGTTTATCAGTTCCGCATCCTCCACGACATATGATCCGGTAGGGGGCTCATCCTTCGGCAATGTCCCCTGGGTATAAAATTCAAAACGCGGTGGGAAGCATACGTCATCTACCCAGAAGAAACTCTCTCTCCGTTCCGGGCGCGTCCAGTTTCTCAGTATAACACGTAGCGCAGCGTTTAGCGAATAGAGACCCACCCGTGCGACCACGTTGTGGTAGAACACGCACGGAATAAGTGGATCGTCGTGTTAATCGCCGTAATCGGCAATTAACCTCGAAATGGTGATCTTCGCACCGATGCAGGTGGGATAGGTGTAGATGGTAATAATTCAATACGTCGTACAGAAATAGGGATATGGGCACACGTTGATTCGCTAACTCGAAAAAACGTGTGTACACCCCTATTTTTCCTTCGGGGAAATCTGCAATAGATGCCCGCGCACCCGGAACAACCGGATGCACGTCAAGTGGTATAAAATAATCCGAGGTGAACTCTAGAAGTTCACCCTCAGTTATATCGGAGGTAAAATCAGATAACTGCTTGACCATGGTATTATGTTTCTTTTTTAAAGGCGCACGCGCGGTTACCTTTGGATTAGGTAGTTTTATGTTTTTTGCAAATGAAAGGTTTCTTAACAATGGCGGATTGTGAAAAACACAGTCAAATGAGGTAGCCGGTTATATAAGTGTCCTCCTCCACGCGATGAGTGACACGTGGATCCCACTATCACCAACATGTGGTTCAGATCACTTGATGTGACGCCGCTGCAGTTACTTTCCCCCGATTTACGAGGCGTCCATTTTAAAATACTATGTCTAGATACAATGTATAGGTGGGTATCTTTTTTGGCTTCTTTGCTACGCTTTGTAGTTTTTTATTGTCTGCCGTTATTAGTCTAGCATCCGCAGTTCTTCACTGCACATACTAGACTGGGGGGACATGATGACGTATAGTCTATATTCGGGTCATAAACCCGACCAAAGCCCAATACTAATAAGCCCAGCACGCGGGCTCGTGATAAGTGTTTAGGCCCACGAAGGCCCAAACCCAATGTTATTTACGTAACACGATATCGGATATATCCTAATTATGGAGATAATCATTCCCCAACCGACTTAGGCGGGATACGCCGAATATTGGGGAACACGGAACCAACAAGGTTTCGTGTGTATATAAAGGGAATCCCATCCCTCGTTAAAGGTACAATCTACAAAACCCTAACTCTCCTTTAACCCTAAATTGATTACTTATTCTCACGCCGGAGGATAATCGTGGGAGACAATCCCACGGTAAGCCTAACGGTGTTTTCTGTCTTCTTAGTGCGCATGTCTCAAGCAACAATCATTAATTGGTACGAGAGCTGGAGCCCAAACAAGGAACGCCGAACTTTTGCATCAACAGTTTTATTAAAAAATTATTATTTTCGTATTTATACTCTTTCAATTGGATTAGCAACCCATTGATAAACATGGTCTAAATGAGCAAGATAGATATGTGAAGAGTAATATGTTTTATAAGTAACTTCAAGACGAAAATGCGGGATATTGATTATACATGTTAGATGGATCGATTCAAATGCGGCTTGAATGTCTAGACTTGACTCTAAAGTGTAATTTTGTGTTGGTTTCGGGTTGTGTTTTTTGCTATGCCACTCCGGACTTGATTCTAGATCTTTGTTGAAACTAAAATTTTTATGATATTTTAACGTTGTTGTTTTGAGGATTTTTAAACATTTACACAAAGGGAAATATGTATAGAAGAAATATAACTTATGAACATGAGTTGAAAGTGAAGTACCAGATAACTTGACACGTGATTTGAACATTTTTAAAGGGTTAACCAATTCATATTTGGTACCCGATTACCCAAATGTTATAAATGATTCTTTTATACAACTATAAAAATGTTGAAGTGACTTAAGTGGACAAAAATGCAAAGATAATGATTTAATTAACAAAATTCAATAGTATAGTAACTCTGTTAGCAAGTTCGATATTGCACCCACTCAAAACACTTCAAAAAAAGTAGTGACTCAACTAAAAAAAAAAAAAAAAATTGCAGTGCCTTTGTGAAATAACTTAAAGTTTGAGTTTGCGAGTTTGTTTAGTTTTTAATTCTTAATCCTAAAGTTATTCTTAATCCTAAAGTTATGAATACGAGCAACAACTATAAAGACCGGTGTTTAATTCTCGTATTTTTAACTTTTAATTACGGGTATTATACATAAAATTGTTACAAATTTTTTTCGTTGGTAGTAATAGTGACCGCAAACATGACCGTCAAATCAGCACCACCTCAGCTTTTCACTCCACCAAACATAGTGTATAAAACAAGTTCAACACCCAAACATACCCCACTTTAATATACCCCAAAATGTACTCACACACACAAAGTACAATTACTCTTTCTGCACACAACTATGTCGTCTGACCTACCGAGTTCTCCACAAAACCAAGGGACACCGCGTGTATGCAGTATGATGGCTTGGTGTTTTAACGATGACGCATCTTGGGTGGGAGACAACGCGTCGAACCCACCCTTATTACCACCAGCCCGATCGAGGAACAGTTTTGTCGTGTTCTCGGTAGTTGTAAAGTGAATCGTGCATAAGGAGGGGGTACTACATCACGTTTTAATAAAAAGTATGATACATCCATACATTGAATACTTCTTGATATATGGAGCACTTTTTGACAAGTCCACCACAAGATGGTTAAAGGAATATAATCAACAAGTGAGCAAAGTGAGCTAGACACAGGCGATTGCTTTCACGTTGGTCACATCCTGATGCGGTCATATTTTGAGCTCCCCCATGTACCTTAGTTGACTTGCTCAACCAATGGACTCATAATTACAGCCATCTAGATGCAGTATCTGACGTAAGATGTACATACAGACACAACGCATATACAAAACATGAAATAAAGTGTTCTAAACTAGATACAACAATCTCCAGTAATTTACGTATGCACGAGTCTGTAAATGATTGGTGAAACAAAATAAAAAGAATAGCTAGAAAATATGGATCAACTGATTAAAAGTCATCCAATGTATATTTCTGATATATGTACAACCTCCTAAATCGCCCTATCCCAAAAACAAGAGAAATTCATAATCTTTGTAAACATGTACTGTGAACTAATTCTTTAAGAAAAAAAGTGTTCCGGGTCAACTCCTCCACCAGATGGAACCGTCTTGACCCATTACCCAACCTGCTCGTTTGCAACCTCTATTCTAAACCAATGTGCAACCTGGAACATCAATCCAATGGAGTTCAATTTCGACTTCACCACATTCCACGTTTCTCAATCTCAAACACAAATCTTGAACAACCGCACTATGTGTCCATGTTATGCAGCTCTCCTCAGCCAAGCAATTTGTCTTTTTCGGTTTTATCCGAGTTATAACAGTGCCATTTGGCACGCTCTTTAGATTCTTCTTAACTCCCTCCACAAATGGTTGTATTTGAAATTCTGCGTCTCCCATTTTATCATCCGTGCTAAAAAAGTCATGATCGTACACTTCCTGCAATTGTAGATAACGTACACATATTAACAATCTTTGCATCATGTATGTAGAATCAACACAAGTATATCCACAATCACATACTAAGACGGTAAAACCCTATGTATCAATGTGCAAGTAAACCAAGACCATATGTAGAATCGACTAGTCCTATTGCAGCTCGTACGAGCAAACAGGTATTGTATGAACATTACCAGCTTTATTGGAAGGTCGGGATCATAAACAAATATAGTCAAGTCTTCGTTCCAGACGGGGTTGACATCCCTCTCCATGATACGAGTCCTGAGCTTCTGCATCAAATAATAGACATTCATGGGACGAACGATATGACAATGAAATTGCACAGTGCATTAGATACAAGAAGTATTGTAACTAAAGTATCAAAGTAAAAACTACGGTTAGTCATTTATGTCCTTGTGATCAACCTTTGTTTTTGGTTTGCTTATTGCTTTCCGAAATAGGCTGCTCTGAATATCCAGTTTTTAGTTTTATAAAAACAATTTAAAGCACCATCAAAAGTGTTTGCATGTTATATCAAAATCGAAACATGAGAAACACAAGAAGTATTTGATAAATAATCCGAAACACCCCTTATACATGACATCACCTTTTCATGTTTTTTGTTTCTTGACCATTTTATTGTTTCACATAAGTTAATAATTGAAGATTTGTGATTCCAAAATGCACATCTTTATTCATATTTTTAATTCGAAATAAAGGCCATTGTGAATTCACACCTGTGCACCCATCCTAATGATGATATACGGATCACTTGTATTGATATCACGAACAGCGAGATTGACACCTCGTTTGATCCGAATTCTAAGAAGACCTTTTAGACTATTCATTACAAATAATAAAATCGAACCTAATCAAATTAAAATGTTAATGATCAATTCACATTGAATCACAAAATGATCCACCTGTGATTTCTCAAAGATGCAGCAGAATCATTGGTTTTGCATGATGTTTTTTGCTAGAATCCATAATTCCTTTCTATATTTAGAAAAATCTTAACCATGGTATCATTTTGTTCTGTAAATGTGACAATAAAAAGTTAAGTTAGTTTAATGTTCCAATTTGTCAAGGGCCCAAAAACGAAGCAAGAAGCTTGTTGCTAAAGCCCATATAAGCTCAGTACTGCAAAGCTCCATTCTGGGCGCGGTGTAACCCAAAAACTTGGTCTTGAAATTCCCAACCAAGTGGCTTATAGCCTAACAATACTCATATTGCCTTCCTACCAAGAGGTCGAGAGATCAAGTCCAAATGTGAACAAACATATGAATTTACTAGGCTCTGTTTAGGTTAGACTAATGAGCGCATTTGTCTTTGCATTTTAAAAGAAAAATCCTAAAGCCCGATCTAAGAAAAATAGCTTAATAATCAATATATACATTAGGGTCTATTTTTTTTTCTTCATAAAAATGTTTCAGTAATGTTATCTTGGTAGGACTTTAGTATAAACACCAACACGTTGTTACATACAAATTTTAATTAAAAGATAACTGAAATGTTGTAAAATGTTACGTTTTGCAGGCATTATAAGCTTTATTGTTGATATTCGAGGCGACGTACTACTCTTTTAGACTTTTACTAAAGTTTTATTAATGTATTTTCAGAAACTAGTACTCGTATAAGATAATCTAATGTTAACTCAAAGAACAGAATCCATTAAATCGTATCGTTTTGTAGTTGACCCGAGTCAAAAAACTATCCACATTGTTTAAATCACGACCCTAAGAAAATCATAGGACAAGCATAAAATGTGCAATAAGCTAAGTTCCTATTTTGTAGTACAACCAACCATGAGAAAATGGAAATTTGCAAATGTACAAATGGTCCTACAAATTGATTTATGAAACCCAATATCCTGCACCAAAAATATCACCTATCTCCATCAGGACACTGCCCGGATTCTATGAGCCCCCCTCCCCTAACCCTCTGAACTCTCTTGGCTTTTATCCCTTTATCTAAAGGTATACTACAACATTATTTCCATATCTACATATATACGTATACACGTACATCCATGTATGTGTCTATGTGTACGCATACATATACGCATGTACATTGGTGATTAAGGTGGTGTTCAAGAATTTATGACATTTTAAACGGTTAATTAAAAACTAGATAACTATTGTCAAAGCTGTATTTGAGGGTCTGCAAAAGGTGCATCCGCAAATTGCCTCTAACTTTGTAGGGCGTCAATAGTTTTAAGCAAGGAGAAACAATCATTTACCTTATAATGTCATGATGTTTAGCCAAATTGTAATTACTAACGCATGTTTTGATTTAGATCAATATATAAGCAAGGACCATTTTAGGGCCTTCGAATTTTAGTATTCTTGAGGCCTCATCTTTGATATTGAGAGAGTTTTCGCACAAGGTCTCGAAAGCATTACAAATGGCCCTGCTTGTTTAACTTTAGGATTTCGTTCATATTCGAGTTATTAGTTTTCTATGAAAATTAAAGAATACAAAAATGTTTGTTATCGACCCAACCAATTTTAACCAATATAAACGATTGATAGCCATATAAAGGACACAAAGTACTATCTAACAATCTAAACAAAACCAAATGCATTTTTATTGTTACATGTGTTTAATAAAATTTTATGTTTAATAGGTGAAGTCGTAATAATGTCAGAGGTTCAGACGGGTAACGGAGTATACACCATTAACTCCCATGGAAAAGAACTCGCAAGACAACATATGCACGATTGGCTAGTCCTTGTGCTCTTAGCATCAATCGATTTGTTCCTAAATGTTATTGAACCTTTCCATCGCTATGTCGCAGAAGATATGATGACCGATATGAAGTACCCGTTCTATGAAAAAGACACCATTCCTATGTATGCAGTTCCGGTATGTACATTCTTCATCTACCTTATTTCGTAAAATAGTAATTCTAAGATTTCTAGATATACAATCAAACTTATCATTAATTTGGTCATGTTATGTATACATATATTGCCTAATTAGTATTAAAAGGTTACTCGAACTTCACCAAACTATATAAACAATATAACATGCCACCAAAGTATCATTTTGGTTTTCTTATGCTAATTTGTGCAAGAAATTGCAAGTTTTTGAAATTTTGGCACCAATGAAGTCCATGAAAGCAGTTTTATGAGGAGAATTTTTTCGTCAAAATCGACATAAACAAAAGACTTGATTCATCAAAAAATTGGGATGTTTTAATGTAACTTTTCCATTATCATATGCATACTTTAATAAACAAAAAACACAACAATGAAAGGAAAACTTTTACAAAGAAATTATATGCTAAAAATTTCAAACAAAGTACTTAAAAATTTAAATGCAGTTAATTGAATTGATGAAGTATGGCCACACCTAGATTTTTAATGCCTGGCTCAATCATAATGTACCAATCACATATTCTTATTTGATACAAAAAGATTCTGAAAATAAAAATGAGTGTGACAATCTTTCCATATATAGGTGTATGCAGGGATATTACCAATTGGGATATTTCTCATTTATTATATGCGTAGGAAGGATGTTTATGATCTGCACCATGCTATGCTTGGTGAGTATTTTTTTTACTGTACATTTCTACTGATTTACTGTAACAAGTTGTTTCCTAAACTGAATTTGCTACTAGGGTATATAGTAGTAATATCTTGCAAAAACGTTGATAACCGACAACACTGCTATGTAGTAATATAATGACTTAATTTTGTTCCAGTTCTAGTTTTTCGCAATATGTATTCTTATATGAAAAAAATAGCATTCTTTTATTTTTCTTACGTACGTAATAGCAACATACTTCTATAATCGACGAATGGATAATCAAAGCAAAATATTAACCGGATGAAAAATTATGTTGTAACTAATGAATGGCGATTTTGGTATTAATTTTGCAAAGTAATAATGAGATAATTGTTTGTGAAAATTCAGGTTTATTATATGCAATCTTGATAACAGCAGTACTCACTGATTCGATAAAAGATGCTACCGGTCGACCAAGACCAAATTTCTTCTATAGATGTTTTCCAGATGGTAAAGCGGTATGAATGTTGCACAAACAATAGAACACTTGCCTATGTTTAAAATTTTCACGATAATTATGACCATTTCTTTTCTTTAGCGAAATAACAATTATTTGACTTGTGTAGGCGTTTGCGGACAATGGAGATGTTTTATGCCATGGAGATGTACTTAAAATTAAGGAAGGATATAAAAGCTTCCCTAGCGGGCACACTTCTTGTATGCTTTTGAATAATTAACTCGTTATCGATCACTAAGATTGATATATTTCAATTTGATGAATTAAACTAAAAACTTACGAACATGGCTAATTCAAAATGCAGGGTCCTTTGCGGGTCTTGGATTCCTTGCTTGGTACTTATGCGGAAAACTTAAAGCCTTTAGTAATAAAGGCCATGCCCGAATTTTGTGTATAGTCGTGTCTCCATATCTTTTCGCTGCACTGGTTGGAATAAGTCGTGTTGATGACTATTGGCATCATTGGACTGATGTTTTTACAGGAGCAATAATAGGTTCGCATTTTGTTACAAACTAATTATTAGTCTTGTAAAATCTAGCAAAAAGATTTTTAAGATTGAACTACGTTAAACCTTAATATCATTCAATCATATCTTCTATGTATGTAGGAACGACCGTTGCAGCATTTTGCTACTTGCAGTTCTTCCCATTCCCGAATGCGCAAAATGGTACTTAACTACTATAATTACTCTTTTTTTTTTTTTTTTTTTTTTCATATACACTTGTAGTCACCACTTGATCATACATAAAGAGTGACCATTGTGACTTGAAACGTACGTATAGGTTGGGCGCCCCATGCATTTTTGGCAGTGATGGAAAGGGAACGCGTTCAAAACAGAGAAGTTGTAACAGCACCTTTACCTGATTTGGAAGCCTAAGAAGGGGAGAGGAGAGACATTGAGCCACAGTTTATGGAGATCTTAAATATATGCACAACATAGCTTAATTTGCATCTAGATATGAAATATACGTGCGGCGATAGTCTTTTTATTAGGGGATCCATCATGACGAATAGCGCTTGTTTGAACTTTCGACAATGCTTGAACTTTCGACAATGCATTAGCTTTAAGATATCCATTATTCCCTCATGATGTATAAATTACAAGACAGGCTACGTTTTGTTTATAAATTGGGACTCTTTTTCACAAAATGATCGAATTTCGTTTAAGGAAGATGATTCCACTAAGACCACCACGTACATCTCGAGGAATAGAGTTTGTTCAAACTTCCTAGACATGGTGTCGAGATATACATTCCAGTGAACTAGCTTGTGTGAGATTCATTACTCTGATAACGATGACAAACGAGTGAGCCAAGTTGTAAAGTGTGCACACATGATAATAGTCACGATACTATGATCAATATAATGAGCTGTTTCTTTTGACAAAACGTGAATACAAATTTGGATAACGTCGCAATAATAATGAAACCTCACGTAAAAGGGTACTCACACTCTATAGATAACAGTCCTCTAGCGTAAGGGTGTTAGCAATCCAAGCTGAGTCGAGTATCAGGAATTTGGGCTTGGGTCATGTATTAAGTATATTCCACAAAAGGTGTAGATTGGCGAGAAGTCGGGAACACCCTGACCCCGAGTGCCTTTTGGCACTAGCCATGTATTAAATATATGTTCGACTTGAGCTCGAATAAGGTTATAGAAACCAAAATGTGCTAGAATTCGAGCTCAAACGTTTCATCTTTGATCGAGCTTGATGCTCGTTTAAGTATTTTGACATTGTTTACCTTTAGTTAGTTTTGACCGGTAACCATTAAAGTAACTAGTATTAGACTTCGTGCGCGCACAATGTTTTGACGTAAGTCCTATTAACGGAGTTTTAACATAAATCTAATTTATTGAACATTTGTCTATTTTTATCAGAACGTACATATAAATAAGTTATAATGTTCATTTTCATCAATAATTATTTTTATTCATTGTTTACATTTATTTTTGTCAATAGTTTTTTATATTGATTAATATTTTGTATATAGTTTTGTTGGCCAAAGGTTTTGGCTTTGTTTAACAGATACTGTGTTGAGGTTAATTGATGTTGTTGTTTAAATTTAAAGGATAATGTATAAGGAGGTCACTTAAGTTTTCAACTTTTAACATATACGCCACCTATTTATTGAAATGAACTTATAAGGCGTCCAACTATATATTTATTTTCGTTTACACCAATTTCAGTCAAATTAATGCTCGAAAACTATAAAATATAAATAATGAACCAACCGCTAACTTATCCAAGCAACATAAATGAAAAGTTTGATTTGAAAAACCGATTATACCCTTTATTTAAGTTAGAATTTATATTATTAAAAGTACATTAGAAGGATAAAACTAAAATTTCGCGACTGGTTTTTTATTCGTATTAGTTTAATATGTTACTATTAGATTCAATCTTAAAAGTTTGGTGGCCTCCCAATATATTATCCCTAAATTTAACTATGGGTAAATTACACTAATCGTCCCTAAAGTATACCTCGTTATCACAGTTGGTCCCTCGTTTTGTTTTTTTGGCGTATGTCATCCCCGACATTGCAAATGTGACTGTTTGGTCCCTGAACAAGCGTTAACTTTGCTCGTTTGATGATGTAGCATGGCTGGTTTTATGGTCATTTCACCAATTTCTTCTTCGCACGTTTGGTCCCTAACACTTTTGTATACTGTAGCGCATTGAAACTTGTTCTCCACAAATATATGATCGTTGTTCCATAACAAAACCGTGTAAAACATAGATATTCTTAAAAACAAAACAGAGCAACGATGGTGGTCTACACATGTGGTAAACAAGTTGTTGTCAAGACTTCCTGGACAAACAGGAATCTAGGTCGTCGTTTCTTTGGCTGTCCAACAATTGTAAGTTTGGTTATTGCTGAAATGTATATCAATTTTACACAATGTGTTGTTTATTTTCAAAATGTGTTGTTTATTTACACATTTTGTTGTTTCAGAGCTCAAACTGTTCTTTTCTGGTATGGTTCGGTCATTCCATGTACCCAAGGTCAGTAGTGATTATCCCTAGTTTGTTGAGGAGAATTAACGCTCTTCAAGGTGTTATTGAAGAGCTTGAAGAATAGCAGTCCAAGTACAAGAAATATATCATGATCAGTTGGGTTTTGTTTTGGTTGTATGTTTATTTTACTGCTTGACATGACTTCATCCTTCCACCATCAAGTCTCTTTAGGGTAGTAGTTATTAGTTTGTGATGGTGATGGATGAAAGATTATAATAATATTGTGAAGCATTAGGTGATAGTCTTTGGTTTGTGAAGAAGTTGGATGTAATGGTTGTTAACCCTGGATAATGATGAATGAAAATTGTAGTTTTTAATAATGGCTAAATCGCAATGGTTTATAATGTGGCTTGTTATATTTACGGATGTTGTTTGGTTGTTCAATGCATTAGCATGTTTGACTTAAGGTAGTCAACAAACAAAAGTATAGAGAAATCAAGACATATTGCATATTGCACTTGCTTTGAATTAATGAGAGAAAGTTGTGATTACAAAGTGTTGCAAAATGAGCCACATCTTGTGGTATAAAAAAATACTGCAACTAAGTTAGCTAGCTATATGACACTGAAATAACTAACTAATGCTAAAATTAAGCTAAACTAAACTCCTACATCTTATTACATGTCTGCATACACTTCATTAGCAGAACTCTTGTCTTGTGTAGACCTTTAGGGGTATTTGTATGTCTGCACAGTTTGGTAGAAACAGAGTTAGCATACTGTATAAATAAAGTTAGCAAATGTGTAGACCCTATGATATTGTTTGGGTGGCAAAGTAGTAGTTGGTGATGGTTGTAATGGAATCTGATAACAATGTTTACTAAGCTTTTAGGTTTGTATGTATATTATGGCTTAATTTTAACAGCATTTGATCAATTGAATGTGGGTTGTTCTTGTTAGTGAGACTGTTTGTTTGTTGAACTCCAATATGTTTGACCTAGGAAAGTCAACAACCAAAATCTAGTAGTTTGACTTAGAAAGTCTTCTAACAATGCTATCTACAGACTTGCAGCCAGAAAAAGTGTTCTAACAATGCTATCTACAGACCACAGTCCATATCCATTTTTGCCAATATTTTGACCCTAATCTTCTTTGAGTAGCTGCACTGAAGAATCGGTGTTGTTGGGAGTCCATATCCTTGCAACACAAGGTATCACTGTGAGAAGTTACAATGGGAAATGTAGGAGTGTTTGGCATAGCAGCTGTAGTAGCTCATTCGTAGGAGTGTTTGGCATAGCACTTGTGAGAAGTTAATAGTCCTTTACTTACGTCACACAATGAAAGCCAAACGGGTATATTTCAAAGTAGACTAACACTATATTTGCCTACACAAAAGGTGGCATGAGTAAATTCTCCTACCAATTAGTATAGTGAAGTAAATACTCCTTCCAACTTTTCTTCCAACATAGATATGGCACATCCTTCAAGTAAAAAATTAAAAAGAAACAATATGATTGGTAATGATACACACGTAGGGGTATTGGATGACAGCAACGAATCAACTAAAATGAGATGCATTGGTTGTTATATAGAAGTTAAAACATGGTTGGTTTAAATTTGAAGTAAGGCTACCTAGAGGAGAAAGTATGTGGTATTCCTGTTGGAGGCATGCTTACAGAGGCAGAGGTGTTGTTGCAGCTGGTGGTGCAGTAGCTATAAGTGGTGGTGTTATAGGCTTAGGTGTTAGAAGTGAAAACATAACTAGAGGGGGTGGTGCAGTGGGTAGTGGAGATGGAAGTCGGACAAGAACACCACCTAGGGATAGTAGTGAAGAAGAAGAAAGTGCATGAGCAAGTCAAGCAAAAAAGAAGCCAAGAAACTTCATTAAAAACAAGAACACTAATGGATGAGTATGCTCTATTAGATATGTCTTATGTTCAGAGTTGTATTAGCAGAAAAACAAGAAGAGATATGTACCATCCAGTGTCCAAAGGATGGTTCACTGCTATAACTAGTCTGTTTTTGCATATTTCCATTTTCATGTTTTGGTATTTGTTTTATGGTTTGATTAATGTGATTTTCATGTTTATGTTTGTGATACTAATCAAAGACACTAAAACAGTAAAAACATATTTGAACACATTATACAATGAAAATCTAAATCAAAATATTCATTGCATTAATTAACCATAACCATATTTTTACAAAAGAAACCTATCCCAACCTCCATCAATCAACCCCCTCACGTAAACCTCTGCCTCACAGCAAACTCAATCTTCTTAAGAATCTTGTCGTGAATTTTCCTGACCATCTTCATCAACGCCCTCGCCCTACGCAAATCAATAGTTTGGAGTCTCCTAAGCTTCTTTGTATTGTCCCTTGCATTTCTCGAACATCAAAACTTTCGAAGTTCAACAATCAGGTCCCCCTACGACCGACCCTATCAGTAAACTTTTGGGACTTGTTCTCCAAATCGTGTGCCTGCAGAATTCTTGAAGAATCTCTATCTGGTAAGGGCCAAGCATAATTTGTGTTAGCACAAAGGAGTTACAGAAAACTGCGTGGTTAATATCACAATGAGACATGTTCATGGTTAAGGAAATAGGGAATTTGATCATATATTAATAGTGTGTTTTTGGGGGGAGTGTGTGTGGTCATAAACATGAGGTGTGTGAGGTAAGTAAAGGAGTATTAACTTTTCACAAGTTTGACTTTCATTGTTTGAGGTAGGGACCAAATTTGCAATTTACCCTTTTGATATTAAAGTGTTTGAACATGAGTATGTTCCATTTTCAGTTGTGTAGCATTGATTTGGTTGATGCATTTGACTTTACCAAGTCAAGAACAATTAGCTATCCAGGTTCATGAACATTCTGATTCTTAACCATTATGTCTAAGACATGTATATGAAACAAGCTTGTTTATACTTAATGAAACCACTTGTATGTCTTGTACCTAAATAACTCATGCTGACAAAATTTAGTCAAACAAGTTGCAAAACAACTAAAATAAGTCAAATAAGTCACACACATATGAACCAACCCATAACATATTACCATTAGAAAATTTCCACACAAGTGGACTTTATAAGTTTGCCTTTACAAGGAATTAGAAAATTTCCACATGTGTAGACTTTTATGTCTGCCTTTACGAGGATTTAGAGAAGTGCCATAGGTGTGGACTTTGATGTTTTCCACTAGTGTGGACTTGAATTAAAAAATTAGATAACATGCATTGTACTTAAACATATAATTTTCCTGAATTTAAAACATGACTAGAGGAAAGCCTATTGACTATCATTAGCTTTGCCAGATTGAGTTGGTATATAAGCAGGTATTTTACTTGCAACACTTGATGAAGGACCAGCTTGAGCAGCTCCATTTCAACCTTGCACACTTTGCCCATGACCAACAGTTTCTTGACCAACACCAGCAAAAACTTGACCAACTACATGTTGCACTTGACTAACTTGACCAAGTCCACTACTACTAGCTTATGCATTGTTGACACCTACATTTCAACAGAAGTTGAAAACTATCCATAATATTTAAATCAAACCAAAAGTTAACAATGAAAATATAATAACTACCTGTTCTTGGAGGTTGACGTTGTCCTTTGCATGTAGCCTTGTTGTGTCTGTTAATACAAATAAGCCGTAAAAATATTTATTTATATTTTACGATCCTCTAATGTTTTGTCGATAACAAACGTAAAATCATTTTAACGAAACAAATAAAATACGTAAATGGTTTGAACTAATAGTTTCTAACACACTTACGTTTTCACATAAAACACTAAAATAAGTATAAGTGATTTTATGATTTAGTATTACATATGTACAACAACTAGTGTTTACATACTTGGGTAAAATATACACATAACTAGTATGTAGTATATTGGGTAATATAAATGGGTAGAAACTTAAGTATAATAACACATTGACCAAATACATTGAATGTAGTTGGGTACAATCCAAAGTCTATGACCCATGGAGCTTGACCCATAACCCATTGCATGACATCATGCTTATATCATATATGGATAATATCCATAACCCATGGTATTGACCCATACCCATGTGGCTAGGTGCATTGCACTCCTAAGATACATTGTATCTAGTAAAAGACCCATAGATCAACCCATAACCTAGGACCCACGACCCATAACCAAAATACCCATGGGTAAAGAGGAGCTTCCCACGGATCCCTAGCTTTACGCTAGACGGATCCCTTGTGGGAGGGATCCGTGGGATCCGGGGAACAGTGAACATTTTCCTCTATAAATAGTGAGCCATTTCTTCATTGTTTCTCACCCCTTTCTCACATACTTTCTCCCTGAGTTTAAAACTCTCTAACCCCAGATCCAAGTGATCTATGTTTGTAGTTTTGTTTTTGTGTTATTCTCTAGGTTCCTCTTAAAGGCGATCACCACCTTTGAAGTCGAGCAAGCTTAAGTCCATGAGTTGCCATGCTTCCTCATCATCAAGACTACTGAAGTCCTCTTGTTGATGATTCTTTTCTTTCTTCTAAGAAGTGTAGTGTTGGAGACATTAGTGAAAGATGTCTCAAGTGTCAAGACGAATACATTAGTGAAAGGTATCGATCGTCCGTATTATAGGCATTAGTGAAGGGTGCCTAGAAGTCAAGTCACAAGACATTAGTGAAGAGTGACTTGAAGATCTAACTAAAGGCATTAGTGAAAGGTGCCTTAGATGTACATTCGATATGGTGTGTTTTGATGTACAAGACAGATTAGCATTAGATCCAAGGATATTGATATCCTTGATGATGTTGTAATAAGGAGTTGGTCTCCTTTGGGATTAGTCGTTGGTGTAGTGTTGGGTAGTAGTTCCTCCATTGTAATGGAACTCGGTATCTAGCCTAGTACCGGATAAAAGGTAGGCGAAGTTGTGTTAGGTGTGTTTTACCTTGGTGTGAAAGAACCCGGTGGTTAGCCTAGTACCGGAAAAAGAGTAGGCAACGTTGTGAAGGTTTCTCCGCCATAAGGAGTTGGTGTCGTGTAGTGATTACGAACTCTCGAGTAGGTGACTCGGGGAGTGGAGTAGGGCAAGGAAGGTGTCCTTGAAGCCGAACCACTATAAATACTCGCGTTGTGGTTTTGTGCTTCTTACTCTTATCTTTTCATTACATACTTCTATATGTTTGTTTATCAACATCTAACACACACATCTAAATAGATTGACATAAGTCAATCTAAATACTTAAAAGGAAGTTTTAAATTGGTAAAACTATTCAACCCCCCTTCTAGTTTTCCACAATTGGCATCATAGCTGCGTTACCAAGTTTCTTGAAGTATATTGTACTTTAAAAACTTGATACGATCCATGGTTAATTGAAAACTACAAAGAAGGTTTTTCATAAAAACAAACACCATGTCTTTTAAAAATCTTTTGTTTGGATGTTGATTAGATGACAACATTTTTCTTATTATTTTTTTTGTTGCACTAATCTTCTTTGTTATGCTAATTAGTCAAAGCTCATACCTACCAAGCCATAGGAATCGCTTGGTAACAAGAATACCTTCCTTAAGAAGGTATCTTAAGTACAAAGGAGCTGGAATCGTCTTCAGACATTTGTTGTGTCATTTGTAAAGACATTCCTAAGTGCATTTAAGGTATGACTTTCTACTTATCTCTAAATGACATTAGCTTGATAGATAAACATGTTTTCCTAGGTATTTAGTTTATTAACTTTTGTGCATATACATGTTTCACATGTAGCTTCATTAGGAAGCCTTCCTCACATACGTTTTACTCTCTCGTCTAAAATCGTGGTTTATAAAACTTGTGTTTTATTTCATTTAATACGAAAATCATATTCTTCTAATAATAAAACAAAACACAAATCTCAAAAATTCTTCCTTTCCCATAAATAAACCATCCGTCGTTCAACTCTATCAAATCCCCACTTTTTCAAATTTTCCACTTTCAAAAATTACCTCTCATTCAAAACTTCATCTTCCTCTCCATTTCATCTCAACCGAAACCAAGAAGGATCGTCTTCAACATGGTTTACATCTCCTTCGTGCTCATCGTCTTAACACTCATCGCTCTTGTGTTCCCTATGACGAAGTTCACATACGGAGACATTTACTTTGTTTTGTTAATCTACATTGGGGTTATATACCCAATCCTTTGTATCATTCTTAGCATTGAAATGAAATATTACTAATAGTCTAGTGTATCTAGGTTATTATTATCATAATGTGTTTATCATTTCTTTTTGATTTATTTCATTCTCTCGTGATACATTAGAAGTCATGTATGCATGCTAAAAGAAAATGTAGGCTAAAACACATATCTTGGTATAAAACTATAAGATCTAAAAACCTATGTTTTTATCAAGAAATCGGTTTCTGTTTCTCCAGATCCACGGATCCCGAGAGTTAGACTAGCCGGATCCCTTATGAAAAGGAACCGTGGGAACCTTACATCTGGACAACAGTTTTTCATGCATAATAAAAATCACTTTCTTTCTAAAAATAATATTCCACTAGAATGTCAAAACCATAAAAATGTTAGATAATCATTGGTTGACCACAAAACATCACTTTCTATTAACTCATCGTTTCTATAGGTTCAACTATGACGCATGAATATGAGTTTGATTTTTCACTCACTAGCGTCTACACTCCGAACATCTCCCTTGAGCTCAACACACCTAGCAATCATGTCCGTGGGTTCAATAATCTCGAAAACCGTCACTTCCAGGAAGGACGTATTATAGACACCTCTCTACAATTCGAAAAAGGTATCAATACCTCCTTCCGAGCCATAGGACTAGAATGTCTTCTTGAAATCAACGAGAAGATATGTCCAAGGTGTTAATACAAATAAGCCGTAAAAACGTTTATTTATATTTTACGATCTTCTAATGTTTTGTCGATAACAAACGTAAAATCATTTTAACGAAACAAATAAAATACGTAAATGGTTTGAACTAATAGTTTCTAACATATTCACATTTTCACATAAAACACTAAAACAAGTATAAGTGATTTTATGATTTAATATTACATATGTACAACAACTAGTGTTTGCATATTTGGGTAAAATATACACATAACTAGTATGTAGTATATTGGGTAATATAAATGGGTAGAAACTTAAGTATCACAACCCATTGACCAAATACATTGAATGTAGTTGGGTACAACCCAAAGTCCATAACCGATGGAGCTTGACCCATAACCCATTGCATGACATCATGCTTATATCATATATGGATAATATCCATAACCCATGGTATTGACCCATACCCATGTGACTAGGTGCATTGCACTCAAGAGATACATTGTATCTAGCTAAAGACCCATGGATCAACCCATAACCAAAATACCCATGGGTAAAGAGGAGCGTCCCACGGATCCCTAGCTTTACGCTAGACGGATAACTTGTGGGAGGGATCCGTGGGATCTGGGGAACAGTAGATTTTTTCCTCTATAAATAGTGAGCCATTTCTTCATTGTTTCTCACCCCCTTTCTAACATACTTTACCCTTTAGTTGAAAAAACTCTCTAACCCCAGATCCAAGAGATCTATGTTTGTAGTTTTGTTTTTGTGTGATCTTTTAGGTTCCTCTTAAAGGCGAGATCACCACCTTTGAAGTCGAGCAAGCTCAAGTCCATGAGTTGCCATGCTTCCTCATCATCAAGACTACTGAAGTCCTCTTGTTGATGATTGTTTTTCTTTTCCTAAGAAGTGTTGAAGACATTTGTGAAAGGTGTCTCAAGTGTCAAGACGAAGATATTAGTGAAGGGTATCTATCGTCCACATTATAGGCATTAGTGAAGGGTGCCTAGAAGTCAAGTCACAAGACATTGGTGAAGAGTGACTTGAAGATCTAGTTAAAGGCATTAGTGAAAGGTGCCTTAGATGTACATTCGATACGGTGTGTTTCGATTTACAAGATAGATTAGTACTAGATCCAAGGATGTTGATATCCTTGATGATGTTGTAATAAGGAGTTGGTCTCATTTGGGATTAGTCGTTGGTGTAGTGTTGGGTAGTAGTTCCTCCATTGCAATGGAACTAGGTACTTAGCCTAGTACCTAATAAAGGGTAGGCGACGTTGTGGTAGGTGTGGTTCACCTTGGTATGAAAGAACTAGGTACTTAGCCTAGTACCTGATAAAGGGTAGGCGTCGTTGTGTTAGGTGTGGTTCACCTTGGTGTGAAAGAACCCGGTGGTTAGCCTAGTACCGGAAAAAGAGTAGGCAACGTTGTGAAGGCTTCTCCGCCATAAGGAGTTGGTGTCGTGTAGTGATTACGAACTCTCGAGTAGGTGACTCGGGGAGTGGAGTAGGGAAAGGAAGGTGTCCTTGTAGCCGAACCACTATAAATACTCGCATTGTGGTTTTGTGCTTCTTATTCTTATCTTTTCATTACATACTTCTATATGTTTGTTTATCAACATCCAACACACACATCTAAATAGATTGACATAAGTCGATCTAAATACTTAAAAGGAAGTTTTAAATTGGTAAAACTATTCAACCCCCCCCCCCCCCCCTTCTAGTTTTCCACAATTGGCATCAGAGCTTTGTTACCAAGTTTCTTGAAGTATATTGTACTTTAAAAACTTGATACGATCCATGGTTAATTGAAAACTACAAAGAAGGTTTTTCATAAAAACAAACACTATTTTTTTAAAAACTTTTTGTTTTGATGTTGATTAGATGACAACATTTTTTTTATTTCTTTATTTTTCATTTAATTGCACTAATCCTCCTTGTCATGTTGATTAGTCAAAGCTCATATCCACCAAGCCATAGGAATCGCTTGGTAACAAAAATACCTTCCCTAAGAAGGTATCTTAAGCACAAAGGAGCTGGAATTGTCTTCTGACATTTTGTTGTGTCATTTGTAAAGACATTCCTAAGTGCATTCGAGGTATTTATTTGACATTAGCTTGATAAATAAGTATGCTTATTAAGGTATTTATTTGATTATTTTTTGTGCATATACATGCTTTACATGTAGCTTCATTAGGAAGCTTTTTCTCACATACGTGTCACTCTTCCGTCTAAAAGTCATGGTTTATAAAACTTTTGTTTTGTTCCACTTAATCCAAAAATCATATCTTTCTTATAATAAAACAAAACACAAATCTCAAAAATTCCTCCTCCCCCATAAATAAACCCTCCGTCAACCACTCTATCAAATCTCCATTTTTTGAAATCTTCCAATTTCAAAAATTTCCTCTCATTCAAAACTTCATCTTCCTCTCCATTTCATCTCAATCGAAACCAAGAAGGATCATCTTCAACATGGTTTACATCGCCCTCGTTCTCATCGCTCTTGTGTTCCCTATGACGAAGTTCTCATACGGAGATATTTACTTTGTTTTTGTTAATCTACATTGGGGTTATATACCCAATCCTTTGTATCATTCTTAGCATTGAAATAAAATATTACTAATAGTCTAGTTTATCTAGGTTATTATCATAATGTGTTTATCATTTCTTTTTATTTTATTTCATTCTCTTGTGATACATTAGAAGTCATGTATGCATGCTAAAAGAAAATGTAGGCTAAAACACATATCTTGGTATAAAACTATGAGATCTAAAAACCTATGTTTTTCATCATGAAATCTATTTTTGTAACTACAGATGTATGGATCCCGAAAGATATACTAGCCGGATCCCTTTTGAAAGGGAACCGTGGGAACCGAACTACTGGAGAACAGTTTTTCATGCAAATTAAAAACCACTTTCCTTTTAAAAGTAATATTCCACTAGAATGTCAAAACCATAAGTGAGTTAAGTGTCATTGTTGTTAAAAACCATTGTTAATAAAAATCTAGTAAAAAACGTAAGATAATCATTGATTGACCACAAACATCACTTTCTATTAACTCATCATTTCTATAGGTTCAACTATGACGCATGAATATGAGTTTGATTTTTCACTCACTAGCATCTACACTCCGAACATCTCCCTTGATCCAAACACACTTGGCAATCATGTATGTGGGTTCAATAATCTCGAAAACCGTCACTTCCACGAAGGACGTATTGTAGACACCTCTCTACAATTCGAAGAAGGTATCAATACCTCCTTCCGAGCCATAGGACTAGAATGTCTTCTTGAAATCAACGAGAAGATATGTCCAAGGTTCATAATGGAATTCTTCCGTCAAGTTGAACTCGTTCGTAACGAGGATCGCTCTCTATCTCTTTGGTTTTATATCAAAAACCAAAAGTTTACTTTAACCCTTGGGCATTTTGCTCACATCCTCCGGATTCCAAATCATGGACAATGTGCCTTCACCGAAGATTGGTCTCTTGATTCTCTCTTCAACTTTCATGAAGAAAATAGTCCATATTGTTTACACATACCCTCCCCGAAAGATTTAAATCGCATAATATGCAAACCTCGACCATATTACTCCGATCTAAACATTATCTTTACACGGGACATCCAAGAAGAGTACAAGCCCCTTGCACTCATCCTACGTGAAAATTTTTGGAGTCTTAGGGGAAATCGAGAAATCCTTCCTGCTTGTTGTGCTCACATAATGTATTGTTTTCTAACACAACAACCATACAATCTCGCCTACTTCTTCGCAAGGCGAATTGTAAATCTTCAAGGCTCCAAGAATAAACTCATCCCTTATGGAATGTTCTTGACGCGCCTCTATCATAACGGCATGCATTTTCATCCTCAATTTCCAAGTCCGTTGTACGTACTTGTGAACAAGATGATGGAACCGCTAAACATATATCTCATGAAGACTTTCTTCATTCTTGATTCCACCAACACTCATCAACCACTTGATGATCCTTCTAGCGAAAACGCTCAAGGAACTTAGTAGTCTTTCAAATAGGATCAATCCTTTTGAATTCATGCTTTATCAATGTAATCCAATTTCCTTCATGAAATAAAACATCTTACATTTGATATCTTAGTGTTAGAACCTCTTAAACTAACCTTGGAATATAATGCATTGTCAAGATCATTGCATACCTTTAGTAATGGTTCTGCTTAGCAGATGGACGGATCCCAAGTTTGTGCTAGACGGATCCCTACACTTAGGGAACCGTGGGATCCGACAAATAGAAAATGTAATTGCAAACATTGTATTTCAAACATGTCCTTAGAACACCTCACACTCAGCTAGACATAGTGTCTTAAGGCAAATTAAGTCCTTATCAAGTTAAGTAGATCCTTCCTACTCACACATAGATCACACTCAAAGACGCTTGTAGATCTATCGTTTCACTTAAATCCATTACTCTTTCGCTCTCAAACTCACACATCATTTTTCACATGATCCCTCATATCTAACTTTGGAAATCTTTTATAGCAAAATTGATCATAATCATCCTTACGTCAAAGTTGGTCGAAATTGATCAAATTCTAGCCTTTCCATCTTAAGCCTTTAGGATATTCTCCAAAGAATTACTCTAAGTCACTAATTGACACTCTCAAAATCCTTAGTGTCATCCTTGTTCATTCATTGGTACTCTTGAAAGTTCCAATTTCTTCCATAAAAGGCAATCATTGGCTACACCACTCAGCACCCTCAAGTACTTAAGAAACCTTCATTTAAAACACTTAGGAGGACTGAAACACTCAAGATGGTATAGATCTTAGACCTTAGAAACATCATTTTTATTCTTTCATAGCTGCTGAGAGTCGGATCCCTAGGATTAGCCTAGACGGATCCCTCGTTGGAGGGAACCGTGGGATCCGGGTGACAGATTATGTCAACTCTGGCTAAGACAATCATTCCAAGCACATCTTTCTAACTTAAGCACTCCATCTCATCTTAAATGAGTTCCTAGATCAGTACAACCTATGAAGTTGACTCTTGTGCATGTTAATCGTTACATTCCAATGAATTTTAGTGGCTTAAGCCTTGAATGCACTTTCCAAATCTCTTGCTTTATAAACCACATTGTTAGGACTTCTAAAGTCATCACTTTCATCCTCATTTTTAGCATTTAAGAAATCTTTACAAACCTCTTGAAATCATCATGAGGAAAACTCCAAGTAGCAACTTATCCACCAAAGAACCACCCAAGAAAATTGCTCGTGTTGTACACGAAATCTCTTCAACCGGATCATCTCCGGTCAAGCCAACAAACGCTAGGTTTTCTTCTCAACCAATCAAACCAATTCCTAAACGGATAGTACCCACAAAACTACCTATGCCAAACACCACCATACCTCCTAGGCCAAAAAATCCCATCTCCACTAAACCATCACCATTGGTTCCTAGAGCTATCTCATTTACAACTCCAATATCATCACCACATCTCTACAACTTAGAGGATTTGCCTCCTAGGCCTTCTCATCCTCCTCCACCGGCAACATTCTCCTCATTAGGAGGAATAATGGTACAAAATCAAGGTGTTGAGTCAACACTTGCTTCGGCCTCCTTTTCGCCGTCACCATCATATAATCCCATTTGGATTATGAGAAATTATCAAAGTCAACCACCCGACCATATGGAAGTTGACACTTCTCTACCACCACCTTCATTCTTGGTCGAGCCATTCTCAAATGCGCCTCCACCAATCCCTCAGTCATTTGAGGCTCCCTAACCCGCTTCACTTGATCCTTTACATCAAGCAATCTCTTTTCTTCCACCACCACTACCTAGCCATGACAAAGATTGTTTTCATTATCAACATGCTGAAAGTTTGATACATGAAGTACGAGAAGATCAACGTTTCATGTTCTATCACCTCCTTGAACGTTTCGACGAGATTAAACCTAAACAAACTTGAGCTAGAGGATTTTAGTGGTGTCCTAGTATCAAGCGTTAGCTAGATAAGTCTAGTAATTCCAAGTCATGTATTGATCATTTTCTTAGTTTTTAGAGTCATGTATATCATATCTCTAGTTTTATTAAATACATGCTACTTGCTATTTTTCTGAGTATATGATTATTTGTATAATACATATCTCACTTTGATATTAACATAACTTGTTATATCACCATTGCTGAAATTGATCATCAGCCAGACGGATCCCTTATATTTGCCTAGACGGATCCCTACTAGGAGGGAACCGTGGGATCCGTGAGACAGAAAACTATTTTTCTACTAACTTGGATCATATTTGCAGGAAATTGTGCATTATACTCTAACCTTTGTTTTGTAGTTATTCAATTTACACATGAAGACTTTGACATCCTCAAGCTAGGGGGAGCTTTGTGTCAAAGCAATACATTGCAAATTACTTGCAATATTAGGATTTCACTCATGACATCCCTTTGCAAAATTGCAATCATCAAGGGGAGCACATTCGTCACCTAGACGAAATCTTTTGCAAACTTAGTTGCAAATGAACTTGCTTAGCATTATTTTCTTGACGCCCTTACATAGGGATGGACTCGTCAAGGGGGAGTAAAGACGAAATCCTTTCCCGTTACTTGCTCTCTAATTTTATTTCTTTCACATGTTTTTTTCTAAAACAATGTGTTAGTTTCCTTTCGAAGCTCTTTTTGTTTCGACGAAAAAGGGGATAAGAAAGTAAAAACTACAAATTCAAACTTTTACGAATTTTAGCTTTTTCATAAAATAATTTTATGTTTTGTCATCAACAAAAAGGGGGAGATTGTTAATACAAATAAGCCGTAAAAACGTTTATTTACATTTTACGATCTTCTAATGTTTTGTCGATAACAAACATAAAATCATTTTAACGAAACAAATAAAATACTTAAATGGTTTGAACTAATAGTTTCTAACATATTCACATTTTCACATAAAACACTAAAACAAGTATAAGTGATTTTATGATTTAATATTACATATGTACAACAACTAGTGTTTACATATTTGGGTAAAATATACACATAACTAGTATGTAGTATATTGGGTAATATAAATGGGTAGAAACTTAAGTATCACAACCCATTGACCAAATACATTGAATGTAGTTGGGTACAACCCAAAGTCCATAACCCATGGAGCTTGACCCATAACCCATTGCATGACATCATGCTTATATCATATATGAATAATACCCATAACCGCATTGCACTCAAGAGATATATTGTATCTAGCTAAAGACCCATGGATCAACCCATAACTCATGACCCATAACCAAAATACCCATGGGTAAAGAGGACGTCCCACGGATCCCTAGCTTTACATTAGACGGATAACTTGTGGGAGGGATCCGGGGAATAGTAGATTTTTTCCTCTATAAATAGTGAGTCATTTCTTCATTGTTTCTCACCCCCTTTCTAACATACTTTCCCCTTTAGTTAAAAAAACTCTCTAACCCCAGATCCAAGAGATCTATGTTTGTAGTTTTGTTTTTGTGTGATCTTTTAGGTTCCTCTTAAAGGCGAGATCACCACCTTTGAAGTCGAGCAAGCTCAAGTCCATGAGTTGCCATGCTTCCTCATCATCAAGACTACTGAAGTCCTCTTGTTGATGATTGTTTTTCTTTTCCTAAGAAGTGTTGAAGACATTTGTGAAAGGTGTCTCAAGTGTCAAGACGAAGATATTTGTGAAGGGTATCTATCGTCCGCATTATAGTCATTAGTGAAGGGTGCCTAGAAGTTAAGTCACAAGAAATTGGTGAAGAGTGACTTGAAGATCTAGTTAAAGGCATTAGTGAAAGGTGCCTTAGATGTACATTCGATATGGTGTGTTTCGATGTACAAGATAGATTAGTACTAGATCCAAGGATGTTGATATCCTTGATGATGTTGTAATAAGGAGTTGATCTCCTTTGGGATTAGTCATTGGTGTAGTTTTGGGTAGTAGTTCCTCCATTGCAATGGAACTAGGTACTTAGCCTAGTACCTAATAAAGGGTAGGCGACGTTGTGGTAGGTGTGGTTCACCTTGGTGTGAAAGAACTAGGTACTTAGCCTAGTACCTGATAAAGGGTAGGCGACGTTGTGTTAGGTGTGGTTCACCTTGGTGTGAAAGAACCCGGTGGTTAGCCTAGTACCGTAAAAAGAGTAGGCAACGTTGTGAAGGCTTCTCCGCCATAAGGATTTGGTGTTGTGTAGTGATTACGAACTCTCGAGTAGGTGACTCGGAGAGTGGAGTAGGGCAAGGAAGGTGTCCTTGTAGCCGAACTACTATAAATACTCGCGTTGTGGTTTTGTGCTTCTTACTCTTGTCTTTTCATTACATACTTCTATATGTTTGTTTATCAACATCCAACACATACATCTAAATAGATTGACATAAGTCGATCTAAATACTTAAAAGGAAGTTTTAAATTGGTAAAACTATTCAACCCCCTTCTAGTTTTCCACACAAGGTTCATAATGGTATTCTTCCGTCAAGTTGAACCCGTTCGTAACGATGATCGCTCTCTATCTCTTTGGTTTTATATCAAAAACCAAAAGTTTGTTTTAACCCTTGGGCATTTTGCTCACATCCTCCGGATTCCAAATCAACCACAATGTGCCTTCACCGAAGATTGGTCTCTTGATTCTCTCTTCAACTTTCGTGAAGAAAATAGTCCATGTTGTTCACACATACCCTCCCTGGAGGATTTAAATCGCATAATATGCAAACCTCGACCATATTACTCCGATCCAAACATCAGTTTTACACGGGACATCCGAGAAGAGTACAAGCCCCTTGCACTCATCCTACGTGAAAATGTTTGGAGTCTTAGGGGAAATCGAGAAATCCTTCCTGCTTGTTGTGCTCACATAATGTATTGTTTGCTAACACAACAATCATACAATCTCGCCTACTTCTTCGCAAGGTGAATTGTAAATCTTCAAGGCTCCAAGAATAAACTCATCCCTTATGGAATGTTCTTGACGCGCCTCTACCATAACGTCATGCATTTTCATCCTCAATTTCAAAGTCCGTTGTACGTACTTGTGAACAAGATTATGGAACCGCTAAACATATCTCTCATGAAGACTTTCTTCATTCTTGATTCCACCAACACTCATCAACCATTTGATGATCCTTCTAGCGAAAAAGCTCAAGGAACTTAGTAGCCTTTCAAATAGGATCATTCCTTTTGTACTCATGCTTTATCAATGTAATCTAATTTCCTTCATGAAATAAAACATCTTACATTTGATATCTTAGTGTTTGAACCTCTTTAACTAACCTTGAAATATAATGCATTGTCAAGATCATTGCATACCCTTAGTAAAGGTTCTGCTTAGCAGATAGACAGATCCCAAAACGTTGTGCTAGACGGATCCCTAATCTAAGGGAACCGTGGGATCCGGCAAACAGAAAATGCAATTACAAACATTGTATTTCAAACATGTCCTTAGAACACCTCACACAAAGCTAGACATAGTGTCTTAAGGCAAATTAAGTCCTTATCAAGTTAAGTAAGATCCTTCCTACTCACACATAACTCACCTAGATCACAATCAAGACGATTGTAGATCCACCGTTTCACTTAAACCTATTACTCTTCCGTTTTCAAGCTCACTCATCATTCCTCACATAATCCCTCACATCTAGCCTTGGAAATCTTTCAATGGAAAAATTGATCATAGTCATCTTTACCTCATAATTGATCAAAATTGATTAAATTCTAGTTTTTCCATCTTAAGCCTTTAGGATATTCTCCAAAACATTATCCTAAGTCATTATCTGATCTCTAGGATCATTTAGCTCAACTTGACACTCTAAAAGATCTTTAGTGTCATCTTTGTTCATTCATTGGTACTTATGAAAGTTTCAATTTCTTCAATAAAAGGCAATCATTAGCTACATCACTCATTACCCTCAAGTACTTAAGCACCCCTTTATTTAAGACACTTAGAAGGACTGAAACACCCAAGATGGTATAGATCTTAGACCTTAGAAACATCATTTTTATCCTTTCATAGCTGCTGAGAGCCGGATCCCTAGGATTAGCCTAGACGGATCCCTCAGTGGAGGGAACCGTGGGATCCGGGTGATAGATTATGTCAACTATAGCTAAAACAATCATTTCAAGCTCATCTTTCTAACTTAAACACTCCATCTCATCTTAAATGAGCTCCTAGATCAGTACAAACTCTGAAGTTGACTCTTTTGCATGTTAATCATCACATTCCAATGAATTTTAGTGCTTAAGGCTTGAATGCACTTGCCAAATCTCCTTCTTTATAAACCACATTGTTAGGACTTCTAAATTCATCACCTTCATCCTCATTTTCAGCACTTAAGAAACCTTTACAAACCTCTTGAAACCATCATGAGGAAAACTCCAGGTAGCAACTTATCCACCAAAGAACCACCCAAGAAAATTGCTCGTGTTGTACACGAAATATCTTCAACCGAATCATCTCCGGTCAAGCCAACAAATGCAAGGATTTCTTCTCAACCAATCAAACCAATTCCAAAAAGGATAGTACCCACAAAACTACCTATGCCAAACACCACCATACCTCCTAGGCCAAACAATATCATCTCCACTAAACAATCACCATTGGTTCCTAGAGCTATCTCGTTTACAACTCCATTATCATCACCACACCTCTACAATTTAGAGGATTTTCCTCCTAGGCCATCTCATCCTCCTCCGCCAGCAACGTTCTCCTCATTAGGGGGAATAATGGTACAAAATCAAGGTGTTGAGCCAACACTAGCTCCGGCTTTCTTTTCGCCGTCACCATCATATAATCCCATTTGGATTATGAGAAATTATCAAAGTCAACCACCCGACCATATGGAAATTGATACTTCTCTACCACCACCATAATTCTTGGTCGAGCCATCTTCAAATGCACCTCCACCAATCCCTCCGTCGTTTGAGGCTCCACAAGCCGCTTCACTTGATCCTTCGTATCAAGCAATTTCATTTCTTCCACCACCACTACCTAGCCATGACAAAGATTGTTATCATTGTCAATATGTTGAAAGTTTGATACATGAAGTACAAGAAGACCAACGTTTCATGTTCTATCATCTCCTCGAACGTTTCGACGAGATTAAACCTAAACAAACTTGAGCTAGAGGATTTTAGTGGTGTCCTAGTTTCAAGCGTTACTTAGATAAGTCTAGTAATCCCAAGTCATGTATCGATCATTTTATTAGTTTTTAGAGTCATGTATATCACATCTCAAGTTTTGTTAAATGAAAATACATGCTACTTGTTGGGAATTAAGGTAAACTACTGATTCTGCCGAAGATTCTGCCGAAGAGATTCTGCCGAAGTAAAATGGATTCTGCTGAAGTTATACTTCAGCAGAAATGCTAAAGCAGATATTGTGTTGCTGCTGAAAGTGCGAACCACGTAGGAGAGATAAGCTCAGAATAGAGTAAAAGTCAGCGCCGTATTAAAGATAGGTTGGCGCCGTATTATGTAGAGCTTAATCAGAATAAACAATATGATGAACAAAACAATATGATTAGTTGCATGCTTGTCTAGATGCATGCTTGGTCTATGTTAGTATTAGGAGCGTACATTGTAAACGCTCATTTTAGGGTTTCTTGCCTATATAAGGAACCATTATAGTTTGTAATAGATAAGCTTTGAAAAAGTCTTTCAAGTCTTGTAAAACATCTGAAACATAGAGTTTCTATAATCAAAAGATCCATAGAGGATCAAAGAGTTCTTAGTTATTGTAACTTGTATTTAATTTCCGCTACAAAATACGAGTTGTAGAGATCTTCTATTAGTTTGCTTGTGATTACATAGGCAACACTAACGATCTCCGAGTGCTTAAAGATCTATCAAGGTCTTTGTGTTCAACAAGTGGTATCAGAGCCCCGGGAAGTCTCTACCATACTAAGAACCATTCATACCCTCATACAACCATACATACCGTCACCATGCCTGGATCTGATAATGAAACTGAAGTCACCAACACAAACAACACCAACACCACTTCCATGCAACAGCTCAGTCTCTCAAACAGTAATGGTAAATTTCCTTATTTGAAAAGGGAAGAGTATGAACTTTGGACTATGAAGATGGAAAACTGGATTTCCAATATTGATTGGAATCTGTGGGAGGTTGTGAAGAAAGGAAAAAGTCTAAAGAAAATGATTCCTGACAGGGATGGGAAGTTTATCATGGCTCCACCAAAAACTGCTGAAGAGGTGCTGGCTATGCAGAGAGAGCATAAAGTAAAAACTATTCTGCTTCAAGCCATACCTGAAGATCATCTATGTGATTTTCATCATATGGATGATGCAAAGGACATATGGATGGCTCTCAAAGCAAGGTTCGGTGGAAATGAAGAATCAAAGAGAATGAGGAAGTCCATGCTGAGACAACAATTTCAGGACTTTAATATCTCTGAAGAAGAAGGTAGTCACAAGGGATACGACAAGTTCCATAGGATTTTGAGTCAGCTAAACCAGCTGAATGCAAAACCTGATAATGATGACTGCAACTCAAAGTTCCTTCGATCCTTGCCTCCATCATGGTTGCATGTAAGTATAGCCCTCAAGGCTAAAGGTGGGTTGGACATGCTCACCTTTGATGAGCTGTACAACAGACTCAGAACTCTTGAACCTGATGTAAGAACTCCCTACCGTACATCTTCTTCTGGCCATGCAGCTTTTGTTGGGACATCTCACTCCAACATGATGGTACCTGCTCCTAGTTCCAACTATTTTCCATCATCTCCTAGTTCCAACTACTTTCCATCATCCTCCTCTCCCACTCCACCACATAACACTCGTCCCACGCCACCATCTTCTCAATCTAAGACTAGTAGTGTGATGGAGGATGTTCTTCATTCATTTGTTGCTGACTATGATACTCAGCAGTATCTTGCATATGAAGACTTTGATCAGTTGGACCCACTTGAAATGGAGGAGATGAAACTGAAAATGCAGGTGGCATTACTATCGCTGGACATCAAAAGGTTTGAAGAGAAGTCTGGAAGGAAGTTTGCTTTCAAGGGAAAGGAACCAGCTCGCTTTGATAGGAGAAAAGTCAAGTGTTTCACTTGCCACCAAATGGGGCATTTCTCAAGGGAATGCAAAGACAAGAAAAGTGGAGATGGAGCAAACTACCTTTCCTATCAGCAGAAACAGCAGGAAGTTGGAGCTTCAGCAGCTCTCCTCACCATGGATGAACAGGTCAACTGGACTGCACATGAACCTGTGAATGAGGAAGCTCATGATTCTGATAAGCTTGGATTGCTGGCAAGGTGTACTTCGGATGAAAGGCATGATCAGTTTGCCTTGATGGGACTATCTCAGGTACACAACTGGATATTTGGTTGTAGTCTAAGATACAATGAACTTAAAGAAGAGTATGATGCTATGAAACCTAAGTTTGATGAATGCTATGTTGAAAATGAAGCTCATAAACTAGCATTAAAAACAGTAGAAAGACAAAAGGTATGGTTTCAAAAGAATCAAATAGCTTATGAAGAAAAGATAAAGGTGTTACAATTTGATCTTGAAGTTGCTAATAATTATTTAAAACCTGAAAAGCTAAGAATGAAGCTGTGTCTGAGAACCTAGAGCTTAAAGAAAAAGTAGCTGAGGAAATAGCTAGGAATAAACAATGGTTAATTTCGGTGATAATCTGCTAGAGAACTCTATAATAGTCAATCTGTAACCTCTGGCTTAGGATTAGGATTTCAAAAGTATGTAGGAGTAGAAGCTAGGTATGATGGTCGTAAATCCACACCAGCAGGGTTAGCTAACTTTGTTAAAGAGGGTGATATGCATGCTGTCCCTGGACCTATTAGAGGTGAATTTATGCCACAGCACTGCCCATCATGTTGACTTTGATGGATCACATCATCTATATGGCAAAAAGTCAAAAGACTTGCCAGACCCCGATACCTCATCTAATGACTTTGTCTCTTGCTCTGACAGTGACAATTCATCGGATCAAGGGTCTACTTCCTATGAAAGCTGTGATTCAAATGAGAAGTCTGAACTTTCCAAGCCTGAGCCTACACCCAAGCCTGCACCCCAGTCTACTTACAAGTCTTCTAAGGAAGCTGCTGAGGAATCAACTTCCAAGACAGTTTCTTCTGAAGACTTGTCTTTTAAATCTTTGAATAATCAGTCTGTTAAAAACAATTCCTTGAATGTTTCTAATTTAAGTACTTCTTCATGTAATCAAACATCTCCCTATTTGAATAAATCTTCCAAGAAGAAGACATGTTTTGTATGTGGAAGTAAATTTCATTTGATTAAGGATTGTGATTTTTATGAGCAAAGATTGGGTGCATGTGCTACTCACCAGAAACACAAATCTAAATGGACCAATGTTGCTAATATTCCACCTTATGTCCCACAAGCAGCTAATACTGACTCTCATTGGAGAGGTACAGTCACCAGACCTTATGTGCAACCAACTAGCCCATTCTTTAAACATGGTTATTGGCCTACATATGTTGACTCTATGTATGCGGCGATGGGATATGGGAGCACTGCTGTGAAGCCCTCAGCAGGTTGTTCTTGGACTAACAAGGGACCCAATTATCAATGGAGGACCAAGAACAATGGTGGATCCTCTAATTACTCTTGTCCTAAACTGTGATTCACAAGGCGTTTCAAGTCAGTAATGACTTGAACCTCCATTGTATACTAACTGTATGTATATATTTTATTGTTGTTTGTAGGATCATCCCCTTAAGCATAAGAATATTGGTATTGTTGATAGTGGTTGTTCCAGAAGCATGTCTGGGAACAGGGATATGATGCACAATTTTGTCCCTATAGAAGGAGGAGGCAATGTGACTTTTGGAGGAAGTGATGGTAATATCACAGGGAAAGGCACCATAAAGACACCTCATCTAGATTTTGATAATGTGTACTATGTTAAGGAACTTCAGGATTTCAACTTGTTCTCTGTTTCACAAATCTGTGACACTAAGAACAAAGTCCTCTTCACAGAGAATGAATGTCTTGTGCTGTCTAAAGACTTCAAACTCCCCGAAGAAACTTCAATTCTACTGAAGTTCCTCGCACTCACAACTTATACACATTCAACCTTAATGAAGTTCAACCTGATGGTGACCTCACATGTTTGGTGGCTAAAGCATCACTTGATGAATCCACAAAATGGCATAGGAGGATGGCGCATGTGAATTTCAAGACCATTAACAAACTCTCTAAAATGAGTCTTGTTGAAGGTCTTCCCACCAAAGTTTTTACCAATGATCATAATTGTGTCGCTTGCAATAAAGGAAAACAACACAGAGCCTCTTACAAAGCTATCAATGCTATGAGCATCATTACTGAACCTCTTCAGTTGCTTCACATGGATCTGTTTGGTCCAACTCAAGTCAGAAGCATTGATCATAAGTACTTTTGTTTAGTGATCACTGATGGCTATAGCAGATTTTGTTGGGTTTTCTTTCTCAGAACCAAAGATGAAACATCTCAAGTGCTGACTGAATTCATCACTCTTGTTGAAAATCAGTTGAACAAAAAGGTCAAAGGTATTCGGTGTGATAATGGGACAGAGTTTAAAAATGTTGTTCTTATAGAACTCTGTGGGTCAAAAGGCATAAAAAGGGACTATAGTAATCCAAGAACCCCACAACAAAATGGGGTGGCTGAAAGAAAGAATAGGACCTTAATAGAGGCTGCTAGATCCATGCTTGCAGACTCTAAACTGCCCACTATGTTCGGATCTGAAGTCTGGGCACTGCTTGCTATGTGCTAAACAAGGTGTCCATTACTAGACCACAACTCAAAACCCCATATGAACTTCTCTTTGGGAAGGTTCCTGTCATTCACTACCTAAAACCTTTTGGTTGTCAAGTGACCATTCTGAACACAAGTGATCCATTGGGAAAGTTTGATGAGAAGGCTGATGATGGTTATATTGTGGGCTATTCAGCTCATAGTAAGGCATACAGGGTGTACAACTTGCAAGCCAAGAAAATAGAGGAGACGTTCAACCTGAGATTTTTGGAAGATAAGCCTAATGTTCAAGGACAAGGTCATTCATGGTCCTTTGATCTTGACTACTTAACGATTATCGGGTTACCACAGCATATGGCTAACCAAAATGCAGGTCCTCAAGTGTCTCCAACTAACAATGCAGGTCCCCTAGATGATGGCTCTGAAAATGAGTTTGAAGATGATGAGCAACCCATACTTGTACCTTCTTTCTCCCCTAACAATATTGCAGGTACCACCTCCAAGGATACTGCTGATTCGAGTGATGAAGATGACTCTTATTATGCTGAGGACCTTGCTCGGCTCCAGACTCAAGAATTTGCAGCTAAGCTTGAAGCAGAGAAACTGAATGGAGAGGTTGCTAATGAAGGAGTCGGTGGAAACCATGTTTCTGCTGAAGTTGATTCTGTCACACCTACCTTCCCCAAATCTGCTGAAGGCTATGCTGTTCCTTCTCAAGTATCTTCAGACTTTGGTGAACCCTATACACGCTTTCCAAAACCTTCAGATCTTGGAAATCATCAACCCAAAGCTGGCATCTTCACCTCACCCTCGTATGATGCTGAATTTGAGCCAACCATCACTAATCTTGACTCATCCATTGAAGTCAACCCCACCACTACTCAGAGGATCAACATTGCTCATCCTCAATCCAACATCATAGGTGATCTTCTGGCACCTGTTAGAACTAGAAGGGCTATCACCAGTCCTCAGTTTGAACAGATTGCTTTTCTCTTATGTCTCCAACCAGAAAGAGACAATCACAGACCTCAAGCATTGTCTGTTTGCTTGTTTTCTCTCTCAAGTGGAACCAACTAGTGTTTCTCAAGCTCTTAACGATTCAAGCTGGCTCGAAGCAATGCAAGAAGAAATGCAACAATTTCACAATCAGCAGGTTTGGATTTTGGTTCCACTCCCTGATGGCAAATATGCCATTGGGACAAAATGGGTTTTGAAGAATAAGAGAGATGCTAGGGGTGTTGTGATCAAAAACAAAGCAAGGTTGGTAGCTCAAGGCTTCAGACAAGAGGAAGGGATTGATTATGATGAAGTGTTTGCACCTGTTGCCCGAGTTGAAGCAATTCGCATTTTCTTGGCATATGCTTCATACATGGGTTTCATGGTGTATCAAATGGATGTCAAGGGTGCTTTTCTGTATGGTGAGATTGAAGAGGAGGTTTATGTCTCTCAACCCAAGGGATTTGAAGACCATGATCACCCAAATCATGTCTACAAGGTGGTTAAAGCTCTTTATGGCTTACATCAGGCACCTAGAGCTTGGTATGCTCGGCTTTCATCGTTCCTGCTGAAGCATGGCTATAGAAGAGGTACTATTGATAAAACTCTGTTCCTCAAGAAGAATTACTCAGACATCATTCTGGTGCAAGTGTATGTGGACGACATTATTTTTGGTTCCATAAACGAAGCTTGGTGCAGGGAATTCGAGGAACTTATGAAGGGTGAATTTCAAATGAGTGCTATGGGAGAGCTTACTTTCTTTTTGGGTCTCCAGGTTCAGCAGAAACAGGATGGCATCTTTATCAGTCAAGATAAATATGTGAGGGACATTTTGAAGAAGTTTGGTATGGAAGGTGTTAGGACTGCCACAACACCTTATGAAGCTCCAAAGACTAAAGCAAATAATGAACCAGATCTACCTGTGAATGTTCATCTGTACAGGTCCATGATTGGTTCATTGATGTATTTGGCAGCTTCAAGACCTGACATCAAGTCACTCCACTTGCTTCCCATCTCAATGCTGTCAAGAAGATCTTTAAGTACCTCAAAGGCCAACCTCTTTTAGGCCTTTGGTACCCAAAAGAATCTCCTTTCAAGTTGGAAGCATATAGTGACAGTGATTATGCTGGTGCAAATCTGGATAGAAGATCCACAACTGGGGCTGCCAATTTCTTGGCAAGAGGTTGATTTCTTGGCAATGCAAGAAACAAACCATTGTGGTTGCCTCAACTACTGACAGCAAGGAGTATGTGGTGCTGCAAATTGCTGTGGACAGGTCCTTTGGATTCAAAACCAATTGATGGACTATGGGTACAACTTCATGAACACTACAATTCATATAGATAATCAAAGTACCATCTGCATAGTCAAAAATCCAGTTTTTCACAGTCGGACAAAACACATTGAAATCAGGCACCACTTTATAAGAGATGCTTATGAAAAACATTTGATAAAAGTGGCTAAAATCCATACTGATGATAATGTGGCAGACTTGTTAACAAAAGCGTTTGATGGACCAAGGTTTCAACACCTCGTGGTCAATATTGGAATGTTAAACCCTTGACTGCATAGTTTGAGGGGAGGCATAGGCCTCAGGGGAGGCATATGCCTCAGGGGAGGATTTTGTGCAAACTCTGCATTATTTTTGTATATTAGTTTGTATTCTAACACTAACTTCTAATATTTCTCTAGTTTGTGTGTTTTTGTGTCTGTTTTTGCAGTTGTCTGTACTGCATTTTGTCTATTCCTTTTTTTTGTATTGCAGTTTGTATATCCCATGATCAAGATCAAATTCATCAAGTGTGGTTCATTAGTACATGGTCAAGTTAGCTAAAAGAGTGTTGCTAGTTTCTTCTGATATCAAAAGTACTGAAGAAAACAATTTGATTCCACTGAAGTAATAATTCTGAAGAAAAGAAATTGAAGTCAAATTGTTCATTCATTCATTTCAAGAAACAGTTTACAACATACTACATAAAGTCAACCTACTGCATATGCATCTTCAAGATACGAGCTGTACACTTAAGCTAATCCTAATCTAGTGTATATCCTTCATTCCGAAATCTAAGTGAATGTTGGATATGCATTAGATGCTGGCTTTGCTTTCGTGGGTCTTGCATAACCATCCATTCCGTCTTTCTAGATGGTTGGATATGCATGACCGGCACGACGAAGATGCTAAGGACCAAAATGGGAGGATGGATTGATGCAAACGATTGATGATGTCGATGACCACGCAGGATGACGGAGAAACATAACGTGTCCTGTGTGCTTCATCTATTCATTTCAACCAAAATGCAATCGATCCACCCTCCTTAAGCCCTTCTTCTATACGATGTGTGTTTATGCACCAAAAGATGGCGCAGTGAGACCAAGAACCACCTCTCTATCTTTGGGGAGTGGCGGATTCCTGGCACGAGGTCTTTGTGGAGACCAAGATGCTGGAGGTTGGGAGTAAGTCGTTCCCTCCTTATAGGAGTCATCAGAATCATCAGCAGATTCACTTGGATTCACTACACTGTCATCTTCTGAAGAAGGGAGAAAGGGCGATTTATTTGGTCGTGGATAGGGTTGAGGAAAGTAATACAGCCATGGGTTTGATTCACCACTTGATGATGATGAAGAGGATGATGAAGATGAGGAAGTGAGATCTATGATCTCAGGTCTGGTATTCATGGTGCAATTTTGTTGATTGGGGTTATTTTGGCTTCTAGGGTTTGTGATAATTATTTGAGGATCTTGATGAAGAGAAGAGTTACATTGGGATCATTTTATAGACGGGTTCGAGGTTCAATGAGTTTAATGCAAGTGGGTGGCACAGTAATTCTAGAAACTTACCAAAGATATTCTTATCTTTGATGCATTCTGCAGAAGCTATAACTTCTGCAGATTGATCATGTGCTTCTGCCGAAGTGTTATTTTGGGTTGGGTCAAAGATGCAATACACGTCAGCAAAGGTCAACCAAACGGTCCATTTTTCTTTGACTATAATTTGGGCAAAAACACTTCATCCACCATTACTCGCTTCAGAACAAACCAATTCCCTCTCATTCCACTTTCACAAACACTCACCATTTCAAGAATCATAATCCTAAACACTCATATTCCTCATGGCTCTTGAATTTAAACATGATCACAACAAAGTTGCATTTCTGGGAAATGGCAAGGGATATGAATTGTACGAACCAATGGTGGAATTTCTGAAAAGGTCCAAAATTTATTATGCTCTAAATCATTCTCCAAATGAGATATATGAGTCACTGATCACTCAATTTTGGGAAATCTGAGAAGAGGAGCGAGACAGAGATTAGGGTTGTGATTGATGAAACAGAGTACATTGTGACCGAGGACCTGATCAGGAGGAAGCTTCACCTAGAAGATGCTGAAGGAGTATTTCACTCTAATCAGGAAGATGTGCTTAATGGGCTAAGGGCTATTGGGTATCGAGGAACAAGAACAGATATGTGGCTAAAGAAGGAACTCTGCCCAAAATGGAGGTTCCTGGTTCACACACTGCTCCAATGCATGAGCAACAAGACTGGAGGATGGGACCAGCTCTCTACACGACTGGGCTATGGTATTGTGTGTCTTTCACAAGGGGTAACTTTCAATTTTTCTAAGTATATTTTTGAAAACTTGGTTGAAAATATTCAAAAGACAAAGGGAAAATTTTTAATGTACCCCAGGTTTCTTCAAATGATTTTAGACACCTCTACCCAGGCCCAATCTTTCTATCCCATAGGTACTTTAACTGCTAAATTATTTGCTACAATGAAAACCCACTTTCCGGGGGAACATCATCCCTTGCTAGCAGCCATGTTGCCCCAAGGTAATGAGGAGGTCCGATGAGGAGAATGTGCTCATAATCCTCCTTCCTCACCTGTTGCTACCGATGGTAATCCATTGGTTCACATTGATGAGGCCCCCATCTTCAACTCGTTGAAGCAACTCATGTTGCTCCAGTCCAACCACCATGTCCCAGTCCTCCACCCACTCTAGCTACTCATGTTGAGAGTCGTGATCTCAATGTATCAACTCCACTCCTGAAGTTCCCAGAATCACATGACCTACAGATTTGAGACCCATTACACTCCTTTTATCCGTATGCTCTTGTCAACAGTATGCCGCAGAGGTTAATAGTCCGAAAAAGGAGCTTGCAGACCAAGTCTTTGGGGTAAGATTGAAGAACTCAAATCGGTCAAGGTCTTAGAGCACAAACTAAAAGTGGGCCTCAAAAGGAAACTTGTGGTTTTCCTCGATGAAGAACAAGAAGGTCCTCATTTTGAGTCTCTGGACATGTTGGTCGCTGTTTCTCTCAATGATCCTTTATCATTAGCCGCCACTTCCTCAAAGAAGAAGGAGCCTGTCCTTTACAAAAGAAGGAAGAGATCTTACTCTCATAAGGTTTCTTCCGCTTCAAAGGAACTCGTTGATAAGGATGCACCTCTGATGTACTTATGGAGGATGTATCTTCGATCCTAATCAATCGCATCGTTCAAGAACCAACAAACCTTTCCCCTCGCCAGATCTGTTCGACATTGCTGCTATGACCACTCAGCTTGATGATCAAGATCAACATGTTGACCTAGGTACTACTACAGAGGTACCTGTCATTGATTTAACTGAAAAAGAGTGTGCCAAGACGATGATGATAAAGGGAAAATGTCATCATCAAGATGAGCTTGGTCCCGACCGTGAGTGAGGTGGAAAGACTAGGTCAAGCAAGTAGATTGGCTGAGTTTGAGAAGTCAAAGGAAAGTGTAGCATTGGCTAAACAACTTGAAACAGAAAAATTTTCATCTTTAACTCTCGAGAAGAAAAGAACTCGATGAATGAGGGTTCGATGCCTGCTAAACACCGATATTCTAACTCAGCAAGTCATTTCAAGACCTTCTCTAGCTCAAAGCATACTAGGTGGTGATTTCCTCAGTGACAATTATGTGGAGCGAATGATGGCTCAGTGAAGACAAAGGAGGCAAGAAGCAATTGCACAAAAGAGGGCCATCCAAGCTCAGAAGTCCAAAGACAAACCCCTACTAAAATGAAATAAGAAGGGTGGTGAAGAACCAATGCTCAATGTACAACTCTGGGTTAACATTGAAACAAGTCAAGGCCTTCCGATCATGTCCTCAGATCGCAAATATAACCAAATCATGAAGGAAAGATCATCATCCTCAGCACCTTCTACCAACTTTAAAAGGATTTCAGAGAATGAAGCTGCTCCAGAAGCCAAAAGACTCAAGGCTGATGATGCTCCAATCAAGGAATCCTCTCCAAATATTCCTCGCCGAAGCAACTTCAAGTTGCTTCCTCTACATCAAGGGTCAATCACAACCATCTTCCATTTCTCCTCGGCACCTAAGCATCAACTCCCTCCCTCGGCACCTCGTTGTCACACCGAAGATTCTCAAGTAAAGGAAGCCGATCTCACGTAAACTAAAACAGAGGGCTATAAATATATTCCACGGGATGAATGCACTTCGCGCTCCAACCAAGTCTCAATCTACCGGTTCAAGTCCTACTACAAATGCACAAGATGAAAATGCTCACTCTAGGGATATCTATCACCGGGAGGAAGAAGAAAGTATGGCCAAACTCTCATTTGGATCTTGAAGCCGATGACTCCACTTTCATTATAGAAGGGTCTACCCTCGATTTTCCCGATGGAAATTCAGATGAGGTGTTAGAGTGGAAATTAAAGGATGATGAGATGAATGTTCTTCTTCAAGGACTCCACTTCAATGGAATTCACCTTTCTAAAGGAAATTCTACACTTGGTAGACAGGCGTACTTACTGCTCACTCAAGTTACCACCTATTATTGCAACAAGGAACCACAAGGTTCGGGATGTTCTTACCAGAGATCTTCAAGTTCTGTTAAACTCCCACATTCCCAATAGCAAAGCATCTTCCATTTGGGAAAACTCACATCGATGGAAGCTTACATCCCGAGATTCTATCCCTCCCTCGTGCATGTGTGAGACTAAGGGTGGAATCATGTATGCATGTTGTCCGAAAGAAAGTATCCTTTGCCTAAAAGACTTATGGAAAAGATGTCGAGTCAAGTTGGAATTCCTCCGCATCCCTGTGGGAAATGAAAGACAACTGCTTAACACTGGGATTGATCAAAACTCAACTCCAACAACCGCAATAGGCCTATTCTTCATCCATATCAGACACTTGTACTCTCTCGCACTACTTTGTTTTGTTACTTTTGGTTTACATTATCTATGTTATTTGTCTTTTTCTGTCTCATTTTTTTAAGAAGTAAAATAGTTTCATAAAAAAAAATCACAAACACATCTTTTAAAATATAGTGATAGTTTATTTAATATAAATTAACTCTTTAATTTTCTTTTTTAACTTATTACTTAGTACTTTCAGTCTTTATAATTTGTTATTCTTAGTTAAAACTAACTTTTTTTGCAGTTTGGTTGTTGTACAATTTCGATGGTTTTAACTCACGGATGTACCTTGTGTATGTCAAAGAGTTGACTAGTCCAAAGGGTACAAATTTTGGTAAAGACACAACAAATCTGTTGATAGTCAATGATTTGCTCAAAATCATAGGGTATGCAACCACCCATGCTTCACTGCTGAGAGTTGTATGGTCATCAATTCACCATGGTCTATTCCTTTTGGAATCCAAGAATTGGCTAGCCCACATGTATATGGCATGTGGTAAAGGCAATCGACTCCATATTTGGTGCTCAATTCACCAATACTAAGAATTGACTAGTCCCGAGCAAACTACGTGTAAAGACAAGTCAAACCCGTTGATATGGTTGCCGGTTTGCCAATAAATCGATGGTTATCAATGTACCATAGTTTTAACTCAAACATGTGGCTACCCAAAGAGTAATGGCTATTGGAAAGAGACATCAAACCCATTAATTTCAATGATTCACCTCTCACAAGAGTTAACACACCTGGAAGTGATGAGAATAGTCTGAAACTTATATGTTTTGATGTACATGATGTCATATGTTGCCGCAAAGATCCGGCGTATCACAGTTCAGTATCATAGAGATGTTCCTCTTGTTAATCTTTGTTGCCGATATTCAACACAATCCTCAACAATTTTACAGATCTATCAAGGAAACCGAACTTAACCTTGTCAAATTCCATTTTAGGGAGGATTGTTGGGAATTAAGGTAAACTACGATTCACGAAGATTCTCCAAGAGATTCTCAGCCAAAAATGGATTCTACTGGTTATACTTCGCAGAAGTGCTAAAGCAGATATTGTGTTGCTGCTGAAAGTGCTAACCACGTAGGAGAGATAAGCTCTAATAGAGTAAAAGTCACCGTATTAAAGATAGGTTGGCGCCAGATATAGAGCTTAATCGTAATAAACAATATGATGAACAAAACAATATGATTAGTTGCATGCTTGTCTAGATGCATGCTTGGTCTATGTTAGTATTAGGAGCACATTGTAAACGCCATTTTAGGTTTCTTGCCTATATAAGGAACCATTATAGTTTGTAATAGATAAGCTTTGAAAAAGTCTTGTAAAACATCTGAAACATAGAGTTTCTATAATCAAAAGATCCATAGAGGATCAAAGAGTTCTTAGTTATTGTAACTTGTATTTAATTTCCGCTACAAAATACGAGTTGTAGAAATCTTCTATTAGTTTGCTTGTGATTACATAGGCAACACTAACGATCTCCGAGTGCTTAAAGATCTATCAAGGTCTTTGTGTTCAACACTACTTGCTATATTTTTGATTATATGATTATGTTGTATAATACATATCTCACTTTGATACTAACATAATGTGTTATATCACCATTGCTGAAATTAATCATCAGCTAGACGGATCCCTAAAATTTGCCTAGACGGATCCCTACAAGGAGGGAACCATGGGATCCGTGATACATAAAACTATTTTTCTACTAACTTGGATCATATTTGCAGGAAATTGTGCATTATACTTGTTTTCTAACATTTGTTTTGTAGTTATTCAATTTACACATGAAGACTTTGACACCCTAAGACTAGGGGGAGCTTTGTGTCAAAGTAATACATTGCAAACTACTTGCAATATTAGGATTACATTTCACTCACATCCCTTTAAAAAGTGCAATCATCAAGGGGAGCACATTCCACATAGATCGAAAATTTTGCAAACTTAGTTGCAAATGAACTAGCTTAGTATTATTTCTTGACTTCATATGGGATGGACTCACAAGGGGGAGTAAAGACGATTCTTTCCAAGCACTTGCTCTCTATTTTTTTTTATTTCTTTCACATGTTTTTCCTAAAACAATGTGTTAGTTTCTTTTCGAAGCTCTTTTTGTTTCGACAAAAAAGGGGAGAAGAGAAAAACTACAAATTCAAACTTTTACTAATTTTAGCTTTTCCTTAAAATAATTTTATGTTTTGTCATCAACAAAAGGGAGAGATTGTTAATACAAATAAGCCAGAAAACGTTTATTTATATTTACTTATCCTCTTGTTTGTCGATGTCACACCCCAAATTACTTGTTTTGCGTGGAACGAATTCGGGGATGACCACATAGCACCACAATCATTAGTTATATTGAACGACCTAAAGTGTCGCTTGAAAAGAACATCGCTGATATATTAAAAACATTCAGAGTTACAAAGATAGGTCCCAAATGAAAATCAACATGTGAGGAAATAAGTTTGGTACAAGTCAAACGATGTTTTAAAATGTATAATCCCATGTGAGACGCCACCCGCGACTCTATGATATGTCCACATGCATTCCATGAAGTGAATGCCTTAGTTACCTGAAAATACATTGCTAAAAGTGTCAACACAAAGGTTGAGTGAGTTCATAGAGTTCTTGAAAATGTTTAATACGACTACCACAAGTATAGGCCATGTATGACAAATATGTCACAAAAATGATACCATTGCTTAAGCACATGACACCGAAGCTAGACTGATCATGATGTTCGCCCCAACAGAGTGTTTTGCCAAACAACTCAAATAATGATATTAAATGAAATGCATCCGTTTCACCAGTTGGAATCCACCAACCCGGATGGAGGAGTCACCCTCAATAGATCTATCCACTCACCCTCGCTACCCAGAATTAACGGTTCATGATTTCGATATGGGACATTCAATTGGCAATGAGGTAACTTAAGCAATGTAATGAATTTGATATACTTGGTATCGTAAATAAAAATGATGTGCAATGTATTCTCCCCCGTAGGTTTGAAATAAAGTAAAACTTGAATAAATCGGGGCTATGAAAACTCACCTGTTGCAATGATAATGATGATATAATGGCAATACTGAAATGAGGCGCAACCTCTGACCGTGACCTATTATGAATGATATGATCTAATGTAAATCATGAAACAATGTCGTGCATGCAAACTCACATGTAATCTATACCACTTGTACGTTTTTGAAAATAGAATTTATCGTCGAAAAATATTCTTATAACGTCTTGACAATTGATAAATTACTTTACAAGTATTTACGTTGAAATGATATCTTACGATAGTCATTTAATGCTTTATTATGAAATTAGAACTTTTCGTCGTAAAATAATGTCATTTGGAAAATTCATGAAAGTGACTAAATAGCCTCAAAAAGCTAGTCGTAAAATGGTGCACGTCGAGTGTTAGGAAACAAACTCAACGGTTTTCGGAAGCTTGTATCATTATCTCAAAGTTTTAGCATTTAAGTTTTTATCCTAGAGGTCTCGATCATGGAGAAAAATATAGGTAAAGTATGGTACTTGTGTCCAAAATAATGTTTAAGGGTGGTTTTCGAAAGTTTAAGTGACCGTATTTTATTCGCTACAATACCGCTTGACTAACGTTGGATATTTTGGAAAATATGCTAGGCTTAACTTACTTCTACTAGAAGACATCATTTTATAAGAAAAAGTACTCCAAATTAGTTCTCCAAATTTTTGTTCTCCAAATGTTTGTTCTCCAACTTTTTGTTCTCCAAATGTTTGTTCTCCAAATTTTTGTTCTCCAAATGTTTGTTCTCCAAATTTTTGTTCTCCAAATTTTTGGTTCTCCAAATTTTGTATCAAAGTAACTTATATATTTTTGATAAATCGACACATTTTATAACGCTTAAGCCTCATTTTTTACTCGTAAAAGTGGGAAGTAACATGCTGAAATTTCTGAATTTTATAGTTTTCGCTGCCTAACTTGTAAATAGCATAACTTTTCGTTATAGTCCGCTTTTAACCCGCTCAAGTGGCCACGCTGCTTTTAAAGTATATTTTCTAAATATCTAGTCCAAAAAATTTTACCTACTGTCGAAAAATTCCAATTCAAAAATATGGACAGACCCTTAAGTAAACTTGTCAAATGAGTTTTTTCTCGCGCCAAACCTATTCTAACCAATTCAAAACAACTCCGAAGTTATTCTAATCCTACCATACACCTTCTTAGGGTGTCATGGATTCCTAGACATCACCAAAAGTGATATGTTTCAAGGAGTAATTATAGGATGATGAATATATATATAACACTTAAAAACAATAAAAAGTGGTATAGACACACATGATACTTGCATATTTTCTTGCAAAAATGATGAAATAACATAAATATGGATATGATAGAGTTATAAAAATCATGAAATGCTTACTTGAATGATCTATGAATTTTTGAACAAAGTATGCTTAATAATCTTGAGGTTTTTATTTCAAAACCTTAACAAGATCACTAATGGAACTAAATAAACACTTGAACTTCAAAAATTAATTGTTTCTTCATGGTGTCTTGGGTTGGCCGGTTCTTCAAAAGAAAAAGGGAGGAGAGGATTTATTTTACACCTTGAGTTAGTGTTTTGTATGTGTAAAAAAATGAGTAGTATAATAATAAGACTTGTAAATATCTTTTTAGTTAGATATTTTGCACTTCAAATGTTGTGTCATCCTTGTGAATGTCGACCAACCAAAAAAAAAAATAAAAGAGTTTGTATTTTGAGTAGATAAGTACTTGTGTGTAGAAGTAAAAGTGTGTTACTTAATAATAATTAGTAACTTGTGTATATATTTAAGCATTTAGGGTAGCGTTAGCTAAATATAAATTTTAACGGGTCAAAATAAAATATATTGAAGTCATAAAAATATAAAATACGCTTCTTACAAAAACTGAGTGAAATAATAATTATCGTGTAGTATTTATTAAAACCGTCAGAATTATATAAATATAACAATTTATATACAAAATAAATTTAAAACACCGGTAAACTCATAATATTATTTTTATAATCTTAATATGAGTATAAAATATATTTCGGATAATTTTGGAAGTATCGGATCAATTGTTCAAAATAATTAATGACGCTACTAGCTTATTTAATAAAATTATATCGCTTTGATGAAAATGCAAAACCATGCATGAACTAATATGATGATAATATGTGATGATATGTAGACTAAACCTAGTCTATATGAAATGTCCTTGATGATAAGTTCATGAATTCAAAGCTAAACCATTAAGGTTACGCTGATTTGATACTCAAACCTAGTTTACGATAAACGATGAAATAGTGAAGCATGAATAGTGATTTTTCTCCGGGAATAAATAGTGTTTCGTGAATAGTAAATTTTTGAAATACCCTTTCAAAATATCAAATCGACTTCAAAAACGATGAATAGTAAAATTATGAATAGTAACCAAGAATAGTAATCCCGAGATGAATAGTGAAATTTTCAAAGTTTGTAAAAATGACTTGAATTTACGAGTTGTCACATTCGCCAACAAAAAGGAATTCAACCCGAATTCACCAATGTTAGGTTCTACTTGTTACTTGTAAAAGTGAGGATATTTGAGTCGCATCGTCTTCCAATGTTTTTCCGAATCGCATCACGCCTTAAGCGAGACTTTGAACATAAATTTGTTGCCAACTTGAAATTCTAATGGTTTGCGACTTATGAAACATACTTCCAATCTTTGCGTCAGATATCGACGTAGCTTATCTAGCTATATGTTGTTATTTGAATCGATTTTGATTTGTAATGATCACTTTGTTGTTTCATGAATGAGTCATTGACTAGTGAGTTGGACTTTCCTGATTTCGGCCCGTAAATAAGTGATTGACACCTCAACCATAGAGTGCCTCAATTGGTACAGTCAATATGTTCATGTGCCAACTATTGTTGTAAGGCAACTTGTTCTCTCGCTCTAACCATTGAGCTGAGGATAACAGGCGGTACTCATGTTACAGTAGGTTCTATGGGAACCTTGAAATGATTGTCAGAAGTCTAAGGTGAATCGAATAGCTTATAATAGGTACAACCGAATTGATACCACGCGGTCTCATGCCAAATTTCAAAATGTCAAGTCTGTCGAAAAGGGCATTATTGAAAAGAATAGATTATGGGTGACAGTTGTGATTCCTCAAGGCTTCTAGTTCTAGCTAATGTCATGACTTGAGTCCCTTTAAGGTGCTTAGTCTCCATGACTAAAATGTTTATTGTTTGATTATCGAAGTGTTTCCATGCTATATCTTGTCAAGTCAAAAACCCTTAAATATTTAAGTGATGTGGTGTGGTGATTGATTTTCAAGATTTGTCCCGGTATTGAGTGCTTCTAAAATATTTCATCACTTAGATTTTTATCATGCTAGCAAGAAAATAGATATCAGCTCATACTATGTCGAAGAATGTTTGTTCTAATTTCACTTGTAGATGGGGAGTCATTGTTTTCCGATATGTTCGAACCTGTTGCATCTCTTGATATGAAAGTGAGGTTATCTGTAATTTCTAGAGAACACAAGGTCTTAGGGAAAGTTTATATCGATAACCTTAATCTAACCAAATTTTCCTTTAAGGGAAACTCGTTGTAGGGAAGTTCACATATTGTTGAAGCCATGTTTAATGAAATGTTCTGTAGTCTCAGTTAGAAGACTTGGTTTCTCCCTATAGTGTTGCTTAGTGTGTATTCGCTTCATACTAAATCTTGTAACTCGGTCTAGCTAGTACTTTTGAAATGATAGAATTTGGCTTCTAGTCCAAAGATAGTGGTTCGGAATGTCTCGTGATGTCTTAAGCTTTATGTTGAGTTTTGAAACATCTTACTACATACTTCTAGTCCTTGTTGGTATTTCTGAAATCCCTTCATTGTTTTCTTGTATCAAGGAATCCTCCTCAGAATAGTATAGAAAGTCTTTCCTAAAATAAGTCAATGGTAAACTTTCAACTTATCGGTTAAGGAAGGATGAATGGCGTAGGTGTCTATAGAGTGTTAACAAAAGAGGTGTTTATGAGCAATTTATCTGTTTACAAAATCCTTTGAGTGAATATTGTTTTAAGAGATTTGAAATGATGTTACTTTCATGACATATTCTTCCCGAATTATACATAGGTGATCGTGCTATGGTATCGAGGACAAATGATGTGATGCTTGGTTTTGTTGAAATGGTATTTTGTTTCTCCGAAGTTTTAGATGGTATTCAACGCTTTGTTTTAAGATAATGGCTCAATAATTTTTCAGAGTAACATGAAAAATCGCGCATGATGGTATTAATTAGTTGATAAAATGATCAAAACCAATTGATATGGTGGTAACAAAACAACGGTGTTTAAAACTTTATGAAACAACGTTTCTAAGATGGTGATAAAATAGCTCGAAATAAAATTAAGTGAAATGATTTCATGAAATAGTAGCAGAATAACTTGAAATAAAATTTGAGGAATGGTTTGTAGAATACATGGGAGAACCTCATAGAGTGGTAATAGTCTCTTAATTGGTCAAGAATAAAGTTGGCCTAACCCCTAGTAAGATAGTGATGTATTGTCGCGAAATGATTGAAAATTGGGCAATTGGAATAGGGAATGAAATAAACAAAGGTTGTAATTATCGTGAAGATAATAAATGATACAGATTACATTAGCTAGAAAGGTACTTATTATCTGTTCCTGTTGATGGTCTAATCATGTCTCAAGTGTAGAAGCAATAGGTTGTCTAGCAGCAACAGCCCTAGAACTTTCACAGTCCTCAAACCTTTAAGATGGTGTAATGTCTATAGTCTTTGTAGATGGTAATGGTGTGTTAAATCATGCACGCTCCCGCTACAAGTCATATGTATGAGTAGTGTATATGAGATGTGATGGTACGAATGGTGTTCTAGATGATAATGATGACGGTGATGATGATGGAAATCCTAGTGGTAAGTTAGGAGATGATGGTGAATGAAATACTACTATCTTCCTTGTAGTAAGCATCCTAATAGGTCCATTAGGACTAAGCCTAAAAGTCCTACCAAATGGTATGATCTGTCCCAACAGAATGATAAAAATTGTCCCGATCCTATAGTGAATCAATGGTGATCGCGGATGGTGTAGGTGCAACTTCGCTCCTAAAAGGTTCGGTCTCATCATCGATGTTATCGGTGTTGAGTCAAATGATGTTAAAATTGTGATAGGAATGACAGGCATTCTCCATGTCAAAGTGATGGGATGGGTATCTGAAGGCATTAATGTGACAATCGATTTAATGAAAGTAAATAACCGGCAAAATGTATGTATGAAACCGCATGTATAGTGACTATGCACTTATGATGAAATGATGAGATGCTATGATGATGTAGTTATAGTCTAGGGTCAATGATGCAACCTAGTTTTCTATAACCAAAGCTCGATGCCAATCATCACACCCCCACCTGCTTTGCGCGGAATAGAATTCGGGGATGACCGCCATAGCACCACAATCATTTATATTGAACGACCTAAAGTGTCGCTTTGATGAGAACATCGCTTGATATATTAAAACATCGATTTACAAAGATAGGTCCCAAATGAAAATCAACATGTGCGGAAAATAAGTTTGGTACAAGTCAAACGATGTTTTAAAAAATGTATAATCCCATGTGAGACGCGTCGTCACCGCGACTCTATGATATGTCCACATGCATGCCATGAAGTGAATGCCTTAGTTACCTGAAAATACATTGCTAAAAGTGTCAACACAAAGGTTGAGTGAGTTCATAGAGTTCTTGAAAATGTTTAATACGACTACCACAAGTATAGGCCATGTATGACAAATATGTCACAAAAATGATACCATTGCTTAAGCACATGACACCGAAGCTAGACTGATCATGATGTTCGCCCCAACAGAGTGTTTTGCCAAACAACTCAAATAATGATTTTAAATGAAATGCATCCGCTTCACCCGGGAATCCACCAACCCGGATGGAGGAGTCACCTCGATAGATCTATCCACTCACCCGCTTACCCAGAATAATTAACGGTTCATGATTTTTGATATGGGGACATTCAATTGGCAATGAAGTAACTTAAGCAATGTAATGAATTTGATATACTTGGTATCGTAATAAAAATGATGTGCAATGTATTCTCCCCGTAGGTTTGAAATAAAGTAAAAACTTGAATAAATCGGGGCTATGAAAAACTCATTGTTGCAATGATAATGATGATATAATGGAAATACCGAAATGAGGCTAAACCTCTGACCGCGGACCTATTATGAATGATATGATCTAATGTAAATCATGAAACAATGTCGTGCATGCAAACTCACATGTAATCTATACCACTTGTACGTTTTTGAAAATAGAATTTATCGTCGAAAAATATTCTTATAACGTCTTGACAATTGATAAATTACTTTACAAGTATTTACGTTGAAATGATATCTTACGATAGTCATTTAATGATTTATTATGAAATTAGAACTTTTCGTCGTAAAATAATGTCATTTGGAAAATTCATGAAAGTGACTAAATAGCCTCAAAAAGCTAGTCGTAAAATGGTGCACGTCGAGTGTTAGGAAACAAACTCAACGGTTTTGGGAAGCTTGTATCATTATCTCAAAGTTTTAGCATTTAAGTTTTTATCCTAGAGGTCTCGATCATGGAGAAAAATATAGGTAAAGTATGGTACTTGTGTCTAAAATATCGTTTAAGGGTGGTTTTCGGCAAAGTTTAAGTGACCGTATTTTATTCGTTACAATACCGCTTGACGAACGGTTGGACATTTTGGAAAATATGCTAGGCGAACTTACTTCTACTAGAAGACATCATTTTATAAGAAAAAGTACTCCAAATTAGTTCTCCAAATTTTTGTTCTCCAAATGTTTGTTCTCCAAATTTTTGTTCTCCAAATGTTTGTGTAGGACCTTATATCTATCAACCTTATCACTTTACCAAGCAAACCCAACACACGTAACCCAAGTTACGCGTATAAAACGTGAAACACAAACACAAACAAAGCTTAGAAATAAGATGAGAAAGATGGTGACTTGATGTTTATACAAACCGTGTATGTTGTGAGAGAATGATGAAACCATATGTTGTATTACTTCAAAGGAAAAACACACACACACACACACACACACACACACACACACACACACACACACTAAGCGCACCCTCAAATGACCATTTGAGGGGTATTTATAGTCCAAGGGACTTGATGCCCTAAAGGCTTTGCTTGGGCTTTTCGTTGACTGGATTGGGCTTTGATTTGACATAGTTTTATAAACGCTAGCAAGTCTCAACTATTAGCCATTTAGCTTAGCCCAATCCACGAGCCCGATGACTATTCTATCACGATATCTAACACACGTTACAAAGTTCCTAAATGTGAATGACCATCAATTCTAATAAAACTATTATATAACAATCTCCCCTAAGGGTGGTCATTCAAATGATGCTCCACTTGATAAGATCTTTACTTTCCTTGAGCTAGAACTTTATGCGTAGATATAGGATAGTCTTGATTCTTTTGTTCCTTCATGCTTTGTGATCGATAATGTGGTTGTTCTGCCATTGTCAACTTCGTTGGTTAGGTGTCTCCACGCCTTTCTCCACCATGCTCACACTTCTATTTGACTTTGAGTTTCCAATGATGAAGTTCTCGAGTCTTTACACTTTGTAGATTCTTTGACATTGACGAAGAATCATCTTTAACTTTGAGTTGCCTTTGATTATGATGAGAACTTTCATGTGTTGTTGGTATGAGCATGTGGCTAGCCCCACTATCCATCCGCCTCCGAGCTTCCATAAGAAGAAAACATAAAACAAGTTAGTAATAAGCGATTCCGCACTTACAAGTTTGAATTTAGGGTGTTAATAAAGATAGTGTGAAAACACATCTCTAATTTACAAGGGCCGCTCCTCGAACTGAGTCCCACAAGTGAGATAACGCTGATATACCGAAGTACATCTACAGCTCGTGATGAGTCACGAGGTACACCGGCATCACCCACGATCAGACCGCTTTGAGATACACTGCGTAATCCATGGAGTTACCAAGTGACCGCCGTGGCCGCTGATGTTGACCTCCGCAGAGTTTCCATTCAATCAATCGAAGATCACAGATGTGAAACTTCTCATAAATGTTCTCGGCAAACTAAGATCTGCGTAGGACTCTATAATATATCACTTGTGTCCTTAATGATGAACAACAAGTTTATGTCATGTCATGTGTTCCTATGAGATCTTTTGATGAATCTCGTGGCTCTAGACTTAATTAGTGCATATTTGGTTTTCCCGAAATGACTAGGAGAGGGTCTCCTTCTTCAATACCAACGATCTCTAAGAGAAAGTCGATAGATTATGTAGGGTTCCCAGTGAGAATGAAACAAATCCTTTAAGAGGAACTGAGTGGCTAGAAGGTTTAGTGCAAGGCGCCACCGGGTCCATGACGTTTTGTCTTCAATACCGTGTCATCTTAGTGACAACCGTATATATGTATTGAACCCGGTTTCTCGCCTCTAAGGTTGAATATGGAGGGCTTTTCACCCTTCTCATTATATTTCTTTTTAATTCTTCAACCCCTTCTTTCTCCTTTCTCACTTTACTCCTTTTTTTTCAATCATTCCTAAGGACTTCTAATACTAACTATTTGAGATGTCCTGGTAGATCCCTCCGCTCGCGGATCATAGGACGAGTTTCCTATCCTTAGAACCTTATAACTCCGACTGCCCTATTGTTGCCATAAAACCATTTTTCTTGAAAATCTCTCAGAGTGTTTATGATAGAAAACATGTTTGAGACACTCTAAGAGTTTTATATTTTCGTAAACACTTCACATGTGCTTATGAGTTTTAACAAGTAAATCTGCACATAGAGGTAGAGTTTCACTTTTTGAATTGATCGCTCATGATAGACAATTCCCACGAGACACCTAAGCACGCTGCCTAGTTAAAGAGTTCCATTGTCAATTTTTAGGTGACAACTAGCTCTAATAACTAACTTGAAGTTGTAAACACTCCTTGAAAAGGAGGTTAGACTCATGAAGGTGCATATCTATCACAAGTTTCTCGAGATGGTACATTTACTGACTTTGATTCAATTCATTGGTTCCTCCTGAGTCGAAGCTCTTTTGAGATTTCAAACAACGATCATTAAACATTTTTGATCACATTTTAATAACGTCTCCTCCCCCTCAAAAATAGCATATTCGTGATATTTTTGATATCAACGGATTTGATTTAAGCATGAATATGGAACATTTTAGTTTTATACTCCCCCTTTAATAAAGCATAATCAATTAAAGGGTTTTAGAGGGAGTTATCTTGAGCACAAAATATTTTGAAAGATTTTGAAAAATCTGTTTGAACAATCTTGAAAAGGTGCTCAAGATGATGATGATTTCTCACCATTTTTGAATGTACAATCTTTTGAGTATAATTACATTTTTCTTTGAAAAACACGAAGTTTTGATCTGAAAATAATCAAAAGTCATCATCCTGCTTCACATCAAGTATACAATTAAAGCCATTTTATGAAGAAATTTTTGAGAAACGCACATGTTTTAGAAAACAATAAAGAATTCTCGCCAAGACTGCACATACCCGTATCATTGTTGAATGACATTTCTAGAAACGCACAGAATATCGATTATAACAGAGACATGTCGTGAGAAGAATATTTTTGGATTTTTTGATTTTATATTGTTTTTGTATTTTTTAAAATTTTATATTTTTATATTTTTCTTTTGTTGGTTTTTCAAATTTTGTATTTTGTTTTTCAAAAATATTTACAACGAAGCTTTTGGAAATCATTTTCAAGAAGATTCGAGAAGACTTTCTAACTCCTCAGGTTAGGCTTCAGATTCCAATTGTCAACTAAATAGTCAAACCTTTCTTTGGAAGGGCTTTAGTTAATTCCATGAAGGTAACTGCTTCACGAAGAATAATTCAACAAGACCATTTCGACGCATTCTTTGATGAAGTGATAGCGGACACGGATATGCTTAGTCTTTGAGTGATGAACAGATTGCATGATATGGCTATGGCACTTTTCGAGTCACAATACATAGGTATTTTATCGAAAGTAAAGCCATAATCCGTGAGTTGTGTTCTCATCCATAGAACTTGAGCACAACACGCAGATAGACACATACTCGCCTTCAGGTTGATAGTGCAAAGGCAATCTTGTTTCTTTGAAGACCAGCCTACTAACTTTTCACCCAAAAATTGTGCTCCTCCAGATGTACTTTTTGTTGTAACTTGATCACCTGCGTGGTCCGCATATGAAAAGGCAATTAGATCAAATCCGGATTCCTTCGGATACCAAAGTCCCTTGTGAATGGATGTCTGCAGTGTACGAAGATCCTTTTAACCTCTTTGAGGTGCGTCGGTAGGCTTTGCCTGAACCGCAAGCTAATAAGCAAACAAAAAATGAATATCATCGGTCGACTAGTCAGAAGATACATGAGAGAACCAATCATGCTCCGATATTTCTTCGGATCAATAGGTTTCCCAAACAAATCGGTTCCAATTTTGGTGAAGTTACCATTGGTGTTCCAAGTGAAATACAATTATCCATACCATGATTTTTCAAAATCTCAGTTGAGTATTTAGCTTGATTTATAAAAATTCCACGAGGGGATTGATGTATTTGTAAACCAAGAAAGAATTTTAGTTCCCCATCATGGACATTTCAAATTTACTTTTCATGAGATTTTCAAAATGTTTTGAAAGATTCGGATTAGTGGACCCAAAGATGATGTCGCCCACGTAAATCCAACAATCAAAATGTCGTTTTTGCATTTTTGTGTAAACAAGGTAGGATCAATCTGCCTTGGTGAAATTGTTTTGGATAAGGAAAGAGGACGTCAGTCATACCACGCCTGAGCTTGTTTCAATCCATAGATTGCCTTTTGAGTTTGTAGACGTGTCTGATGTTCTATGTCTATGAAGCCTTCCGCCGACTCACATACACTTCTTCGTGAGTTCCATTCAAGAACGCGGGTTAATGTCCATCTCGATAAACCGTGATGTTTTGAGTAAATGATAGGCTAAGAAAATCCTCGACCGCTTTAGTCTAGCTACCGCGAATGACTTCTTCAAAGTCTATCCCTTCCTCTTGTCTCAGATCCTTGGCCACAAGACGAAGCTTTGTTGCGTAATGATACCATCTCTTCATCCCTTTGTTCTTCCATAACCATTTGAGATCAATGACATGAATGTCAATTGGTCTTGGAACCATTTCCCAAGAGTCATGAAGACGGTATTGGAGAAGTTCCTCTGACGCTCTATCCATGCGGATTCTCGCCATTGCCTCGCTAATGTTCTTTTGGCTCTATATTGCTAATTGAGCAAAGGTAAATGCATAAGTCGCAATCGGGTGGCAAGTTGACGCCTCGTCCTGACCGCCTTGAAGGTTCACCAATAACTTGTTCAATCGATGGTCTTTAGTCCACTTCGTAGTAGAAGGATACCGCTGGTTATACGATGCATTAGATGGTTCTCGTAAGCTAGAAGATGATTCAACTGATTCCGTAGCAAACGGGTTTTCAAATAAGTCTTCATCTAACGTTGCATCGTTAGGGTTTTAATTTTGCTCATCAACCGCCGTAGAACGGGTGCAATAGTTGGAGTAGATGTAGATGATGTTGATGGAGTTGGTGCATTGGGTTCTGACCGCTGTAGATGCATCTCGGGTGGTGGAGGATGATGTTGAGCTGTGCGGGAATGATGGTTTGATGCATTTGTCGAGGTTCCACCATAGTATTCATCGAACATTAACTCAAAGAAATTCTCCCATTCTTGTTATTTAGGATTGTCAATCGAAGTTGATTGAGCTCTTTGAGGTATGAAGTCCCGAATCGATGTGTCTGTAAGTCTGCCGGTTTAGTGCTGGGTTCTGTAAAGCGAAGCTTCTCGTGGTTATATGTGAAAGTTCGCCAAACTTCACATTCATCGCCTCCATGATCCTCCTAGTTCTCTCCTCGTTATACACCCCTAATGCCCTCGAAGTTATCCTCTCAATATCCAATGAAGATTCCAATATCACCTTTTGCTTTCGCTTCCAAGATCTTCTCTCACATTCGTAGATAGCACAAAGCCAAATAAAGTAAGAGATATCCGTTTTCTTTGTTCACAAGCTCATATGGGGTTTTATTGAATCTTGGATGGATAAGGGATCGGTTAAAAGTGAAACAAGCGATTAGCAACAACATCAGCCCATAGAAATAGCGGTGCACTAGAATAGATTAGCATTGTGCGGCGGCTTTCACAAGAGTTCTATTTCTTCTTTCAACTACCCCATTCTCTTGTGGAGTTCTAACAATGATGTCGATGTGTGATTCCAACATCTTCAAAATAAGCTCTTAACTCGATTTAGTGAATTATGTGCGTTATGCTGTTCTTACAACCCTTACTAGGAGTTTGAAGAAGTACTTGAATACGTCAGAAGGTGATGATGATGCACGGTGCCGTCTTTTGATCTGAAACTTAACCCATGTATATCTTGAATAATCATCGGCGATAACAAGAATATACTTTTTCCCATTAATGCTTTCAACTCTCATTGGGCCACATAAGTCCATGTGCATCATATGCAACTTTGCTTCGAACTAGATGCGGATTTGGGTTTATATGATGCTCTTTTGCTTTTTCCTTGTTCGCATGATGGACATAAGTGATCCTTGGTGTATTTGAACTTTGGAAGTCCGTTGATGATGTTGTCTTTGGCAATTTTGTTGATGGTGTCGAAATTGAGATGGGATAACCGTCCATGCCACAACGGGATTGTGTTCGGATGCTCGTGTCATAAGACATATTGGTGATGAAGAGGCCATTTGATTGATGTCGATAGCATACAAATTTGTATCACGATTCGGTTAAGAGATCGATTGCCATCCAAGTTTCTAACAAAGCAAGCATTTTTCCTAAAAGCAACCTCTAAATGCATCCAGAGCGCCCGACGAAAATTGTGTCCCAATCCCGACATAGTAAACCCGAGTGATCAAATAATTTCCAAAAGGTAGATCTCCATAACCTATGATAGCTGCTACATGATCATTTCCAGCGTCACGGTTCCCATGAATTTCGGACAGAAATTGAAGCAGATTCGGATCATGTGCTTGGAGCAACCAGTCGACGATCCAAACATATTTCGATAACACGCCAATATGAAGAAGAAGAAGATTTTGGAAACCGTTTTGATTTTGGTTCCTTTGGGTTAGAGGTAAAATCGGATCACACTCCAAAGTTTTTCAAGCTGGGTATTACGGTTGGTCACTCATTGTACCATTCGGAGTGTGAAAGTTCTACGTGGGTTTCCAAATGTCATTCCTAAAGTAAACATTATGCTCCTATCGGTAGTGTAAAGCCTAAGTCTCGCAACTAGTCTTCCTATTCGTTTTGCATAAGTTCTTTTGGGAACATTCTTCAACGAGCTTAACAATCTCATTCTTAGAAACACAATCATCATGAACATTAGATAAAGATTTCTTGCAAGTTAAACAAACAGATTCAACAGATTCATTAAACTTAGCAGATTTCATAGGTTCATTACATTCGGATGAAATGTCTTTCTTATTACAAAGGTAAATTCTAGGGTGTTCTTCTACTTTCTTCTCTTTATTCAAGCGACTACTCTTAGAGGCCAGTGAGACTCTATTGTTCCTTGTATTGCTCTTAGGCTTTAGTTTGCTGCTCCTAGAGGTGCTTCCTAGTACTGTAGAAGGTAAGGCACACTCATTAGGATTCACAATCTTATCTAGAGAAGTGGTTTCAGCTTTCCTAGTCTCTTTAGAGTGCTTTTCTAAACTTATGACATTTGTTCCGATGTTTTTAGATGTGGGGCAGGCGTTAGTGGTACTCATCTTAAAAGGCGGGAGCTAAAACTTTTGGTTTCTCGATAACCGCTTTCCTTATCAACATATTTGTTTAGGTAGTGCGGTGGAGTGGTTGGTTTGATGAAACATTTTCTCATTGACTTTTGGAGGAGGCATAGAAAGACATTTTGGTTTTAAAACGGTTTGGGAACATTTGCTTTCTCCATGATCAATGGTTTTTAATCACGGTATCCCTTGCCTTTCCTTTTTGACTTTCAGGCCCTCAAAAGATCATTTTTCGCTTTCATGTCATTGTAGGCACGCTCATACGACAATTTGTCATACTTGCATTCCTCAGTTTTTCGATCAAGTTGTTTAAAATATGAGACATTTTCTTTTCAAGTTTTTCAAGAGCTTTTTCATATTGAAAACAATTTTGGAGGTCTCATTTAGGAGTCTTTCATGATCTTCAACAGAATATGTTTGCAAAATGATGGACATAATATCGATGAGTCGAGAACATCTTGAAGAGTCATTTAAATTTTCCAAAACTTTGATTTGTTCAACTTTCATTAGCTTGCTTTACCGAGGATTTATGGTCCTTGACAAAGTCGTTGTTTTTCTTTCAAAAGCGCTTGTTCAAAATGAATTACCCTTGCAGCATGGCATTGGTGAGGGGCAATTTGAGTTTCAAAAAACTTTCTTTGTTCGATGTCAAAACTAGAGAACCAGTTAGGTGTAATAGTGGTTTTAGTTTTACTGATGTCTTGAAGATCCACAATTCTCGTTTTCACATTGTCTAAAATACTTCTTGCATCACTTGAGTTAAAAGGATTGTTTGAAGACATTTGTTCAATGTTCGAAAGATTTTGAGACAACGGCGGTTTTGAAGCGATTTTGAAGCAGGTGTTGACTCTTTGTTTGAAACATTTTGTGTGATGGAGAACTTTGACTTTTCTTTTGATTGACAAAAGTAATTCCGTTAATTTTGTTCCATTTGTTATAATCAATTGGTTTGATTTCCGGGTTCTTTTGTTTCATTTTTGATCTACTCTCCTCAGATAGTTCTAACGTTTCAAGAGAATCACAAACAATAATGGGTTCATGCAAAACATTTCCATTGTTTAACACATTAAGATTCGAGCTTTCTTGAGGAGCGAAGAAGGGCGTTACCAAGTGCCATTCTATTATTAGTATGAAAACGCGGATTTACTTGATTAGAAAGCAACTTGATTGTTTGAGCGAAATGACCCGTTTTGAAAGCAATTTTCAAAGTTTGATTTTTCATTTTTATCAAGAATTTCATCAAGAAGAGAATCTTCTCGTTTTGATAAATCAGTAATCAACTACTTTTTCTTTTCAAGATTAGAAAACATTTCTTTTGTTTAGAAAGTTGGTTATTTAAATCGAGAATTTCCTTGTTTAAAGATTTAATTTTCAAGTTCAAATTCACATCAAGTGTGTTATACTTGATTTGCAATTCTTTTCTTTAGAAACCAAATTTCGATAACCAATTTCTAATTACGTTTGTTGTTTTTACGAAATTCAAAGGCTTTTGCGTTCTCCTTGTAACTCTCAAGCTCAGCGGTCAATTTGGCATTAGCGGCCTTAACATCGCGATTGACCTTTTAACTTTCTCAATTTCAATGCCACAGTTGTTGATTAATGATTCAAAATAAGTGCGAGTTTCCTCATCGGTCTCATATTTTGTGCCACACCTCCTCCAGGATCCACATTTGGAGTTTGAGTTAGTATTGCTACAACTGGATTGTCCATGTATGTATCATAAGTAGGTCTGATGTCACAGAATCTTTGTTATCATGAGTAAACACATCAAATATGACATTGTTATAGCATGGATCGGTGATTGGTACCTCGAGATCACTGCGTTGGCGTCATAGAGCGGGAGGTGCGTCGAATCAGTGTGCGTACTTAGTCTCTGAAGATTTGCCATGAAGATGCACGGTTTGCATTGAGTTCTTCGAGGTCTTCAAATCATCCAATAGCCATGAAGTCATGTTCCTCGGCACTCAATTGAAGTCAGTTGTTCCTTTTGTGCCAGCGAATAACTTTTAGAATCATAAGATCCTTCTTTTTCGGCTTAGTTGGACAATTCCTTGCCATGTGACCCAATCCTTAACAGTTATAACACTTAACGATTACCACGATTCACATTTCCATAATTCAACTCTTTGGGCGCAACATTCCCATTCGATTACTACTTTCTATTTCCAACATTCCGACCCATCGATTATTACCCCGATTGAACCGCTGATTACCCATGCGAAATCGTAGCATATCCTGTGATTCCCAATAACTCCAACCATTTGACCTTGATTGCCCATGTTCACACCGGTACTGCAATTTGCTGCATTCGGTGTTTGATGAAATCCTTTGGTTGTTGTTAGTTGGTGTGGAATAGCGACTCTTGAATGCTTTAGAATACAAATGCTTGTGACAAAGCTTCTTCTGGTTCCATTTCAAGATCAGTGATTCCTTGTTTCTGGTAATGTTGTTGTTCAGGTGGATAGTTTTGTTGTTGAGGGATGTATTGCTGCAAGTTGTTGTTAATGGAAGATGATGAAGCTTGTTGTTGTGTATTCACTGAGGTTTGAGTCTTTGCAATGAGTGCCAATGGATCATGATTCTTTGCTAATCTTTCTTGCCTGACTTCATTCACTTCATTTTGGTTTTGTTTTAGAAAATCGTTGAGTTGATCAAAGTTCACTTGATGTAAGTCCTTTGTTTGGTTGACAATAGTGACATATCGTCCCCATTCTTATGGTAGATTGTTCAGGAACTTGATGTTGCTCACGATAGTTACGGGTGTCAACTTGTTTCCGATCAGCTCATTCATTAAAGTACAAAACCTTCCATAGTAGGATTCAATGGATTCTCCTGGAGTAGATGTAAACTTCTCCCATGCAGTTAGCAACTTGTTCTCCGTGTCTTGTTGACCAATTTCTGTTCCATGACAAAGTCGTCTAACACGTTCCCACATGTCGAAAGCGGTTTCAAGCTGTCTACAGCAGCAAAGATGTCTCTTGGTAAACCCAGTTGTATAATATGAATTGCCATGTCATACCTTGACTTGTTTACGATCCTCTTGAGTATTGATGTCTTTTGAAGCGAAAAAATGGTGGGGCGGGAGGTGTTGCATCGGATTTCAGGGGTCTTGGACTTGTCGAGGTATGAAGGGTCCATCCTGAATGGATTTAATCATGAGTTTTCCATTAGGTTTGGTCTTGATGTAGCGAAGCATACGACTTGTCCATTGAAGATAACCACCCCACATAGGAGGGCGGTTTTCAAGCCGGTGCATGAATATCTTGTTGAGTTGCCATTGATGAAGGTATGATCTGATAAAGTTGATGTAGGATCGATTCAGCGATAAAGGAGTTGTGGTTGATGAAGATTAAGCTCGGTTGAGGTGTTCGAAAGTAGTACTTCGTAACCTTGGTTTAAAAAATTTTCGCCCAAAATTTGAAATTCACTATAAAAATCAATTCTAAGGACGTATGAAAAATTTGAGTTATGACAATTTTGACGCCAAATTTGACCAAAAATTTTGAATTTTGGTCCAAAAATTTGAATTTTTGCCAAAATTTTCCGCAGTTAAACCAAAATTTGAATTTGCGTAAAATTGACGTTTAGTATCCTCAAAATTTAAATTTTACTCAAGTTTTCCGCCAAAAATAGTCATTTGGAAAATTCATGAAAGTGACTAAATAGCCTCAAAGCTAGTGGTAAAATGGTGCGCGTCGAGGTGTTGAAACAAACTCAAGCGGTTTTGGGAAGCTTGTATCATTATCTCAAAGTTTTAGCATTTAAGTTTTTATCCTAGAGGTCCTACGATCATGGAGAAAATATAGGTAAAATTATGGTACTTGTGTAAAAATATCGTTTAAGGGTGGTTTTGTGAAGTTTAAGTGACCGTATTTTTATTAGTTACAATACAGCTTAGCCGAACGGTTGGACATTTTGGAAAATATGCTAGGAGAACTTACTTCTACTAGAAGACATCATTTTATAAGAAAAAGTACTCCAAATTAGTTCTCCAAATTTTTGTTCTCCAAATTTTTGTTCTCCAAATGTTTGTGTAGGACCTTATATCTATCAACCTTATCACTTTACCAAGCAAACCCAACACACGTAACCCAAGTTACGCGTATAAAACGTGAAACACAAACACAAACAAAGCTTAGAAATAAGATGAGAAAGATAGTGACTTGATGTTTATACAAACCGTGTATGTTGTGAGAGAATGATGAAACCATATGTTGTATTACTTCAAAGGAAAAACACACACACACACACTTTCAAGCACACCCCTCAAATGACCATTTGAGGGGTATTTATAGTCCAAGGGACTTGATGCCCTAAAGGCTTTGCTTGGGCTTTTCGTGGACTGGATTGAGCTTTGGATTTGACAACAGCTTATAGCGGCTAGCAGTCTCAACTATTAGCCATTTAGCTTAGCCCAATCCACGAGCCCGATGACTATTCTATCACGATATCTAACACACGTTACAAAGTTCCTAAATGTGAATGACCATCACTTCTAATAAAAACTATTAAGGCTAACAGTTTGTTCTCCAAATTTTTGGTTCTCCAAATTTTGTATCAAAGTAACTTATATATTTTTGATAAATCGACACATTTTATGCTTACAAGCCTCATTTTGGCTCAGTAAAAATTAGATAACATGTTTGAATTTACATAGTTTTGTTTTAAGTCTAACTTGTAAATAGCATAATAACTTTAGATTTATAGCTCCGTTTTAACCGTTCAAGCGACTACGTTTTCGATTTTAAAGTATATTTTCTAAATATCTAGTCAAAAATTGTTACCTACTTTGAAAATTCAGGAATTCAAAAATATGGACAGACCATAGAAGTAAACTTGTCGAAATGAGCTTTTCTCGCGCCAAACCTATTCTAACCAATTCAAAACAACTCCGAAGCTATTCTAATCCTACCATACACCTTCTTAGGGTGTCATGGATTCCTAGACATCACCAAAAGTGATATGTTTCAAGGAGTAATTATAGGATGATGAATATATATATAACACTTAAAAACAATAAAAAGTGGTATAGACACACATGATACTTGCATATTTTCTTGCAAAAATGATGAAATAACATAAATATGGATATGATAGAGTTATAAAAATCATGAAATGCTTACTTGAATGATCTATAAATTTTTGAACAAAGTATGCTTAATAATCTTGAGGTTTTTATTTCAAAACCTAACAAGATCACTAATGGAACTAAATAAACACTTGAACTTCAAAAATTAATTGTTTCTTCATGGTGTCTTGGGTTTGGCGGTTCTTCAAAGAAAAAGGGAGGAGAGGATTTATTTTACACCTTGAGTTAGTGTTTTGTATGTGCAAAAAAATGAGTAGTATAATAATAAGACTTGTAAATATCTTTTTAGTTAGATATTTTGCACTTCAAATGTTGTGTCATCCTTGTGAATGTCGACCAACCAAAAAAAAAAAAAATAGTTTGTATTTTGAGTAGATAAGTACTTGTGAGTAGAAGTAAAAATGTGTTACTTAATAATAATTAGTAACTTGTGTATATATTTAAGCATTTAGGGTAGCGTTAGCTAAATATAAATTTTAACGGGTCAAAATAAAATATATTGAAGTCATAAAAATTATAAAATTACATTTCTTACAAAACGGTGAAATAATAATTATCGTGTAGTATTTACGAAACCAATTAGTAATTATATAAATATAACAATTTATATACAAAATAAATTTAAAACACCGGGTAAACTCATAATGTTATTTTTATAATATTAATATGAGTATAAAAATATATCGGGATAATTTTTGGAAGTATCGGATCAATTGTTCAAAATAATTAATGACGCGCTAGCGTTTATTTAATAAAAATTATACGTTTGATGAAAAATGCAAAACCATGCATGAACTAATATGATGATAATATCTGATGATATGTAGACTAAACTAGTCTATATGAAATGTCCTGATGATTTCATGAATTAGCAGCTAAACCATTAAGGTTACTTGAGATTTGATACTCGTAAACTAGTTTCACGATAAACGATGAAATAGTGAAGCATGAATAGTGATTTTTCTCCGGGAATAAATAGTGTTTCGTGAATAGTAAATTTCTGAAATACCCTTTCAAAATATCAAATCGACTTCAAAAACGATGAATAGTACAATGATGAATAGTAACCAGTGAATAGTAAATTCCCGAGATGAATAGTGAAATTTTCAAAGTTTGTAAAATGACCTGAATTTACGAGTTGTCACAGTCGATAACAAACGTAAAATCATTTTAACAAAAAAAATAAAATACGTAAATGGTTTGAACTAATAGTTTCTAACACACTTACGTTTCCACATAAAACACTAAAACAAGTATAAGTGATTTTATGAGTTAGTATTACATATGTACAACAACTAGTGTTTACATACTTGGGTAAAATATACACATAACTAGTATGTAGTATATTGGGTAATATAAATGGGTAGAAACTTAAGTATAATAACCCATTGACCAAATATATTGAATGTAGTTGGGTACAACCCAAAGTCCATGACCCATGGAGCTTGACCCATAACCCATTGCATGACATCATACTTATATCATATATGGATAATATCCATAACCCATGGTATTGATCCATACCCATGTGACTAGGTGCATTGCACTCCTAAGACACATTGTATCTAGTAAAAGACCCATGGATCAATCCATAACCCATGACCCATGACCTATAACCAAAATACTCATGGGAAAAGAGAGCATCGGATTCCTAGCTTCAGCTAGGCGGATCCCTTTGGGAGGGATCCGTGGGATCCGGAACATTGAACATTTTCCTCTAAAATAGTGAGCCATTTCTTCATTGTTTCTCACCCCTTTCTCACATACTTTCTCTCGAGGTTTAAAACTCTCTAACCCAGATCAAGTGATCTATGTTTGTAGTTTTGTTTTTGTGGGATTCTCTAGGTTCCTCTTAAAGGTGAGATCACCACCTTTGAAGTCGAGCAAGCTTAAGTCCATGAGTTGCCATGCTTCCTCATCATCAAGACTACTGAAGTCCTCTTGTTGATGATTTTTTCTTTCTTCTAAAGTGTGTGTTGAGACATTAGTAAAAGATGTCTCAAGTGTCAAGACGAAGACATTAGTGAAAGGTGTCGATCGTCTGTATTATAGGCATTAATGAAGGGTGCCTAGAAGTCAAGTCACAAGACATTGGTGAAGAGTGACTTGAAGATCTAACTAAAGGCATTAGTGAAAGGTGCCTTAGATGTACATTCGATATGGTGTGTTTCGATGTACAAGATAGATTAGCATTAGATCCAAGGATATTGATATCCTTGATGATGTTGTAATAAGGAGTTGGTCTCCTTTGGGATTTGTCGTTGGTGTAGTGTTGGGTAGTAGTTCCTCCATTGTAATGGAACTCGGTATCTAGCCTAGTACCGGATAAAGGGTAGACGACGTTGTGTTAGGTGTGTTTTACCTTGGTGTGAAAGAACCCGGTGGTTAGCCTAGTACCAAAAAAAGAGTAGGCAACGTTGTGAAGGTTTCTCCATCATAAGGAGTTGGTGTCGTGTAGTGATTACGAACTCTCGAGTAGGTGACTCGGGGAGTGGAGTAGGGCAAGGAAGGTGTCCTTGTAGCCGAACCACTATAAATACTCGCGTTGTGGTTTTGTGCTTCTTACTCTTATCTTTTCATTACATACTTCTATATGTTTGTTTATCAACATCCAACACACATCCAAATAGATTTACATAAGTCGATCTAAATAGTTTAAAAGGACGTTTTAATTGGCAAAACTATTCAACCCCCCCTTCTAGTTTTCCACAGTGTCCAATGTTTCTGTAGGTTTGACAATGTAGGCTTCTCCTTCTCTTTCTCAGTTTACCATCATTTACAAAAGGCTCATCCTCAAATTTTGACATTCTTCTCTTCTTCCTTGGTATGCCTATCTGGACATGATGCTTTGGTGGCAACAGGTATGTTGCACATTTGGTCTTCTCCCAATAGTTGCTTCCTCTAATTGGTTCTACTAAGTGAGAGTATACTTCCTTCCATGTGCTCAACCAATAACAAGGATTTACCCAAGATTCTGGAGTTCCTACTTCCTTTCCATTGAGAGCCATATTCCAACAAGCTACAACACCATGCTTACAAGGTATCCATGTCAATTTTCATTTCCTACACGTACATCTCCTAAGTTGTACATCAACAACACACTGATTGTAACAAACCTAAATTTCGTGATACGCGGCGGAATTTCAAGCTGGGTGTTACTTCATGGAACAACATTTATAACAATAGAAAACGAACCCTAATTGAGTCGTTTTAAAAGATTTATCATTAGATTTATATAAATATCAGAGTTTACAAAATGAGGTCCCAGTGGTTTCACAGTTTATTAAATAAGTTTTCGAATGATAATATAGCCTTCTTGAGTATCCGGTGCCTTCCGTTACTATCCTCGTATTATGAACCTGAGATAAACATGCTAAAAAGTGTCAACACAAAGGTTGGTGAGTTCATAGAGTTTGTGATTAAAACATTTGAGTTCAATAGTCTGAAGTTTGAGCGTTATTGTAATAATACCAATAGATGAAGTAAGAGTAGTTAGTTACGGTTGTTATACACCCATAGTTCGTTTGTTTAGTAATCAGTTGAACACAAGTTTCAAGGTTGGGCCATGTTGTTGCACCCATAAATTCAGTAGTTGCAGCATTTGTATCTGTCAGGACCGATGAACATAAGATTTATGTGGTTCAGGAGGCCTAGGTTGGTGGAAGAAGATAAAGATCTTCATCTTCTTAGTGAGAGAAAGTAGAGAGAGGGAGGAGAAAACACAAGGTTTATTAAGAAATACACACAATACAATACACCAAATGATTCACCTCACCCCTCATGGAGAGTCATGAGGGGTATATATAGGCCCTAACTTTGCCACTTACACGATACTAGTCCTTAAGGGCAAAGTATACTACGCATCTAGTCAATTCATTAAATGACGTTATCTTTAGAAAAGCGAGGCTAACAATCTCCCTCCAAGATAGCGTCACACGTGAATGGTTACAATGAGACCTATAAATACAAAGCAAAGTAAATTACAATATTAAAGAACAATGTTGACTTTCTTGAAGTGCAGAGTCTCTGTGGTCTAGATCTTGAGGCAAACTTGAAGTTCTCCCTTCCGATGACCTCGGCAAATGATCTTCTTGTAGCTCAGACTTCAATCGTAACGGTCTAGTTAGGTTATTACTCCTCTAACTAGTGAGCCTTTTTTCTTTTCTTTCTCCCTCTGAACCGACAACTCTCTTCCAACACGTCTTTAATCTTCGGACCTTGTGAGAAAGTAAACTCTTGAAGCACAATGGTTGTCGCTCGGGGAACATCATAACAACATAACTCACTTAGTATTGCATCCAAGTTGGTAAACAACCCCGATGTACACTACTTCTCCTTCTTCATTCTTGCACAAATCCCTTAGTAATCCAATCACGGAAGATGAAATAGCAACTTCTCCTCACGATGGTTGCGACTATCGAATCATCATAATGTTGCATACATGCCGTATTACCTTCTTGATGCAATATTAACATCATAGCTTGATCAAAATTACTGTGAGTATGTCGCAAAAGTACTCTCAATAATTTTCTCAAACCAACCTTAAATCGAACCTCCTTTGAATTCACCGGCTAATTGTAATGACCACATATGGAGATAATCCGATCACGACTAACTTGAAAGGAGTAAACATCCCAACTTTGTGACTTCTGCTTGTTCTAAATTCTTGACCAATCCACAACGCGCAGCGGTACCGAAAGCACTACAACGTAACTCCTTAAAGTGATGGTTACACACTCTGAGCACTACAACGTAACTCTTACCGTTATAACCGATTGTCAAATTTCATAATGTGCTCCAACAAGTTATCTTGAGACATGCATCCAACCAACCATCGTCTCAAAGATAAAGAAGTCCACCCGTGAAATATCACTTCAGTTCCGCATCAATAATACCGTACAAAAACCCCGTAGTCATTTTTCAAATTTCGCGCAAGCCGTGAATTATGTATCCTCCGTGAAAATATTAATACCAACAATACCAATCTTAAGATCAAAATTGTAACTAAAATTTTGTAAAAAAATTCAGTTAACAATTTTTTATAACACCCCAATTTACGTTTGTCAAATGCATATTTGAGACTTAGCTTGGTCTAGGATATGATACGTAGCCCATCACAAATTAAAACATTGATATAGTCTATCTCATTAGCATATACGGAGCAACACTCGGTCCAACTCAGTCCATTAATGAATATATCTCTAAAGCGTACCACATCAAAATCAAATACGCACTCAGATCCATTCAGTCACAATAATACGGTAATTGGCCCATATGGCATATACGATTCAATCACAAATTGCTATAACCCGGTTATAAAATACCATCACACTTATACCCTAAACCTAAACATTCTCACATAAAAAATAACGCCTACCAGCCTCCTTTTCTCTCACCAAACTCATATCCGAATCTCAATCTCAACATCAAACGCAAATCAAACACTAAACTCATCTCATTAATCATTACATCTCCATAAAGCCACATGAACACAAACACATAAACCCCCTTCTCTTCTTTTATATGGAACGGCTGAAGAACACAAGAGATGGTTCTTCAAGATCTTTAAAGGGTCACGGGTAGGTTCATGATGTAGTGTAATCGTTTCTTGTGATTAAATTAAAACGAACGAAAGAATGGTATAAAACAATTTGTTTTGTTCCATCTTTAACAACCGGATATTAATTGAAGCTTCGACTTCATAAAAGATCTATGATGATAAAGATTTAATTGAAACAATCTTTAAAAAGATTGCAAAAAAAATTAAATTGAAACTGAGATCTAATGTTATTTTCGATTTGAGTCTTGAATGAGTGTTGGGGAGAGATGAGAGGGTTCTTGAAGTGAGTCTAGGTCTAGGATTGGTTTTGGTTTTTGTTAGAATCGGTTGATGATGTACGTTTTAGTATGAAGGTATGTTGTCGTGGTCATGGTCATTTTTACGCGTAACCTTTTTCATTTCATTTCTTAATTTCTACGCGTAACTACTTGCTTATGCGTAGGCATACGCGTAACATGCTTATGCGTAAAAAATATCAGCTACGCGTAACTTTTGGTCGGACCATATGCGTAATCTGCTTGGTCTTACGCGTGAGCCATCCTACTCGTAACCCTTTCTACTTTCTCTCACTAAGAAGATGAAGATCTTCATCTTCTTCCACCAACCTGGCTCTGATACCAATTGTCAGGACCGATGAACATAAGATTTATGTGGTTCAGGAGGTTGGTGGAAGAAGATGAAGATCTTCATCTCAAATGAAAAAGAAAGAGAAAGAGAAAACACAAGGTTTATTAAGAAACACACACAATACAATACACCAAATGATTCACCTCACCCCTCATGGAGAGTCATGAGGGGTATATATAGGCCCTAACTTTGCCACTTACACGATACTAGTCCCTAAGGGCAAAGTATACTACGCATCTAGTCCAATTCACGTAAATGACGTTATCTTTAGAAAAAGCGAGGCTAACAGTATCATTGCAACACAGTATATATTGCCTTAAGTCTCATGAACGCAAACCTTAACACGAACGCGTCATAATAATGACGTAAGTTAAAAACATCATAATAATGATGTGAGCAACAATGCCCTCTGGTATTTGGTTACCTATCCGGCTAACACAAATGGGGCGTCAACTGCCAATAGATCTATTTACGATATTCGCGTTCACTCGCAAGTGATTAATGGTTCATGATATGAGGGACTTTTAGTGGCAACAGTTAGTACTTAAGCAATGGCAATCAGGTGTAGGTATAGCATAGAAAAATACTTGTGTTCGATTTTTGTAGCATGTATCTCCCCACTAGTTTGAAAAACAAGTAAAAAGTGGGACTATGAACTCACAGTAATATGTAAAAGTTTTAGAGTACTTGAGAAAGTAAAAATAGGTAATTGAGCATGTATCTCTCCCAAAAATAGTATAAAACAATTGAAAATTGGGCTATGAAACTCACCTCGATGTTACAGTAGTCTGGATGGAAAAAAAATTAAGTAAAGTTGATAAACGTCTCCGACACGTAACCTGAGTTGATATGTCAAGTTTTCATATATATTATATATATAATGTGAGTTTACTATTTGTTTCATTAAGGTTTTATGGTGACTAAATGTTAAAGTGATACAATATGAAGTTTCTTCAAAAGTTTATGGATGGTAATATTTTATCATAATTACTTATTCTTATATTTATATTATCGTCGTTTAAGTTAACGTTATATATATATATATATATATATATATATATATATATATATATATATTTATATATATATATATACGTTTTATATAAATCGTTCTTGACATAAAATTATTACATGTATATATGTTTAATCCCGAGTCATTTAACTATATTCCCGTAATAATATAGCATATTACACTTTTTACCCTTATAGTATTTAAAATGACACTTTATACCCTAAACTATGGGCTATTGACAAAATCAGCCCTTGTATAATTAACTTTGAAGAAATTACATTTTTAGCCCAAGAAAACTTTATCTTTCAAAAATTACAATTTTTACCCTTGTAGTTTTATAAGAAAATTTTACTTGTTTTAGGCCTAAATCAACAAAAGTAAGGTAAATATGGCGAGGCCTTAAGAGGTTTTACTACGTTTTTATCCCTTCAAAAGTTTCTTGGTGGTATTTCTAATGGTTCAAACTAGAATTCTTAAGCTCTTACGGTTTGGTCGCAATAATTTCCCAAACTGGAGGGGTTGGGGCGTTTTGACAAAAAGAGTAATTTCAGTGGGTGACAAGCCCAAAAGAGTAAATAAAAACTATCGAGCAAAGGTTTCGTGATACCTTTGTTCCTTTATTATCTATGCTATAAGGACTTCAAAAGAGCCAAGTTACAGATTTTATGGACCTTGTTTGATAGGTAAAATAATTGGACAAAAATGGTCACTTGGGCAGATTTACCGATATGAGCCAGTAGAAAACAATTTGGTTTTCGATTTTAAGACTCACGATTTGACTTATTAAGCATGTGCTTATAAACTTATTTAGTCTATCCTTGAAAGGTTTTAGGGTCTCTTGTTTAGAAAACATGTCGAAATTTTTTAATAAGGGTGTTTGGTCTAGTGGCTCGACAAGGAAAAGACAAAGAGAATAAAATTGACATGTGCATCTTTTGGTCAGGTCTTGGGGTAGTTCTAGAGTCTCCTAGGGCTTATTAAAATGGTACAATAGCTTAGCTTAAAGCTCAAAACTCATGAGTTAAAACTTGGTCCAAAGTGGGGCGTTTGGTTTTTATAAAATCAAAACAGCTGTTGGGATTTTTATTAAAATATGACTTCGTTATAAACGTCATTCCGGACAACTTTTGTGTTTTAACTTTTTGATGAAACAGGGCCGAGAAGTGCTCGTTTGGCGTGCCGACCATACAGTCCCACGAAGGTTTTGGACAGATTTTGGTAACCGTTTGGTCATAACTTTTGATTTGTGTACTCGTTTTAAGTAATTCAAATTGCCACGTTTTCCTTATAAAATCCTTTTTAACAGCATGCAATTGATATTAAAGGTGATAATGATATTGAGTGAGTTTTTTAGACTTGCAAACTGTTGGTACTTAGTGAAGGAATTCGACTAGAATGACTCCAAATGGAAACAAGGCCTATTCCAAAGCTACTAGACTTTAGTGAAACTTCCTTCTACTTCTTCTTAGGAATTAAGATCAGATTATAAGTGTGTGATTGAGTGGTTTGTTGTTAGAACAAAGTATGAGATGAAAAGAGTGTTTGTGTCGATTTATATAGGCAAGGGGGATTTGGGTTTATGGAAGGTAATTTGGCCACTTGTACTAGGTTGTAACCATAATGAGTATGGTGGAAAACAACGTGATGTGTAGCATGGTATTTTGTATGTGTGTAAGGGGACATGGTGAAGTGTTTACATGATATCCATGACTTGGGTTATTGGTTCGAATGGTTCTAATGAGACCACATAGATAGCTTGAGATGTTTGTCATCATGGTTAGAGATCATGAAGACAAGGTGATGTGGCTTAGTTTGTGATCACATATGTGTCTAATTAGGGTTTAGTTGATTTGTAACTAGATTTAAGTTAGTTTAGTTAGGTTTATGAAAAGTATAGACTTTAGTTCCATGCATTAAGTACTTGTACCACAAGCATTAACGACTTGTACCTTAGACTTGTAAATTATAAAAATGTAAATTTTAAGGGCTTGTGCATTATAGGTCTGTATCATGTGCTTTAAGATAGGTACATTGAGGCTTATAATATGATTTATATAAGTATTAAGCTTGTATGCATTAAAGACCCTTACATGTGCTTGAAAGACTTGTACATTAGTATTTTGAAAATATATCATGCACATAAAATCATAGAGTTGTATATTAGGTCTTGTAACGGAAATTAAAGTATAGCTAGGTTCCGTGCTTTAATGACTTGTACTCTAGGTATAAAATGTTGTACTTTAGTGTTGATCATAGTTATAATAAATTATGGTTTCATGAAAACTCCAATAGATAAAAAACGTTTAGTTTGAATGTTTAATAATCGTACATTTATGAAATAACGTAAAGTGGTAAATAAAAGTTATAAAACTTTTATACTTGGCGATATAAGGAATGAACTTAAGACATTCTGGTGTTGGTGTGTACATTTATTAAGAATGTGAGTTATGTCATATTAGTTAGTTGTTGTGATTAGATAAGCCGATAACGTTTAAAAAATTAGCGTGAAAAATGGATAAGTATTCTTTAGTTAGAATATCATACAAGTGGAAATTTACCGGTGGTTACAGTCTTACCCCCTTAAGTGGAATCTCGACCCGAGATTCAGTCCGTGTTAAATGTTGAAGTAATGAGGATGAAATGTGGTTTCACTTGTGAAAGCTTATAAGTTAGAATTTATTGTTTTTACATGTGAATAACATTATTCCAAAGGTCATATAAACTTAAGAAAAAATTATTTTGAATGAAGATTTTTACTTTATAAGGTTTATCATGTTTTAGTAATTAAAATAACATGGTTCATAATGGCTTGTGAAAATCAAATTATTAATATCAAAAATTTCGGATTTGATTAATGTAGAGAAAGTTGTTGAACTTCAGCTTTTGTAGATGATGAATTACTTTGTTCCTTAGTAAGGTGACTGTAATTTCTAATGGGTCATGAACAATTGACCCAACGGTCGTGAACACCGACCTAGCGGCTAATTTTTCTTTTTTATAAATACCCCATTTTAATCCTCATTCTATCATTCTAACTTTTCCACCTACATTTCTCTTATCATACTTCAAAATGCTGCATATTATTACCATTGTTGCACTCGTGTATGTTGTAATATCTGCTATCTATTTAGCCAACGTCCCGGATGAAGATTACGAATTCTTGGCCGTGGTCTTTGTGATTCTTGTACCACTCGTGGTCCTAGCCATTAGCATGGATATGGGGTAAATATAGCATTATGTTAGGAATGTTGAAATAAATTATTTTTTAATTTGTGTAATTGTGTAATCGTATGCGTTAGCATTTATTAAGTTGTGGTCTTGTGTTGGTTGTTGGGTTGAAGCCCAATAAGCCTATTGGTGTGTTTGTTTATGTAATCTTGGCCAAGGCCGTTTAATCTAAATTTGGGTTGTGTTTTATTGTTTTACTAACGTTTGAAGCACTTTTGTTATAAAAAGGAAGCGTTTAATATTGTTTATAGATTTTTCAAGATTTTTATATATAGAGAGTTACGTCTCTGGTTATTTCACTCACCATGCACTCACCATGCTTAATAACTCATTTATATTTATTATTCAGAATAATCAAGATCCTGCATCCAGTCATGATTCTCGCTCTCCTAGGTGTGGTGGTGTTTTTCATTAGCTTGGCGGATCAACCAATTGGCGATACCATACCTTATTTGGTGATTGTTATAACATTAGCACTACCGATGCTAATTATATCATTATGTATTAATATTCATGGATTCTAATGTAATAAAAATTTACGTTATTTGTGTTTGCCATATATCTTTGTGAATTTTTGTGATCCTCGAGTTTGTACTTAAATCATTTCAGATAAAAATAAGCCCATTTATCTATAATTTATTATTTACATAGAAGTCCCAAACAATGTAAATAAAGAAATATAAACTTATGGTTCGGCGATTCACAATTTCTTTATTTAAATAAAAAGGCGTCTCAATCCATTCAAATAAAGACATTGTAAGTCATCCTACTTAAGAATTTCTGAATTAACATTCGTACTTAACTAATGAGTTACAAGGGGATTTGGACGTTCTAGAAGTACAGAAGGAGTGTTTACACTCATCTTTTAGAGATGAGAGTAAGATACTAATAAAAATTGACTTAGTACTCAAAATAGTGGGTATATTGTGTAATGTCTTAGGAAGGTATCGTAAATTTGAAAAATGTAAGAGTAGGTACATGCTCATGGAAATGTGATTAAGCCGTAATGCCTTAGAATAGGCATATCAGAAGTATATATCAGTATACTAAAGTGTTTGCGTAGTATAAATTACTTAGAAGTCACATAATCGTCTGGAGGATGGAAGTCACATAATCGTTTGGAGTGAAAAGGCTATAAAATGTTTTTGTGAAAAAGTAGTTATAGTTTAGGTCTCAATTAGACCCGTTTCTCTATAACTGAGGCTCTGAAACCAATCTGTAACACCCAAATTTAAATTGTCTGCGTGAATTTCAAGTTGGGTGTTACTTCATGGCACAACAGTTAACAATAGAAAACGAACCCTAATGAATCGTTTTAAAAGATTTATCATTCGATTTATAAAAATATCAGAGTTTACAAAATGAGGTCCCATGGTTTTAACTTTATTAAATAAGTTTTGAATGATAATATAGCCTTCTTGAGTATCCGTGTTCTTGCCACATCCTCGTAAATATGAACTGAGATAAACATGCTAAAAGTGTCAACACAAAGGTTGGTGAGTTCATAGAGTTTATGATTAAAACAGTTGAGTTCAATAATTTCGAGTTTGAGCGATTATTGTAATTAATACCAATATCGATGAAATAAGTAGTGGGTTATGTTGTTATACACCCATAGTTCGTTTGTTTAGTAATCAGTTGAACACAAGTTTCAAGGTTGGGTCATGTTGTTGCACCAATAAATTGAGATTGCAGCATTTGTATCATTGCAACCAGATTATATTGCCTTAAGTCTCGAACGCAAACTTAACAACGGCGTCATAATAATGACGTAAGTTACAAACATCATAATAATGATGTGAGCAACAATGCCCTCTGGTAGGAGTTTGCCATTTTCCTAGTATTCTCAAATAAAGTGCATTTGGTTACGAATCCGGCTAACACAAATGGGTCAACGCCATAGATCTATTCACTATATTCGCATTCACTCGAAGTGATTAATGGTTCATGATATGAGGACTTTTAGTGGCAACGATTAGTACTTAAGCAATGGCAATCAGGTGTAGGTATAGCATAGAAAAATACTTGTGTTCGATTTTGTATGTATCTCCCACGGTTTGAAAAACAAGTAAAAAGTGGGACTATGAACTCACAGTAATATGTAAAAGTTTTAGAGTACTTGAGAAAGTAAAAATAGGTAATTGAGCATGTATCTCCCCCAAAAATAGTATAAAAATTGAAAATGGGGCTATGAAACTCACCTCGACGTTACAATAGTCTGGATGGAAAACAAATTAAGTAAAGTTGATAAACGTCTCCGACACGTAACCTGAGTTGATATGTTAAGTTTTCAGTATATATATGTATATGTATGTGAGTTTACTATTTGTTTCATTAAGGTTTTATTGGTGACTAAATGTTAAGTGATACAATATGAAGTTTCTTCAAAAGTTTATGGATGATAATATTTTATCATAATTACTTATTATCATATTTATATTATCGTCGTTTCGTTAATGTTATATAGATGTATATATATATATATACACGTTTTATATAAATCCGTTCTTGATATAAAATTATTACATGTATATATGTTTAATCCCGAGTCATTTAAAGTGTTATAACTATATTCCCGTAATAATATAGCATATTACACCTTTTACCCTTATAGTTTTTAAAATAACACTTTATACCTTCAACTATGGGTTATTGACAAAATCAGCCCTTGTATAATTAACTTTGAAGAAATTACATTTTTAGCCCAAGAAAACTTTATCTTTCAAAAATTTCAATTTTTATCCTCGTAGTTTTATAAGAAAATTTTACTTGTTTTAGGCCTAAATCAACAAAAGCAAGGATAAATATAAGCGAGGCCTTAAGAGGTTTTTACTACGTTCTTAATCCCTTCAAGAGTTTGTCGGGTGGTCTTTCTAATGGTTCAAACTAGAATTCTAAAGCTCTTACGGTTTGGTCGCAATAATTTCCCAAAATGGAGGGTTGGGCGTTTTGACAAAATAGTAATTTAGGTGAAAGCAAAAGAGTCTTAAATAAAAACTATACGAGCCAAGGTTTCCGTGATACCTTTGTTCCTTTATTATCTATGCTGTAAGGACTTCAAAAGGGCCAAGTTATAGATTTTATGGACCTTGTTTGATAGGTAAAATAATTGGAAAAAAGGGTCACTTGGGCAGTTTACTCGATATGGACAGAAATGAAAACAATTTGGTTTTCGATTTTAAGGCTCACGATTTGACTTATTAAGCATAGTAACATGTTTATAAACTTATTTAGTCTATCCTTGAAAGGTTTTAGGGTCTCTTGTTTAGAAAACATGTCGAAATTTTTTAATAAGGGTGTTTGGTCTAGTGGCTCGCGACATGGAAAAGACAAGAGAATAAAAACGTGACATGTGCATCTTTTGGCGGTCTTGGGAAGCGTTCTAGAGTCTCCTAGGGGCTTATTAAAATGGTACAATAGCTCAGCTTAAAGCTCAAAACTCATGAGTTAAAACTTGGTCCAAAGTGGGCGTTTGGTTTTATAAAATCAAAACAGTTGTTGGGATTTTTATTAAAATATGACTTTGTTATACGTTTTTTGTACCCGTGCACCTGTGTTTTTGAATAAAACGTCGTTCCGGACAACTTTTGTGTTTTAACTTTTTGATGAAACGGACCAGAAGTGCCTCGTTTTGCGTGCTGACCCTTCATCCATAGAAGGTTTTGGACAATTTTGGTAACCGTTTGGTCATAACTTTTGATTCGTGTACTCGTTTTAAGTAATTCAAATTGCCACGTTTTCCTTATAAAATCCTTTTTAACAGAATGCAACTGATATTAAAGGTGATAATGATATTGTGTGAGTTTAATAGACTTACAAACTGTTGGTACTTAGTGAAGGAATTCGACTAGAATGGCTCCAAATGGAAACAAGGCCTATTCCAAAGCTACTAGACTTTAGTGCAACTTCCTTCTACTTCTTCTTGGGAATTAAGATCATATTATAAGTGTGTGATTAAGTGGTTTGTTGTTAGAACAAATTATGAGATGAAAAGAGTGTTTGTGTCGATTTATATAGGCAAGGGGGATTTGGGTTTATGGAAGGTAATTTGGCCACTTGTACTAGGTTGTAACCATAATAAGAAGTATGGTGGAAAACAAGGTGATGTGTAGCATGGTATTTTGTATGTGGTGAGGGGGACATGGTGAAGTGTTTACATGATATCCATGACTTGGGTTATTAGTTGAATGGTTCTAATGAGACCACATAGATAGCTTGAGATGTTTGTCATCATGGTTAGAGATCATGAAGACAAGGTGATGTGGCTTAGTTTGTGATCACATATGTGTCTAATTAGGGTTTAGTTGATTTGTAACTAGATTTAAGTTAGTTTAGTTAGGTTTATGAAAAGTATAGACTTTAGTTCCATGCATTAAGTACTTGTACCACAAGCATTAAGGACTTATACCTTAGACTTGTAAATTATAAAATGTCAATTTTAAGGGCTTGTGTATTATAGGTTTGTATCATGTGCTTTAAGATAGGTACATTGAGGTTTATAATATGATTTATATAAGTATTAAGCTTGTATGCATTAAAGACTTGTACATGTGCTTGAAAGACTTGTACATTAGTATTTTGAAAATATATCATGCACATAAAATCATAGAGTTGTATATTAGGTCTTGTAACGGAAATTAAAGTATAGCTAGGTTCCGTGCTTTAATTACTTGTACTTTAGGTATAAAATGTTGTACTTTAGTGTTGATCATAGTTATAATAAATTATGGTTTCATGAAAACTCCAATAGATAGAAAACGTTTAGTTTGAATGTTTAATAATCGTACATTTATGAAATAACGTAAAGTGGTAAATAAAAGTTGAAAACTTTTATACTTGATGTATAAGGAATGAACTTAAGACATTCAATTGTTGGTGTGTACATTTATTAAGAATGTGAGTTACGTCATATTAGTTAGTTGTTGTGATTAGATAAACTGATAACGTTTAAAAAAATTAGCCGTGAAAAAATGGATAATTATTCTTTAGTTAGAATATCATACAAGTGGAAATTTACCGGTTGTTACACTGATCATAGTCTCTAAGCATTGCATATTGCAGTGTGTGATCACTAGCAGCCTCTCTTTCACCTTTAGCTTTAGCTTTGAATGCTTTTCTCATAGATACCTGAAGCTCTAAATCACGTTGGAGCTGGTCTTGAACTGCCTTTCCTGGGATCTGTGGATTAACCTTAATTTGGTCAAAGATCTTATTTGCCAAGAATTTATAAGTGCATTGTTTGATTTCCCTTAATTGAAGGAAACTATGTGTATCTCTGTGTGTCTTCACAACCCAATTTTTTGTTATTCGGTCTTTGCTAGCATACATGACCCAAGGATATTGATTGCTTTCATCACCAGTTCCTACACTCTTCCTTTTATTACCTCTACCAACTAGGCCACTTGATCCACTAGGCCCAACACCTCTTGCTTCACTTGGGCTACTTGGTCCACACCATTGTGACTCTGTAAAAACAGGTAATTTGTTAGCACATATAGCTCTTATCCTGCCACCATCATTCTTTATCAGCTTTAAATTTCTTCTGGTCTCAATGACATGCAAATGTACTCTTTCCTTCACCTCACCTGCAATAGTAAAACCTTGACCAATGTAAAATGAGTACTGATTCCCAACATGCTTCTTTGACTAGCTTTTGTCCATATCTCTTCTTATTTGCTTTAACTGCTTGCTTCTACCATAACCTAGTTCATTCTTCGAACATGTTTCACTATCAAAACCTTCTATACTTACCACTTCTCCTTCTCCTAGAAATACCTCATCTCCAAGTTGACTGTAGTTTCCAATGCTGTCAAAAACTTTATTCCCAGTTAGATAAACATACTTACTTCAACCTCAGGCTTTGCTATTTGGTGTTCGTCATCAACCATAACATCTTTTTCCTTATATGTATCTGCATTATCACTAGAGTCTCCTTCATATTCACTATTGATGTAGGTTTTACTGAGCATGTCTTAATATTTATAGTGTCTCGCTATACCTATGGTCTACCCTAATGCACTAACGGGCAGTGTACCCGGTCGTGTGTAGTGTAGTAAATGGTAAAGCCGAGGTCGTCCCAAGAGCTATGTGTGTCGGATAATTACTAAGTCTAATTGTCATAGAATATAAATGGTTTGATAGGGTTTTAATTAATTAAACTACTAATGCAGAATATAAAAGCAAATAAATGGTAGAAAGGAAATCAATAGAGGAATAGTGGTGCTAACCTAGTTAATCCTCCTAACTAGTAATTTTTACGTCTACTTACTTCTAATTACTTCAGGTGGGGTCAAATTCGAGAGGACAACATTTGGTCAATTCGCCCTAACCTATCAGCAAAGATGCCACCACAGGGGAGAAATCAGCACCGTCATAAGTCCCGTTGTTCCCTGGTCCCCTAAGTCGAAGTCATTAAGTACCGCTACATGCTAGATTCTAAATAGTGAGTGCCCGGCCGTTAGGAACTTAGACACTACACCCCCAATTCTTAAGTTCATCCAAACGATAGGTGATCAGTTGGTCAAATCGCACAAGTAGAAAGGGTCGTCAGTTGGTCATATCTTACCCTTCCGTCTCAGTCCGCTCACCTAGGGTCGGTTGGTCATATCTCCTAGGCAATTGGCCTCTACCGCCATTCAAAACTACCGAACCAGGGTGACTACCAAAGAACTATGCATGCATACACTTAGAAATAATTATGCGAAGTAAAAGTAAACGCTAACAAAACAATTAAGGAATCATAACTAGGCTAGCACCAAAGGGTGCTTAGCCACTCATATTAATCATGCACATCAATTCAATATTCAAAGGTACGAAATACATGAATTGAAAGTAAAAGAAATAATAAACGCTAAAGCTTATCGTAATGAAGTGACTTCTCCCTTGAAAGCTCCAGATGCTTCCCTAGACCTTCCTTGAGCTTTTCCCACATTCTCGAGTGTTGTGTGTGGAATGGGATGATTAGAAATGCTGGAATTCGTGGGGGTATTTATAGGCCAGTGCTGGGTTACGGCGAACTAAAAGATGAGTTACGCGTAACCTTCTATTTCTCCGAAATGCACTAGATCGCTAGTTACGGTAACCTTATAAGTGGTTACGCCATAGTCTTCAATAAACATGGTTACGTCGTAAGTGATGCAGAGTTACGGCGTAAGTATCAGCGGCGTGGAACCTCTTTTGACCTAATGGAGTTACGCCGTAATCTTTGGAAGGAGTTACGCCGTAACCTCTTGATGAGTTGGACTTGTGGTCGCAATATTAGTTAATGTGAGAGACGAGTTACGCCGTAACCTCTTCAAAATAAGCATACTGTGATAAATCCTTAGTAACGTTTCCATTTCTGCGTCTCTTTAGCTCCAATGCTCGTAATTTACCCGAAAGTGTAAAACAATGGAAAACAAGCGTAAATCCATATAAATGATATAAATAACGAGCATTATCGCGGGAAATTGACACTAAATATTCAGGACTATTTGATGTTATCAAATATCCCCCACTTGAACTCTACTTGCCCTCAAGTAGATCTTATTAGATAGATTCCTAAAAATATATCTTCCAAAACCTGGAAAATATGAGTTTACAAATCCCTTATGCTAGAATAAAACAAAGCCGAACACCTCGCGAAAAGGGAACAAACACTCAAATCTCTCAACTATTCTAAGTGTCAATTTCGGGGTGATCACTCAATCGCACAGTCATAGCATGTATTCTATCATAAGCTGGCGGTTACACAAATCTCCACCACCGGAGTTAAGGGCTAAACAATTCTCGAAGGCAATATGGGTAGACACGACAAAGGTTAAGGGGTGACTCGTCATTACTAACATGTCACGGCGAAGTGGACAAAATCAATGATACATGACCAATTCCATGGCCAAGACACCAAAGATTGCTCGCTGCATCACCTAGACATGCTTCATGACTAAAGGGTAGGATAAGACATGGGATGTATAATTGGTGTAAAATGAAAAACAAGCAGGTAGTCTATATCTATAACTAAGTCATCGCCACTTACCGTCCGCCCAAAGTTCAAACTTAGAAGTCAAGAGACCGGATCATGAAATGCAAGGTAGATGTGTCATTAGAGGACGTCGTGATGGGCACACTACCTTTTCTTCTTCAGTTGGTATTACTCCAACTCTAATCTTCAAATGTGACCGAGGTGGCCTCCTCGATACTAAACAATGAAGCTCATACTATAGTGCTTATAACATCGCACTTTACAAAATCAAACTCAATCAACTATATATATATATATATATATATAAATATATATATATATATTTCGACCATACATGATAACATAACATCCCCCCATTTGAGATGAACAATGGGAATTCGGGGGGTCTTCAATGATCTTCATAATTGTTGTCGATGAAAGCGTGATTTCCAAACCTTTCCACTTGAACCTTGAACTTAGGCAAATGATGACTTCCCAATTACAAATAAAGAACAGGGTAGGCTAAGGTGTAAGGGTGTAGCGAAACAATATATTGGGGTGACAAAATGAAAGGAATGGCTCAGAAGGGTGTATCTAGGGGTATCTTGCACTAAAGGGGAGTGCAACAAAAGGGTTTCACATGGGGGTCGAAGAAGTCGAGGTGACTAATCGATAGACTCACAATGGTAGGCTGTTTGGGTGATAATCCTATAATACTGCTTTCTAAAACTGAAAAGTCCAAATACATCGAGCTAACTCAACATACCTCGCCTATGGTCTTGAAATGATGCAAAGGCCAAGTTCTAAAGTTTACAAGCTACTAGCACACTCATAATTTGGTGGATTTGGGTAAAGTATAGAAACGGATAAGGCTAATCTCACCATGTAATATCAAGGGTTGTATGTGCGCGGCTAAGGTCTAATCTAGTTAGGTTCGGAAAAACATGTCAAAATATAAAAAATGGCATAATTTTTCAAAATAAACTAGAAAAATGAGGGCTAAATAATGTTCAAGAGATAATTCTACTCCCGTCCCCCACTTGAATTGTACAAAGTCCCTTGTGTACTAGGCATTAAAATAAAGGTGAACGAGAAGGTAGAATTAGAGCGAGAACTTTCCTGAAATTTGCTCCAAAAAGAAGAAGGCCCACGAGAAAGGATCGTGCCTTTGTTAAAGCGTCATGAGCAAACTTCAATTCCTGAAATCACAATACCGACAAGCATAATTCTAAAAAGAAAAATAAAATGAAAGACAAACCTAACTCACTTTCAGGAATCACGGTTGCATTTAGCGAATGCAACAAGCCTTTTAAACCACTTGGTGTCCCAAGTGGACGAGTGAAGTCTCGTGAGGGTTTACAGGAACACACCCACAAAGTTCATTTAAAAACTAATACAAGGTTCTGTGTTTTATAATGAAAGAATTAAAGCGAGAGAGTTACGTCGTAACTCCAATAAGAGAGTTACCGTAACTTGCAAAACCCTGGTATGAGCTGAGAAGCGAATAGTTACGGCGTAACCACTGAGATGGTATTACGCCGTAATTGGAAATGCGTCAAGAATTCCGCTAAAATGTTGGTTACGGCGTAATCACCAAGATGAGTTACGCCATAACTCTTTGGATCAGACAAGAATCCGCAGCATAATTACTTCATTGTCTCCGCAAAATGGTTAGAAAACACAAAACCCAAATGAGAAGGAAATAAAAACAAAAGAAAGGGATAATTCGGGTTGTCTCCGAAAGAGCACTTTTCTTTATTTACGAGTCTTTAAGTTAGACTCAGAGCCGCGGGGCTCCTATGGGGTCTTTGAACATTCCCCACTTCCATTACTCGTTGGTGTTCGTTCATCCAATTATCAAGCCTTTTTTTTCTTGTAGAATTATTGAGCCCAAATGTTCCCAACTTATGTGAAAGCCATTTATCACATGATTCTCCATGGTCATCATCTTTAGTAATAATATTATCATTAATGCGATGTTTGATCTTGTTCCGCCTATGATGTCAGTGATATGGTTGCACCCATAGTGCTTGACCAGTTCCTTAATCAATTTCGAGCTTCCAAGCTTTAATTTGTACCAATCTTCCAATGCTAATTCAACATCATGTTTCTCTCCCTTATAAGGGTAAATCCATTCATTAACTTTTCTTTCACATTTTTGAGGACGAGTAAATGGTGGCCATGCCGATTCACATTCTTTGGTTAACATCGAGTTGCAAAAGTGTTTATTAGGACTCAGAGTTTCTTCAATGCATTGAACAATTTCATCCTGTTCGCTACAATGATCAACACTTTCTTTACGATTATCAGTAATAGGCTTAGAGTGTAGAGTGGGGTTTATTGATTGATCATTATTAGAAATTTCAGTTTTTGGTTTTAAATGCTCGTTCATACTAAAAGTTATTCGTTCCTTTTTGGTCCCCAAGGAAATTTGTTTTTCAAAAACCATGATTTGAGCTCTACAGTGGCGAAAAGGTCTTCCAACAATCAAGTTGTAAGCCTCCCGCTTTCCCATGTCAATAACTACAAAATCGGTGGGGAAGAAAAATTTTCCAATTTTCAAAAGCACATTGTTCACAATTCCCCTTGGTACAGCCTTAGAAGAGTCCGCCATTTCAATCATAATAGTTGTTTCTTTTAAATTGGTAAGTTTGATTTTATCGAATAAAGTAGTTGAAATAAGGTTAACCCCAAACCCTAAATCACTAATGCGGGAATCTTAATATTACCAATAGTACAAGGAGAAGAAAACTTTCCGAATCTGCAGCTTCTCGAGGAAGTTGGCTAGGTAGGAACTCGTCGTCTTCAGCTTTATCATCCTATCTTAGGTAGTTAATCCCAGAGAGATCATTAGTGATAGAGGATGTGCATTGCTCCTTTTTTGCTTTATCCTGCGCAAATATGGCTTTGCAAGAAGTGGCTTTAGCATTACTTATTGCGAGGTTCTTAGCTAATTGTCCAATTTGTGTCTCGAGGTTCTTAATTGCAGCATCTTGGTTACGTAGTTTCATATTGGTGTCCTCCTTAACTTTGGTCATCCATTCCTTGAGCCTATCTTCCTTTTTTGTCGATTCTTCAATGTGTCGGTGCATTATTTCATCAAGACTCAGTTTAGGAGTATTATTGTTGATTTTTGTGTAGAACCCAGGGGATTTTTCACGGTACCTAGGTCCGTAACTATTGTAGCTTTTGAAAGGGAATTCTTTTCCATGGTTCACTTCACCGATCCTTTTAACTTCTTTATTGGAGGAACATTTTTTTGAAGGATGACCCCCATCTCGTTCCACTTGAATGGAATGCACATTTTCCTTGATCTTCTTCATTTCTCTTCCAAGGTTCTCTAATTTGTTGTTTATTGTTGTAAGGCCCTCAATATCATTATTTTTACTACGGTTGCTTCCTCCATTGTGTCATTTGTGAGAGTGGTCTGCCATTTTTTGAATAGTTTCCAAAGCCATGGTGGGTGTCATACTAGGAATCGGTCCTTGAGAATCAATCATTTGTCTTGAAGAGATGTTCAGTCCCTTGTAAAAGACGTTCACTTTTTGTTGGTTGTTAAGATCGTGAGTAGGGCACTTGTATAACAATTCGTTGTATCTTTCCCAAGCTTGGTATAATGTTTCATCTCCCTCTTGCTTGAAGTTATGAATTTCTTCCATTTGCTTGGCCGTCTTTGATGGAGGACAATATCTTTGAATGAAATATTTTTTTAAGATAGGCCAAGTGTTGACAGTCCCTGCAGGTAATTGATCGACCCATCTTTTGCGCTCCCGTAAGAGAAATAGGGAATACTCGTAGCATTATAGCATCGTGTGAGACTCTGGGATTTTGAATAGGCTGACAATGTATTCGACGTTGTCTACATGTTCATGGGCGTCATCGGCGATGCTTCGGAGAAGGGTTTGCACGTAATTCCCTCATGAATTGAGGTTTAATTTCGAATTGAGCATCTTCTCGCAATGGCGGCCTTACAATCCTCGCCCTTGTTCTTCTCTTGTCAATGCCAAATATTCCTCAAGAGTGAGGTTATCGATGTTAATGGCTTCCATGGTACCTGAAACTTGAAATATGATCGTGAGAAAAGTTTAAATATGAAATGAAAGACTTAAAATTAATCCTAATATAGCTCCCTGGCGTGGCCAAAAACTTGATGCGTGTTTCTTGACGTGTCTTAATATCTATAGTGTCTCGCTATACCTATGGTCTACCCTAATGCACTAACGGGCAGTACCCATCGTGTGTAGTGTAGTAAATGGTAAAGCCAAGGTCGTCCCAAGAGCTATGTGTGTTGGATAATTACTAAGTCTAATTGTCACGGAATATAAATGGTTTGATAGGGTTTTAATTAATTAAACTACTAATGCAGAATATAAAGGAAAATAAATGGTAGGAAATCAATAGAGGAATAGTGGTGCTAACCTAGTTAATCCTCCTAACTAGTAATGTTTACGTCTACTTACTTCCAATTACTTTAGGTGGGGTCAAATTCGAGAGGACAATATTTGGTCAATTCGCCTAACCTATCAAACAAAGATGCCACCACAGGAGAAATCAGGAGCACCGCCATAAGTCCTGTTGTTCCGGTCCCCTAAGCCGAAGTCATTAAGTACCGCTACATGCTATATTCTAAATAGTGAGTGCCCGGTCGTTAGGAACTTAGACACTACACCCCCAATTCTTAAGTTCATCCAAACGATAGGTGATCAATTGGTCAAATCGCACAAGTAGAAAGGGTCGTCAGTTGGTCATATCTTACCCTTCCCGTCTCAGTCAGCTCACCTAGGGTCAGTTGGTCATATCTCCTAGGCAATTGGCCTCTACCGCCATTCAAAACTTCCGAACCAGGGGTGACTACCAAAGAACTATGCATGCATACATTTAGAAATAATTGTACGGAAGTAAAGTAAACGCTAACAAAACAATTAAGGAATCATAACTAGGCTAGCACCAAAGGGTGCTTAGCAGCTCATATTAATCATGCACATCAATTCAATATTCAAAGGTACGAAATACATGAATTGAAAGTAAAAGAAATAATAAACGCTAAAGCTTATCGTAATGGTGTGACTTCTCCCTTGGAAACAGCTCAGTATGCTTCCCTAGACCTTCCTTGAGCTTTTTCCCACGTTCTCTGAGTGTTGTGTGTGGAATGGGATGATTAGAAATGCTGGAATTTGTGGGGTATTTATAGGCGAGTGCGGGTTACGGTAACCAAAAGATGAGTTACGCCGTAACCTTCTATTTCTCCGTAAATGCACTAGATCTGCTAGTTAGGGCGTAACCTTATAAGTGGTTACGTCGTAGTCTTCAATAAAACTGGTTACGCCGTAAGTGATGCTTTGAGTTACGCGTAAGTATCCGCCGGAACCTCTTTGACCTAATGGAGTTACGCCGTAATCTTTGGAAGGAGTTACGCCGTAACCTCTTGATGAGTTGGACTTCGTGGTCACGCAATAGTTACAGCGTAATGTGAGAGACGAGTTACACCGTAACCTCTTCAAAATAAGCATACTGTGATAAATCCTTAGTAACGTTTCCATTTCCGCGTCTCTTTAGCTCTAATGCTCGCAATTTACCTGAAAGTGTAAAACAATGGAAAACAAGTGTAAATCCATATAAATGATATAAATAACGAGCATTAACAGGGTAAATTGACACTAAATATTCAGGACTATTTGATGTTATCAACTATCATGAGCACTATCAATCATGTCATCCTGAACATCATGTTGTACCTGTTGACGATCACCCTACAACAACTTCCTCACTTGTAGGCTCTACAAACGTTGCTTGTGCAATGACATGTTCCTCAGTTCTAGCACGATTACCCTGCTCAACAACTTCCTCACTAGTAGGCTCTACAAATATTGCTTGTACATGAACATGTTCCTCAGTTCTAGCACGATTACCCTGCTCAACAAATTCCTCAATTATAGGCTCTATAAATACTGCTTGTTCATGAACATGTTCCTCAGTTCTAGCAGCTTCTTGAAATTTAGTTTGGGGTACATTTAGGTCAACATTCAAGCCTATGTTTAAGTCCAAGTCATCAACTCCAAAATTTTCATCATGACTTAAACCAGAAGTAGTGTTAACATTCATAGCATCCAAATAAGTAAACTCCGGACCCGTATCCAATTCATTATCCTCAAACTTCATTAACCTAATCACATCAGCTATTTGATCACGTACCACATCTTTAACAACTGGTTCCACTGGGGTGAAACTCAGGTTTAGACTGCTAAACTGTGAATCTATATGTGGAAGCTCATTGTTTTGGTTTTCACCACATTCATGGCCAGTCAATTGTGTAAATGTCAGACCTTGAGGTGTACCCTTAGCTGAAACAGAGTGACTACCATAGCCTTTGTCAGTAGGTGCAAAAATTTCACTATTATCATGCCATGTCAAGAACAACATTTTACTAGGATTTTTTTCCTTAGAGGCACTAGTACAAGATTGACTGGACACATCTTCCTCATAGTGTTCTATTCTTTTCCTAATTTGTCCAGGTGATATTTGGAAACAATTAAACCTAGTACAACCATGCTCTATGTACACCTCTATAAACTTGAAACTCACCAGTAGGGTACTCAAACTACGAACATCCTTGTTAATACAAATAAGCCGTAAAAACGTTTATTTATATTTTACGATCTTCTAATGTTTTGTCGATAACAAAAGTAAAATCATTTTAACGAAACAAATAGAGTACGTAAATAGTTTGAGTTAATAGTTTTCTAACACACTTACGCTTTCACATAAAAAACTAAAACAAGTATAAGTGATTTTATGATTTAGATACATATGTACAACAACTAGTGTTTACATATTGGGTTAAACATATACTTAAACTAAGTATACTAAAATGGGTAAAAACTAAGTGTATACTAAATGGGTAAAATACTAGCAAATGGTTTTGACCCACAACCCATGGTTTTATATATACCACTTAACCAAGTTCATTGTATCTAGAAAGAAAACCATGGATCAACCCATAACCCATGACCCATGACCCATAACCAAAAATACCCATGGGCAAAGAGAAGCGGACCACGGATCCCTATCTTTGTGCTAGCCGGATCCCTTGTGGTAGGGATCCGTGGGATCCGGGGAACAGTAGAGGTTTTCCTCTATAAATAGTTAGCCATTTCTTCATTGTTTTCCCCCTTTCAATATATTTTCTCCCCTGAGTTAAATCTCACTAACCTTAGATCCAAGAGATCTATGTTTGTAGTTTTGTTTTTGTGATCTTTTAGGTTCCTCTTAAAGGCAAGATCACCACCTTTGAAGTCGAGCAAGCTCAAGTCCATGAGTTGCCATGCTTCCTCATCATCAAAGCTATTGAAGTCTTCTTGTTGATGATTCCCTTCTTTCTTCAAAGAAGTGTAGTGTTGAAGACATTAGTGAAAGATGTCTTAAGAGTCAAGACGAAGATATTAGTGAAGGGTATCTATCGTCTATAGTATAAAACACTTGTGGTAGGTGCTTGGAAGTCAAGACTAAGAAGCATTAGTGAAAGGTGCTTAGAATTCAAGACAAAGAAGCATTAGTGAAAGGTGCTTAGAAGTGAAGACACAAGACATTAGTGAAAGGTGTCTTGTAGATCTAGTCAAAGGCATTAGTGAAAGGTGCCTTAGATGTACATTCGATATGGTGTGTTTTGATGTACAAGATAGACTAGTTTTAGATCCAAGGATATTGATATCCTTGATGATGTTGTAAAGGAGTAGATCTCCTTTGGGATTAGTTGTTGGTGTAGTGTGGTAGTAGTTCCTCCATTGCAATGGAACTAGGTGCTTAGCCTAGTACCTAATAAAGGGTAGGCGACGTTGTGAAGGTGTAGTTCACCTAAGGTGTGAAAGAACAAGGTACTTATCCTAGTACCTAATAAAAGGTAGGCGACGTTGTGAAGGTGTAGTTCACCTAAGGTGTGAAAGAACTCGGTGGTTAGCCTAGCACCGTATAAAGGGTAGGCGACGTTGTGTTAGGTGTGGTTCGCCTTGGTGTGAAAGAACTCGGTATTTAGCTTTGTACCGGAAAAAGATTAAGCGACGTTGTGAAGGCTTCTCCGCCATAAGGAGATTGGTGTAGTGATTACGAATCTCGAGTAGGTGACTCGGGGAGTGGAGTAGGGCAAGGAAGGTGACCTTGTAGCCGAACCACTATAAATACTTGCGTTGTGGTTTTGTGCTTCTTACTCTAATCTTTTCATTACTTATCTTTACATGCTTGTTTATCAACATCCAACACACACATCCAATAGATTGACATAAGTCGATCTAAATATTTAAAAGGAAGTTTTAATTGGTAAAACTATTCAACCCCCTTCTAGTTTTCCACAATTGGCATCAGAGCTTCGTTACCAAGTTTGTTGAAGTATATTGTACTTTAAAAACTTGATACGATCCATGGTTAATAGAAAACTACAAAGAAGGTCCTTCATAAAAACAAACACCATGTATTTTAAAACTATATGTTTGGATGTTGATTTGATAACAACAATTTTCTTATTTATTTTAATTGCACTAATCTTCTTTGTCATGTTGATTAGTCAAAGCTCATACCCACCAAGCTTTAGGAGTCGCTTGGTAACAAGAATACCTTCCTTAAGAAGGTATCTTAAAGGAGCGGGAATCGTCTAAGTGACATTTGTTGTGTCATTTGTAAAGACATTCCTAAGTACGCTAGAGGTATGATTTTCCTTTTACTTTTCTTGATAATTAAGTATACCTATTTAGGTATTTATGTGATTATCTTTTGTGCTTATACATGTTTTACATGAAGCTTCATTAGGAAGCCTTTTTCTCACATACGTGTTTTATTTCTCGTCTAAAAATAGTGGTATATAAAACTTATGTTTTGTTTCTTTTAAATCCAATAATAAAGCAAAACACGAATTTCAAAAATTCCTCCTTCCCTATAAAACCCCACCGTCGGCCATTCTACCAAATCCTCACTTTTTCAAAATCTTCCAATTTCAAAAATCTTCCCTCATTCAAAAATTTCATCTTTCTCTCACTCCATCTCAACCAAAACCAAGAAAGATCCGTCTTCAACATGGTTTACATCGCACTCGTGCTCATCTCCATAACACTCACCGCACTTGTGTTCCCTATGTTGAAGTTCACATACGGAGACATTTACTTTGTGTTGTTAATCTATATTGGGATCATATACCCAATCATTTGTATCATCCTTAGTATTGAAATGCAATATTATTAATAATCTAGTTTATCTAGGTTGTTGTTATCATAATGTGTTTGTCACTTATTTTTATCTATATGTTTTATATTTTTTTGTGATACATTAGAAGTCATGTATGCATGCTAAAAGAAAATGTAGGTTAAAACATATATCTTGGTATAAAATTATGAGATTCAAAAATCGATGAGTTTTCATATAATCTAGTTCTTTAATTACTAGATCACGGATCCCGAAGTTATACTAGCCGGATCCCTTTTGAAAAGGAACCGTGGGATCCGTCCTACTGGAAAACAGTTTTTCATGCAAATCAAAAACCTCTTTTCGTCTAAGAGTAATACTCCACTTGTATGTCAAAACCATAAGTGAGTTAAGTGTATTTCCTGTTAAAAACCATTGTTAATAAAAATCTAGTAAAAACATTAGATTAACATACGTTGACCACAAACATTTCCTTTTATTAACTTGTCATTTCTATAGGTTCAACTATGACGCATGAATATGAGTTTGATTTTTCACTCACTAGCGTCTACACTCCGAACATCTCTCTCGAACCCAACACGCCTGGCAATCATGTCCGTGGGTTCAATAATCTCGAAAACCGTCACTTCCACGAAGGACGTATTGTAGACACCTCTCTACAATTCGAAGAAGGTATCAATACCTCCTTCCGAGCCATAGGACTAGAATGTCTTCTTGAAATCAACGAGAAAATATGTCCAAGGTTCATAATGGAATTCTTCCGTCAAGTCGAACTCGTTCGTAACGAGGATCGCTCTCTATCTCTTTGGTTTTATATCAAAAACCAAAAGTTCACTCTAACCCTTGGGCATTTTGCTCACATCCTCCAGATTCCAAATCATGGACAATGTGCCTTCACCCAAGATTGGTCTCTTGATTCTCTCTTCAACTTTCGTGAAGAAAATAGTCCATATTGTTCACACATACCCTCTCCGAAGATTTAAATCGCATAATATGCAAACCTCGACCATATTACTCCGATCCAAACATTATCTTTACAAGGGATATCCGAGAAGAGTACAAGCCTCTTGCACTCATCCTACGTGAAAATGTTTGGAGTCTTAGGGAAATCGAGAAATCCTTCCCGCTTGTTGTGCTCACATGTTGTACTGTTTGCTAACACAACAACCATACAATCTCGCCTACTACTTCGCAAGGCGAATTGCAAATCTTCAAGGCTCCAAGAATAAACTCATCCCTTATGGAATGTTCTTGACACGTCTCTATCATAATGTTATGCACTTCCATCCTCAATTTCAAAGTCCGTTGTACGTACTTGTGAACAAAATGATGGAACCGCTAAACATATCCCTCATGAAGACTTTCTTCATTCTTGACTCCACCAACACTCATCAATCACTTAATGATCCTCCTAGCGAGAACACTCAAGGAAACTAATAATATTTCAAAATAGGATCAAATCTATTGTACTCGTGCTTTATCAATGTAATCCAATTTCCTTCATGAAATAAAACATTTGATATCTTAGTATTTAGAACTCTCTTTAGACTATCCTTGAGATATAATGCATTGTCAAGATCATTGCATACCTTTAAGTAAAGGTCCTGCTGCAGTTGGCGGATCCCAAAGTTACACTAGACGGATCCCTACTCTTAGGGAACCGTGGGATCCGTCAACAGAAAATGCAATTACAAGCATTGTATTTCAAAGACATTCTTAGAACACCTTACACTAAGCTAAACATAGTGTCTTAAGGCAAATTAAGTCCTTATCAAGATAGGTTAATCTTTCCCATTCATACATAACTCACCGAGGTTACACTCTAAAAACGCTTGTATATCTACCGTTTCGTTTTAATCCATTACTCTTCCGCTCTTAAACTCACACCTTATTCTCTACTTGATCCCTCACATCTAGTCTTAGAAATCTTTCAATTATGGCAAAATTGATCATAAATCATCCTCACCTCCAAATTGATCAAATTTGATCAAAATCTAATTTTCTCATCTTAAAGCTTCTAGGATATTTTCCAAAACACTATCCTAAGACACAACCTGATCTCTAGGATCATCTAGCTTCAATTGACATTCTAAATCTTTAGTGTCATCATTATTCATTCATTGGTACTCTTGAAAGTTCCAAATCCTTCCACAAAAGACAATCATTAGCTACATCATTCATTACCTTCAAGTACTCAAGCATCCCTTCATTTAAAACACTTAGAAGAACTGAAACACTCAAGATGATATAGGTCTTAGATCTTAGAAACATCATTTCCAATCTTTCATAGCTGCTGAGAGACGGATCCCTAGGATTAGCCTAGACGGATCCCTCTGAGGAGGGAACCGTGGGATCCGTATGACAGGATAGGTCAAATCTTGCTAAAGCAATCATTTCAACTCATCTTCCTAACTCAAACACTCCATCTCATCTTAAATGAGTTCCTAGATCAGTACAACCTCTGAAGTTGACTCTTGTGCATGTCAATCATCACATTCCAATGAATCCTAGTGGCTTGAAGCTTAAATGCACTTGCCAAATCTCTTAGTTTATAAACCACCTTATTAGGACCTCCATAGTCATCACTTTCATCCCAACTTTCAGCTCTTGCAAACTCTTGAAATCATCTCATCATGAGGAAAACCCCAAGTAGTAACTTATCCACCAAAGAACCACCCATGAAAAGAGCTCGTGTTATACACGAAATTTCCTCAACCGAATCATCTCCGGTCAAGCCGACAAATGATAGAATCCTTCATCATCCAATCAAACCAATTTCTAAAAGGTTAGTACCCACAAAACTACCTTTGCCAAACACCACCATACCTCCTAGGCCAAACAATATCATCTCCACCAAACCATCACCATTGGTTCCTAGAGCTATTTCATTTACATCCCCACTATCATCACCACACCTCTACAATTTAGAGGACTTGCCTCCTAGGCCGTCTCATCCGCTTCCGACGACAACATACTCCTCATTAGGAGGAATAATGGTTCAAAATCAAGGTGTTGAGTCAACACTTGCTCCGGCTTCCTTCTCGGCGTTTTCATCATATAATCCCATTTGGATTATGACAAATCATCAAAATCAACCACCCGACCATATGGAAGTTGACACCTCTCTACCACCACCATCATTCTTGGTTGAGTCATTCTTAAATGCACCTCCACCAATCCCTCCATCGTTTGAAGCTCCACAAGCCGCTTCACTTGATCCTTCGAATCAAGCCATTTCATTTCATCCACCACCACTACCTAGCCATGTCAAAGATTGCTATCATTGTCAACATGTTGAAAGTTTGATACATGAAGTACAAGAAGACCAACGTTTCATGTTCTATCATCTCCTCGAACGTTTCGACGAGATTAAACCTAAACAAAACTTGAGCTAGAAGATTATAGTGGTGTCTTAGCTTCAAGCGTTAGGGGATCTAGAAATTCCTAGTCATGTATTGTCTATTGTCTTGTTTTTCGAGTCATGTATATCATAACTCTTGTTTATTAAATGGAATTACATGCTACTTGCTATATTTCTGAGTATGTGAGTATACTATATAATCCATATCTCTTTTTAGTATTAACATTTCTTGTTATACCAATCTTTGCTGACTTTATTCATCAGCCAGACGGATCCCTCAGATTTGCCTAGACGGATCCCTACTAGGAGGGAACCGCGGGATCCGTGAGACAGAAAGCCTTCTTTCTACTAACTTGAATCAAATTTGCAGGAAATTGTGAATTATACTTGATTTCTAACCTTTGTTTTATAGTTAGTCAATTTACATATGAAGACTTTGACATCATAAAGCTAGGGGGAGCTTTATGTCAAAGCAATACATTGCAAATTACTTGCAATACTAGGTTTACATTTCGTGACATCCCTTTGCAACAATTGCAATCATCAAGGGGGAGCACATTCGTCTCGTAGACGATATCTTTTGCAAACAAACTAGATTAGTATCATTTACTTGACGCCTTTACATAGGGATGGACTCGTCAAGGGGGAGTAAAAGACGAGATCCTTTCCCGTTATTTGCTCTCTATCTCTTTTTACTTTTAATTCTTTCACATATTTTTCTTAAAAACAACGTGTTGCCTTCCTTCAAACACTTTTTGTTTAGACAAAAAGGGGAGAAGAAAGTAAAAACTACAAATTAAAATTTTTACGAATTTTAGCTTTTTCCTTAAAATAATTTTATGTTTTGTCATCAACAAAAAGGGGGAGATTGTTAATACAAATAAGCCGTAAAAACGTTTATTTATATTTTACGATCTTCTAATGTTTTGTCGATAACAAAAGTAAAATCATTTTAACGAAACAAATAGAGTACGTAAATAGTTTGGGTTAATAGTTTTCTAACACACTTACGCTTTCACGTAAAACACTAAAACAAGTATAAGTGATTTTATGATTTAGATATATATGTACAACAACTAGTGTTTACATATTGGGTTAAACATATACTTAAACTAAGTATACTAAAATGGGTAAAAACTAAGTGTATACTAAATGGGTAAAATACTAGCAAATGGTTTTGACCCACAACCCATGATTTTATATATACCACTTAACCAAGTTCATTGTATCTAGAAAGAAAACCATCGATCAACCCATAACCCATGACCCATGACCCATAACCAAAAATACCCATGGGCAAAGAGGAGCGGACCACGGATCCCTAGCTTTGTGCTAGCCGGATCCCTTGTGGTAGGGATCCGTGGGATCCGGGGAACAGTAGAGGTTTTTCCTCTATAAATAGTGAGCCATTTCTTCATTGTTTCTTACCCCCTTTCAATATACTTTCTCCCCTGAGTTAAATCTCACTAACCTTAGATCCAAGAGATCTATGTTTGTAGTTTTGTTTTTGTGATCTTTTAGGTTCCTCTTAAAGGCAAGATCACCACCTTTGAAGTCGAGCAAGCTCAAGTCCATGAGTTGCCATGCTTCCTCATCATCAAAGCTACTGAAGTCTTCTTGTTGATGATTCACTTCTTTCTTCAAAGAAGTGTAGTGTCGAAGACATTAGTGAAAGATGTCTTAAGAGTCAAGACGAAGATATTAGTGAAGGGTATCTATCGTCTATAGTATAAAGCACTTGTGGTAGGTGCTTGGAAGTCAAGACTAAGAAGCATTAGTGAAAGGTGCTTAGAAGTCAAGACAAAGAAGCATTAGTGAAAGGTGCTTAGAAGTCAAGACACAAGACATTAGTGAAAGGTGTCTTGTAGATCTAGTCAAAGGCATTAGTGAAAGGTGTCTTGTAGATCTAGTCAAAGGCATTAGTGAAAGGTGCCTTAGATGTACATTCGATATGGTGTGTTTCGATGTACAAGATAGACTAGTTTCAGATCCAAGGATATTGATATCCTTGATGATGTTGTAAAGGAGTAGATCTCCTTTGGGATTAGTCGTTGGTGTAGTGTGGTAGTAGTTCCTCCATTGCAATGGAACTAGGTGCTTAGCCTAGTACCTAATAAAGGGTAGGCGACGTTGTGAAGGTGTAGTTCACCTAAGGTGTGAAAGAACTAGGTACTTAGCCTCGTACCTAATAAAGGGTAGGCGACGTTGTGAAGGTGTAGTTCACCTAAGGTGTGAAAGAACTCGGTGGTTAGCCTAGCACCGTATAAAGGGTAGGCGACGTTGTGTTAGGTGTGGTTCGCCTTGGTGTGAAAGAACTCGGTATTTAGCTTTGTACCGGAAAAAGATTAAGCGACGTTGTGAAGGCTTCTCCGCCATAAGGAGATTGGTGTAGTGATTACGAACTCTCGAGTAGGTGACTCGGGGAGTGGAGTAGGGCAAGGAAGGTGACCTTGTAGCCGAACCACTATAAATACTTGCGTTGTGGTTTTGTGCTTCTTACTCTAATCTTTTCATTACTTATCTTTACATGCTTGTTTATCAACATCCAACACACACATCCAAATAGATTGACATAAGTCGATCTAAATTTTTAAAAGGAAGTTTTAATTGGTAAAACTATTCAACCCCCCCCCCCTTCTAGTTTTCCACAATCCTCATCACACGACAGTGCATACATCCCATCTTCTAGACTACTCATAGCTCTTAAAAATAATGATAAAACAGAGTCTCATTCTTACCTGAGTAGCCTAATTGTGTAACCATCTTGTCTAGGTCAAACACCGAGAAAACTTCAGAATCAACCCTATCAAAGATATCTTCATCACCACCAACGTATTCTCTACCAGGAAACCTCATGAATGGTTGACCATGGTGTATTCGTATGGTGAATAAATGCGTTGCAGATTCTGCATAAAAAAACAGTTACTTATTAAATCCACATAAATTAACACAAGTATATATCAAATTATATCTCAAACCAATAGGATTTCAAGTCATTACCATATTCCTTTTTGCAATCCATTTCCAGCTGTTCCGATGTTAAACTTCCTCCTTTTTTCACATCTTCCATGTTGGTAACGACATTGTAGACACAGATTTTTTCAACTTTACTCAAATTAAAAAAATTGAGGGACGAGACTTAAGAGTTTTGAGATTTGATGGGTGATGTGAGAGGGCATGAAAGCAGGGAGTATGGTGTCAAGTACAATGGGGAAGAGTTATAAACTGTATAACATTTAATGAGGGGTACCAGGGACCAAATGTGTAAAAAATGGGTGAAATGAATGAAAAACCAACCATGCCACATCATCAAATGAGCAAAGTTAACGCTTTTTAGCCAAAACGGGGTACCAGGAACCAACTGGGTCACATTTTTCAATGTCGGGGACTCCGTACGCGACAAAAACGAAATGGGGGACCAACTGTGAGAACGAGGCACAGTTCAGGGACAATCGGCGTAATTTATCCTTTAACTATTGATCATATTGTGGACATTATGCATGTTTAATTGCACGTAATGACACTTGATGAATATAAAGAAAAAGTTTAAAATAATGCTTTTCCGGATATTCTTATTTGAATTTAAAGAAGAAATTATATGAGTCGTTATTATATATAAATCTCTTATATTTATTTTCATATCACAATAAACTATGCTTTCATTTTGATATTTATATTCACGTAAATAATAATATCAGCCTTATTTAATATTTAAACTTGTGTACGCATGGGTTAAACTAATTAAGAAGAGTAACATAAGTCATTATCGGACACGAATAGTAAAAAAAAATTTCCGGATATCCTTACTAAACTAACAAAGAATAACAACATGAGTCGTTGTACAATCTCATGTATTAATTTACATATCACAGTATCTCGTTCTTTTATTTTGATATTTATAATCCCGTACATATGCGATAATAATATTTATAAATAAAAACAACATATATATTATTCTTTAACAAAATGTAAAGTCTAATAGATATAAAGTTTATGGGGTATTTGTTAAATTTATAAAGTGATTAAAAATATGAAAACTGATAAGTTAACTTAAATTTTTATAACTCGTTTAAAATTTATAACTAAAGTTTATTACTTACCTCTTTTTTTAAAATTTTTTTGTTTTCTCAAATTTAACACCTATATTTTTATGTTTTCTTTTCTCCACCAAAATTTATCAAAGTTTGACCAACTTTTTTTTAAGTTTAACTTCAGTTGTCCAATAAAAATGCTCGATTATGCTTATGTGGCAAAATAAAGCTCATTAGCTCAATTGAAAACTCCTCAAATATTTGATTGTTCATTCTATATGTTCTCTTATTATATATATAGTATAGTCAAAAATACATATTTTTGGTTTGTCCGTTATTCCGTTTTACATCCCCGTGGTTTTTTTTTGGCACACAAACATCCTTCAGTTAAAAAAGTTAGCCATCATACATCCCTCCGTTAGTAAAATCAGTCAATGAGTACTAACGGTGCAAATTATTCTCCGTTATCTCCTAACGCAAGCGAAAATATTTTCATCGTTAGTCCTCTGTTATCACCACCATACATCTCCTGACCAAATTACTTTTTCGGCCGATTTCACACATTTTCATCCGTTTCTATACGTTTTCATCCGTTTTTCTCACGTTTTCATACGTTTTTATCCGTTTTCATACGTTTTTATCCGTTTTCGTCCGTTTTATACGTTTCCGTCCGTTTTTCTTACGTTTTTATCCGTTTTCGTCCATTTTTTTACGATTTCATTCGTTTTCATCCGTTTTTATACGTTTTCGTCCGTTTTTATACATCTTCTTACGTTTTTATACGTTTTCGTTCGTTTTTCTTAAGTTCTCATACGTTATTATCCGTTTTTATACTTTTTCATCAGTTTTTATACATTTTCATATGTTTTATACGTTTTCTTACATTTTCATCCGTTTTTATACGTTTTCGTCCATTTTTACGTTTTCATTCGATTTTATCCGTTTCCTTCAAATTTTATACATTTTTATTCGTTTTCATACATTTTTATAAGTTTTTATCTATTTTTATATGTTTTTATTTGTTTTCATTCTTTTTTATACATTTTTATCCGTTTTTTATAAGTTTTCATCTGTTTTCTCAAGTTTTCATCCGGTTTTATACGTTTTCGTCCATTTTTCTTACGTTTTCATACATTTTTATTCGTTTTCATCTGTTTTATACGTTTTCGTCCGTTTTATCCGTTTTTATATGTTTTCATCTGTTTTTCTCACGTTTTCATACGTTTTTATCTGTTTTCATCAGTTTGTATACATTTTCGTCCGTTTTTCTCATGTTTTCATACTTTTTTTAATCCGTTTTCATATGTTTTCATTCATTTTTTTTACAATTTTATTCATTTTCGTCCGTCTTTATATGTTATCATCAGTTTTTAACCGACTAAGATAGATAAAAATGGAAGACAGTGGATAAATACGTATGAAACGTGAGAAAATGGACGAAAACGTATAAAAACGGACAAAAATAGATAAAAACGTATGAAATCGTATAAAACGGATGAAAATGTATAAAACATATATAAATGTAAGAAAACGGCTAGAAACGTATAAAAATGGATGAAAACGGATAAAAACGTTAGAAAAATGGAAGAAAATGTATAAAAGCAAACGAAACGAATAAAACGTATTAAAACGTGAGAAAAACGGATGAAAACATATAAAAACGGACGAAAACGGATAAAAACATATGAAGACGGACGAAAACGTATAAAACTGATAAAAACGGATAAAAATATATGAAGACGGAATGGAAAATGGATGAAAACGTATAAAAAGGGATGAAAACGAATAAAAATGTATAAAAACGTGAGAAAAACATATGACAACGTGAGAAAATGGATGAAAACGTATAAAAATGGATGAAAACGGATAAAAATGTAAGAAAACAGACGAAAACGGATTAAAATGTATGAAAACGTATCAAAACAGACGAAAACGTATCAAAACGGATGAAAACAAAAAAATGTAAGAAAACTTATAAAAATGGACGAAAACGGATAAAAACGTAAGAAAACAGACGAAAACATATAAAAACTGACGAAAACGTAAATCGGTTAGGAGATGTATGGTGGTGATAACGGAGGATTAACGATGCAAATATTTCCACTTGCGTTAGGAGATAACGGAGACTAATTTGCACCGTAATCCTCATTGACTGATTTTACTAATGAAGGGATGTATGGTGGCTAACTTTACTAACGGATGGATGTTTGTGTGTTAAAAAAAACCACAAGAATGTAAAGCGGGATAATGAACAAACCAAATAGATAATCTTGACTAAATTGACTCAACTTTTTCCATTGTTCACAATAAAAATTCTTTTATACTTTTTTTTAATGTGATTAATAAACAAAAACGAGTGAACGAATGATGTTTCCTGTACCTGTTTACTTGGAGAGGATGAATCTTTAACTCACATGTCCGCGGCCTAAGCAGGTAATTCTCATGACTGGTTACCACATTTTCCCAAGCTATCACCCGTTGGATGAAAAATCCACACTCAGACTGGCAGACGTTTTGGTGTTTGGATGGGTTGGAGGGATACATGTTTGTGTGGATCTAACCGAGGTTTCTTCTCTCGTGGGTTTGAGTAGCCAGGGTTTTACAGTAGGACAGATTGCTTTGAAAGCCGCTTCGTACAAAGTGGCAAAACACGAGAAAGCGTGCATTGAAAATCAACATGTTTTTATTTCTTTCGCGTTTGATACTTTTGGTTTCCTTGCACCTGAGACAGTGGAGTTCCTCAACAGAGTCCAACAAGTTATACATAGTAATGTTATGACACCTAGATCCGCACATGCAAGTTTCAAAAAAAATAGTTTTGCAATCCAAAAAAAGTTAGCGGCGCAGCTTGTTGCGTGTTTGCCTTCCACCTCTATGTAAATCCAAAATCATATATATCAAAATTATATGGTTTGGCAAGGTAAAGTTTAAAACTTAGACTTTTTGTGAGAAAAGTTGTCTAACCTCTATAAAATGTGAACTATAATCAAACTATTTTATTAGACTTTTTACGAACTTAAAGGTTGCACACACACCCTTCATTAATAAACTACGTAGAACTGTAATAATAACTTGAATTTACATAGTTTTTGCATTGCATTAATCATCATTAGAGTTTTTTTATTTGATAAATAGATGAAAAATATAAATTGACAAATGAGCTAGAGCTAGAAAATGAATTACTCCGTATTTTGATGGGAAAGAGATGGAATAGAGTACAAGTCAGGTGTCCTTTTTTTAAGAATAATAACTCAAGATCATCTGATCATTGTGATCATATGAAATCGTACTAAAGTAACAACTTTTGTTGAACTTTTCAAAATGGGATATTGATGCCTTTAATATTTTCAAAAAGAATACTACTGTATATATTTCAACTTACTTTTGAAAGAAAAACAATATTACAAAGAATCAAATGCACACAATTAACATGTTAGACTTTTCGACAAAATATAAGTCTTTGACTCTTTTCAATAAAATAAGACCAGATTTTACTTTTTAAATAAAATGCATGTTTAAGTTTTAAATATAACTCTAAAGACTTTTTTATTAATTAGTATGGTATTCGTGCGAAGCAGCGAGACGAATAACATATTTAGTGATTATTATTATTATTTTTTTTTAGAATGACGTTTCTTGATGGTGGGTGATAGTTTGTAGTGGTTGCTCGCTTGTGGTATAAGATTGCGAAAAGGTTAAGATTTCATTTTATTATCTGCAAATTTAAAAATGTGTTGATACGCACACAATCGTATTTTGTGCATACATCATATTTGTGCATTACAGTATTGTATATTATGTATTACAGTATTGTATAATGTGATTTATGCATAAAAAAATGATGTGCGTATCAACCCCAATTTAAAATTTCATGATTTCAAACTATAAACATATTAAATTGTAAGATGCTTTTTAAGTAATGTGGAATGGATGTATCTTGAAGTTTGACTTTTAGAATTACTAGATATAGTAATTTTTGTAAACTTAAAAAAATTAAGATTTTTATTAATAAACATTCTATATAGTATAAACGAGTGTGGAAACCCGCGCGTTGCAACGGGATTGGTTTTGTAGCCGTGAATTTGGATAGGGACTATTTTTGCCAAATTGCTATAAAGGACTTACTTTGCAGCGACACTGAAACCTTAGGAACTATTTTTGCCAACTTGGACTTACTTTGTAACGACACCTAAACCTCAGGGACTATTTTTGCCAACTTGCGAAAGTTGGCATTAAATGTGTTCACACTGTTTGGGACACTTGGCGTGTGGAGAACGATTCCCCGCCTTTTAGTTAATATATATAATAGATAGATATAAATTTCACAAAAAAAGTGTTAATTCATAACGTATTAACTTACAATTAAAATAAAGCCAAATAAAACCAAATAGTAAATATAAAGACCTATAGCTTTTAAAATATAGTCTCTCCAACATAAGATTTATTTGATAACAAAAAGTTCTAAACTTTTAAAATTCCAAGCTCTTATTTTATAACTACTTGAAAAAGTTTTAAGATGGCTAGAAGCTTTTATTGTTATTTACATGTTTTTTTTTTATTTATTTATTTATTTTTTTTTTTGATAAATATAAAATCAAAATAAAATCAAATAATTGTAGCCCTTGTTGCCCGGGCCCCCTTTTTGCAGAGCAGGCTTTTTGGTGTGAACCACCAGTACTGCACATGTGCTCTACATTTTACCTTTTAATTTACATTACTATCCCCTATACTTTCAATCAATTCATATTTGCCCCCTCAATCTGTTTGTGGAAAAATCTCAAGTCATTTTCTTTCGGATATTCTTTTAGAGGTGATAGGAACGAATTTCTCGTTGAAAATGAAAAGATAGAGAATAATATCAGAACATTGAATGTGATTAAAAACTTTAGTTCGAGGCTAAATGAAAAACTAGCAAGAAGCTCGTCCAATGAAGTGACATTAAAGAGAAAGAAAAAAATAATAGTTGAAACGCATATCGGTAGTTATTGATGATAGCGATAAGACATTAAAAAACATAAATTTTTAGTGATAAAATAACAACTTATTGTTGTTGCATGATACCTTCGTTTATATTGAGCACTGCCGTTTTTAAATTTACGGAGGCCTTTTGCAAAATTCAGTTTAATAACATAAATGAAGCCTATAATAGAAGGCAAAGAATTTTGTAAAGAGATAAAAGGATAAACAAATGTTTTAAAAGTGCTCTTGCTAGCATTTTCCGATGCACCTTTGAATCAAATACTTGTAGTCGCTTTTATAGATTAGGGTTATTAGCATAAAAAGGCATCATACTTGTCACTTTTTATCATTGTATGTTGCGTACTTTTTTTTTCTCAACTTGACACCAACCTTTTAAAATCGTGTCATTGTGTGTACTTTGTGACCAATTTACCCTTATTTTTTTAAATTCTGAAGGGTAAAATGGCCATTTTCATGGCTGAAATAGTCGCAAAGTACACACAATAACACAAATTCAAAAGGTTGATGTCAAATATAATGCACGAATTAAAGTATGCAACACACAATGATAAAAAGTGGCAAATATAATGTTTTTTTTATGTTAATAACCATATAGATTATACATAAATATCATATAAGAAATTTGAAAAATTTATAATTTAGAGGCCATGACTGCACAACTCGTACACTTTTATATACGCCTCTGATCTTGAGTTAATACATTTTTTAAATTCTCACCATCTTAACGAATTCTGTTATCAACATCTCACAAATAAATTTACCACCATAAAGTATTCATCTTATATTTAGGAGAAATTTTAGTGTGTATTAAAATAACATTATTTATGATTATATGTTTTTAATTTTCTATTCATACTTATAGGTTACATTAATTTACATCTAGTATTAACTTTTTTCGAGATACTTGTACTATATTATGTGGATATAAAGTGGTATCTCTTAAATTTACAAGACACTTGCTTTTTTAAATGAGTAAGATATATGCATGATTGTCGTGAAATATTACCAAGTAGTGATTAAGAAAATTGTTAAGCATGTTCTAGAAATGCTTATCATAGTTTATTCAGTAAACTAAGAGTAAAAATATATGCCCAACGTTGTTCAACTTTTGTTATTAAACTATTAGGTATGATTAAATGAGAAATATAATTAAGATAAGAAGAATGAGAAGAAACAACAACCACAAATATTAGATGCATCCATAAAAATAGATGTATTTCCCTATTATTTTTTTTCCTTATTTGAAATATGTGGCTACAATTCTTTCTCACTCTTCTAATTTAAATAATTTTTCTTACTAGATCCATACTCATTAAACTATAATTAACATATTTATGATCTAAATAAACAAGTGTTATTTGTGTCTCACTACTAAATGACACTTTTCTTGTAGTGACAAGCCTTCATGCATTGTAGCTTAATCTTCTTCATGTGGTTAATCTTTGGTCACACTTATAGCCGAAACATGCATCTTAGAATTTTCGACCATAAACTGAATCGCGTGGCATCCAAGGTTTTTCGATCATAAATGTAACTCGATAGTAGTAGTTTATTGCTACATGCATCTATTCAAGCTACTTGGGTCGTGACAATCATATAGTTTGTTTTCTGACAACTACTTGTCCAGTTTGTTTTGTTTTCTGACAACTACTTGTCCATGTATCGGTCGTCAAATGAATGGTAATGGTTGGCTTTGCTAGATAAGCTAACAACTTACTTATCTTTATAAGGTTTCATGATATGTAAAACATGCATGTCTAGTAAGTATTGCATTTGCAAATATTATGGTTAATTTCACTTATTATTTGACTAGGGTCTATGTACAAATAATCATTATTCTTCTACAATGTTATGTGGGCACAGAACAATGAATAAGAAATCTTCTATAACTAATTGTCGAAGATATGCATGCACACAATATAAGTATGTTGTGGTCCTACTCTCTTTTGGTACCATAGAAACAACTAGAGCCATCACTTTTCTTATTCCTTCCACATTGGCCTATAAATACAGTAGTTTCACTTGATCCCAATTCCATGATAGGGTTTGTTACTTGGTGTATCTTCATCTAGAGGATATTATTCCAATAACATCAAACAAGCTAGCCAATATATTCTTCATATCATTGAATTGGTTTTATCTTCTTTTTGTATATAGAGGTGTGTGAGTTTTTGAGTGTGTGGATAAGCAACGAAACGAATAAGTTTATGCTTGTCGTTCTCTTTACTGTCAACGGCGGTTATTGGTTACAACAAAAAAACTAAACAAGTGATAGGGAATAATGATAAGAGTCGAGCTGATATTGACAGAAGATAGAGAGCACAGAGGACGAAGTGCAAATAGTGTCGTGCATCTTTCTCCTTTGTGCTCTTTATCCTTCTGTCATTGTCACGTAAGTTCCTCATTTCTTATTCCTCTCATAAATTGTTTTGAGGTAATTTTAAAGGTTTATTATGAATGATGAATTTTCAAATTACTTGACAAATTTTTCTGGAAAACCATACATGGTTTCTTTAGATTAATGTTTCATGCAAAACATGTACAAACATTAATGACTAACTTTCACGAGAACCATATTCTTAGAATAATGCAATTTTCTTACAACTTTCAAAACATGTGATTAGTTTTTCATAATAACAAACAGTACTATAAAATAAAACGCGCGTTTTTGGTTTTATAAACTTGTACAATGGTTTACACGAGCAAAATGTAAATATTAGGAGTACGTTAAGTTGGAGAGAAATTCTTAATTTTCTATTTTTAGTTTTGTAAAAAAACGAGGGGAATAAATTTTTCACAAAACGTAGAAAACACTTTCATATGACACTGTTTTCCATTTTTTTTTAAAAGAAGAAGACTTACAAAGGAAACAAAGAAAATGTATTTTGTAGTTTTTTCTTGTTTTGTACAAAACAGTTTGTAGAAAATACGAGTGTGTTTTTTCAACTAAACGCACCCTAATCATCATAAGTAGTTTTTGTAACAATTTTTTGTTATGCATATGAACATATGATCTCTTAGTTAAGTGGCTTGTTTATTGTTGTAGTATCAAGCTTGATATCTTACTGTATTATGCTGTTAATTTCATATCATGCATTAAAACAAAAAGGGTTTTTCTAACTTGTGCTCTAAGCACACCGAAAGTACACAGGGAACCACTGAAAAGTACACAGGGATCCATATAAAAGTACAAACAAGTGTACTTTTATGTAGGTGCCTGTGTACTTTCGGTGTACTTTTTGTGTGCTTAACTTGTGCCCCTAAGGCACTAGGGGCACAAGTTAGAAAAACCCAAACAAAAACTACATGTTTATATTGGTTAAAGAATAATCATTACCAAGATTTCTTGATCAAAAAGTGAAGTTGACTTCTTATATGGGACCTATAAACTATTGTTTTAAAGAACTACAAGCAAGTAGTAAGTGCATAATGTTGATGTCAAGGTTATTGCTGCAATGATGCAAGATGTGATATACTTTTATTTGGTATACATCATATTCGTTTCATGTCACTTGTCTTAGTTATTGTAATATTCACACATAAAGTAATTGTGGTGTATGTACAATATCACATCTTTAAGTGATGTACAAAGAACAAGATCGGCGTGCGTATATGAGTTTTCAATGTGAAGATTTTGTTGTCTCCAATCGGAAGATGGAAAAGTAGACTCTCGTGACCACGTTTTCCTTAAGAAAAACGCTTTAAGGTCATCGTAACCATGTCACCTGAGCGTAAAGAAGAAAAACAACTTAATCTTGTTTAATAGCACGCCCATTCACAAAAATGTATTCTACTCCAAAAATTTTACATTGAGTTAATTTATATTATAATAGGATTGATAATGCAATTGTTAGATTTATTAAATTTTGAGAAATGTTTATAGTGTTGTTTTGTGTAAGTTGTAATTAGCTTTCGTTCAATTGTAACTCTATAGTTTTTGGAGTGAAAGTTTGTTTCAATGTATTCTATAACTTCTCATTTTGTCATTGTTTGCAATGTTTTCTCATGTATCAGCATCAACCTCAACCAAAACCGAAAAGTAAAAATTTGTCGCTTAAACAACCCGACTAATTGGGTTGATAACGCATGGTGAAACCATTTTTACACGTTTATCGTTCATCATTCTATCGACTATGTCTCTTAACTATATTTAGTAGTAGTTCAATCTCTAAAACTTTATTTTTTGGTGAAGACAGAAAGATTGTTGAAGAATAACTTGAAAAACTACAAGTTTGAATGAAATATTAAACGTGCAATGGCCGAAACATTAAAACTTTGTCGGTTTTATCATTATCAACCCTAGTTAGGCTTGATATGCTGTTTGCGAAATGTTAAATGAGGTTCAGTCCTAGACCACGCAGTGAACCATAGATATACAAGTTGTCTTGAACAAGACCGCCAGTACCTGGCCAAGCTAGTTCTTCGATTTTGCTGGAACTAAATTTAACACACTCTACAAACAATTACAGGTGGAACGATTGAACGTTCATCTTAACCGCTTAGACTCTGAATACCAGGAAAACCAATACACTTGACTCGTCTTTCTCACATATCAAACTAGGCCAAACACACCATAACAGTCTGGTTCGGCAGTTTAAAATTTGTCAAACTAGTGTCGGTTAGGCTTGTTTACTTAGTTTGGACCAAAGCGTGCACCCATAATAGTCAAGTTCGGCACATGAGCACGTAATCATATCTAAAACTACACAATTTATTTCCATTTGACAAATTCGACAAGCATCCACAATGGAATTCATTCGCAATGTCAACAAACATCATTTTACACCACGACTAAAATATCTATACTGGGTGCAAAATCCAAATATCACATTATAAAACCACACAGTAAACCGTTAGCACACATACTCAATTATGATCCACAAGTCATGCAGCATACTTGGCGATCTTTGTTTCAAGTGAAGCTTTATCTGCTCCAACCACTTTATCAATCTCCTTTCCATTTTTAGTAAAAAAGAACGTCGGCACACTAGTGATATTCCACTTTGCAGCCACATCTCCCATTTCATCAATGTCAATCTTCAAGAACAACATTTTAGGGTACTTGGCTGCTAAGTTTGTATAAAGAGGAGACATGAACCGGCAGGGCCCACACCAAGTAGCCGTGAAGTATAAGATAGCTACTTGGTTTGTCTTTGACGCACTGCTCAGCTTTGTTTCTAACTCGGTTGCTTTGTGAATGGCAATTACTTGACCTAAAAATAAGCATACAAAAAAACATTGATAAGATCATTATAAGTTATAACTCTCTGAGTCGTGCAAATGTGGCAAATTTGACCCATCTAGGTTGTGTTTTAACACAAACGAGTCGACTGGATCACATCATAAGAATTAGCTATAAATAGAACTAATAAAAAATGTTGAATAATCTTGTAAAATCATTTATTCAAACATGTAGCTTAGTATTGTAGTGCATCAGTCATAATTAACGCATTAGTTATTCATATGAAAATGCACAAAAAGTATTTGTGTGTTGTGTAACGGTTCAAAATGGGTAATTTTATGCTGGGTCAAAAAAAAAGTTAGGTTGACCAGCGTCACCCGCCAACACTTCTTTGTCCTTTTAAATAAATAAATCTGGACGCACATTAGTCCACTTATGGCCAGTTTCGCTTTTAGCTACATTCTATATCACACGTCATTAGCTAAATACAGCTTATATTGACCCGTTCTCATATATATGGTCGAAGATGCATCATGTTGGGATATGGTTTAATAGCACAAGCATAAAGGAAAAATCACATACCAAACGTTTGGCTCGAAGCATCCCCGTTCTGCATCAAATAAAACTTATATGTGAGCTTCATATAAATCTTGCTTATATATGTGGTTAGTAAGTAGTATATCATTTTTAGTAGAAAATCATAAAATAAATTCCTTTCGCCCTGCCCCTCAAAAATACAAATTTTGTTCAATTTGTAAGTAAGATATGTAATAACTGTTTATTTGATACCAAAATTATTTGTAACATTGACAACATTAGAAAAACATATTTTATATACAATTGTAACAATTATACATGCCTTAGTTCCAGCTTGTGTCTTTTGCCTTTCGCGTTCAGTTGCTTTTTGTTTCCTTTCTTTCCTTAGTCGTTCATACTTGCGGCGATGCTCTCTGATCTTGTTGACATTAGGTTCAATCTGTGCAAAAAGAGACAATAATGTAAAGAACAGTAAAAATAGACGGTTCAATTCAAACTCGTTTAGATAAAAGGGTTACACATATCGTTAGTTAGGTTAAACGTGCTCGGGTTGTGTGATACCAGCCCGAACTTACACGAATTGCCACCCTTAAGTTGACCCATCATCCTACCCACTTAAAAGAGATGCTAAGAGAGGTGTCTGGTGTGATCACCTTTTTAAGAAGTGCACTGATCTCTTCATCATAATCTAACGTTGATGCTACACCCAAATCACGTGCTGAATCTTCCCAAAGGCCAAGCATTGCCCTTGCCATTCCACGGATTTTATACCCTTTTGCTGAGTCAGAATTTATCTAAAAATCGTTATAAAGAAACCCATCATGTTTGAGTTGATTAGACTGAAACCATTATAAGCAAAGCAAAGGTGTAAAGACATACCTGCAAAGCTGCATCGGCATCTCGGATTGCAGCATTTGGTTTTTTTAGTTTGACAAAGACACTAGCTGCAAGTTTTGTATATAAAAGACAAAACATATAAAACCGAAGGCTGACAGGGAAAACAGTAAAATAAAGGGAGGGTTTGGATGAGTGTGTAAATAGATTGTTCCATTTTTCAGTTGTTAGTGTACAATAAAACTTTACTTGGATTTTGATTATCGATACAAGTGAAAAAGTAACTAATATTTAATCAATATGTCATTTTGAGTATTCAGATTTTCTGATTAACACGGGCCAAAACAATCATATTTAGTGAAATAAGTAGTCAGTCGTAGTAAGGAAACTGATTTTTGAAAGAAATGTTTCTTACGAAATACCTTGTAGTGAATCAACATAATGTCTGATTCTATGATTCTTCAAGTCACGATAATCAGTTTTTAAAAACACGCCTCCATAAATCCCCTAAAGATTAAACTTCAATATTCTTAAATACGTACCTCTTGTTGCATATAATATGGCTGAACTTGGATTTAGCATTATAGCCTCCGTTAGGTGATCTATAGCTTCATTCAGTTTACCTACAAACGTTGGAAACATAATCATCATGCATAATTATTAAAAGAACAGCAGACCATACCAAAAAACATCATCATAATGAGGTGGCAAATTTGATCCGTTTACATGTAAATGGGTCAATCTGGGGTATGTTTGATCTCCAATGGATAAAAATAACTAGTTTAACATTTTAAAGTCGCCCAAATTTTATTCAAAGTTAGACTATTTCTGTGACAATATTGTTTTAAAATCAATTAAACGCATACACAAAACTATTCAAGGTTTTTTGTTAAAGGCATTCATTCAACTATTAAAACGAATCTATAGTTTTAGAGTCAGACCAAGAGTTTATCCAGTTGCTTTTTATACCAACTCTGATCAAAAGCATGCCAAATGACGATTCTTCTATTCAATAACGTGACTGTTCGTTAAAAAAAAATACCTACAATTTTTGGATTTTCAACAATCTTAAGGTTATTTTAATCTTTTAGTATATGTTTTAATCCGTCTTCGATCTAAATGAAATAAGATACATCTTTGGGTGGCCCGTAAAGTAGTTTCAAAAGCTGGGCTACTTCCTTATACATTATCACTAATTTTACATTTTTTTTTTTTTTTTGACAAATAAGTGTGTATGGAGTATGAACCAACTTAACCCGGTCTATTTCATGTTTCAACCTGAAATAAAACTGGTCGTTTTAACCCAAACCAATTTTGACCGATTACCCAACCCACCAATCTTGCCACCTCTACAACATATACCACATGCCTTCAGTGATCGCATCAATAGCTTTATGCTTCAACGTTTGTGCAAGATCACGACTTTCGTCATTAACTTCAACTGAGAGATCTCCCATCTGCCACCAAAAGGTGAAAATTGGTAATGAGAACAAGGAAAAAAATGATTGTGTAACTGGAAACCGATCTTATGGCAAAATTCATCCCATTTGCCTACCTTTTGTGGAGGGTCATTATCAGGCGTTACGACATCAGACTCATCTAACTCGAGGTCAGACTCAACAATATCATCATCAAATGTGTGTCCATTTTGTGCACCCTGCATACAAATTTTTAGTTATATCAAGACAACATTTAATTAAAAACTATTTTCATAATATGTAGAAGTAAAGATAATCGCATCAATACAATCAACGCTGCAAGTGATGAACTATTGTCATTGAATCACTTAATATAAGCCTGACTGAGTTAGGATTAATAGCGTCTATTTTCTTGCATTAAGATCTGAACAAACCCTAAAAATGTCTTCTTCATAAAGTTGATAAATTCTGGATGGAATGCATATTATATAAATGTCATTTGTAATTTAATTATTAATCATACTCTAATTGATTGTTTAAATTTAAAATGTTGAAAGGGGCAAATATAAGCAAAATGCATATATACATACAATCAGACGATTTATCCAGCTCACTTTTCGAACAATTTAGCATTCAACATTCTACCCCTTGACTTAAAGAAAAAACACCATGAATGGTTTTATTCAAAAAAAGATGGATCATTATTTGAATAATATTTTCATGATCGTATTTAATTTATTAATTATTTATGAAATTTAAACAGGCAGAACAAATAGGGTGTTCTCAAGTCAAGCCAATCTAACCTCTTTTGACCGCCATAGTTTTGGTGACCATATTTTCGTCTTTAAAGAAGACAATTGCTAGTTTTAATCTATCACCCACCACCTATCATTCCACCTATACTGACTTTGATAAAGACATTCTTAGGGTTGTAAATAATCCTTGAGTGTGGTTAACTGAAAGCAAAACTAACTTTTATTAACTATTACTCGCAAAAAATGTTTTCAATGTGATTATGCAACTTGAAGAATCACGCTGAGATAATCAGTTGCTTAAAACCTAAGGAGTATGGACAGTTAGGTAATCTTGCATTTATCATAATAATCATTTTCTTGTCATAAAATTCTGATTAACTTTTAGTCCATAATCAGAATGTCAGAATCATAACTAATCGTCAAAGACATAAAACTGATTATTGCAACTAATCACAATAATCAACTCACACACACATGTAAACACTTCTAGAATTCCAGTGTCAATGCTAAAGCCTCATAGCAATTCAACCCTCTAGGGTGATGTTTGGCCCATTTCAGAAGTGGTTATGTGATACGAAATTATCATAATAAGATTATCAACTCTAACGCTAAGAATAGCAAGGGATAGTGTTTGGATAACTTGATGAGCATTTGTTGTTGGTAGTTGTAATAAACAAATCCGTTGTTTGGGTATTCAAAAAACTTCTAACTATTTAAGGATTTACTTGTAAAATGACCCCTAAATAAGTAGATAACCATAACTCCCGAACTGATATTGAACGCCTAGATAATCGTATAATCAATAATTGGTTTCACTATACCCAAATACTAGCAACTAAGAGGGTGTCTTGTATGCTAAGTTTTTCTGATTGACTGCTTACTTTCAGATAAGCCAAACTGCTTATTCTGGTAGGACCTGCTATCTTTGGGACAAAACTGACTTTTTACTCTCATGCCTAACCTAAAACCCTTAGAACCAGCCCTCTAGTGTTCTCTCCTACTTCTTAAAAAGGAATTTAAAAATGAAATGTGTAATACGTACATCCAAACACTAATTCTTGAAGTGGTTATTTTTATGCTACTTGTCTGCTTTTTCTTATACGCATAAGCAAAAGCAGAAAAACTAACACCCTCTAATTATCTACAACATATAACTCTGAAAACGCTATACCCAGTGGCGGAGCTAGAAAAAATTTTGTGGGAGGGCCGAAACAAAAAATTTTCCGGAAAAACATTAAATGGGAGGGCCGAGATAAAACAATTTTTTTTTAACACATGAAATAGCGAAAAAATAAACTAACGGACTTAGGCCTAGGGGGGCCGGGACCCTTCCCGGTCCTCACTAAGCTCCGCCCTTGGCTATACCAAACTTTCATACAGCAAAAACCTCTTATCCCAATATATCTAGGGTGTTTGGCATGGCATATTTTGTCGCTAAATTTTGAATCTAACCTATTAGTAATGGGTATACTGGATGATCCAAAGTAAGTACATACAAATAAACAGTTTAGATGATAAACACTTCAAACTGCTAATCTGCTTAAAACAAACATATAAGCATAAAAAAAAAAAAAGCAATTCTGATAATAATATAAAAAATGGGTCTTACCGAGGCAGATGGAGGTGGGATTTTGGCACCAAGACTGAAAACATAAAAAACACACAAATTCAATATAAATACTCAAAAGGGCACCCATTAAACTCAATAAAGATTCAATCTTGATAACAAAAAAATAAGTAAAAACATAAAAATTCAAAAGGGTATACCAAAAACATATTAAAAAAAAAAAAAAAAAAATCAAAAGGGTGTTACTAAAAACATGATAAATGATCAAAATCAATACATATACTCAAAAGGGTATCTATAAAACACAATAAAGATTAAAAATATATACCTTTGGAGGAAGGTTCTGAAGAAGGCTAAAGAAGGGTTGTGAAGGATTGAAGGGTCTTTTTGACAGCTATTAACAATGTATTTTAGTTCCTTAATTTTTGATTCATCCATTAGACTTGTTGTTTGATCTTGTCTTCCGTTTTGGGGTTTGCTTAAAAACAGGGGAAAATGGGGTTTTTAGAATGAAACATCCACCTCAAGTTTACGCAAAAAATCCCCGCTAGTGGATCCCATAAAAGAACAATCACCCACTGACATGTCAACGAGGAGGATTTTTTGTGTAAACTTTATGTGACCCTAGCCTCTTTTAGAATATTGTCGAATGTTTATAACTTTATATGTATTAGCTTTTTATGAGCTTATTTTTGGGTGTTTGTTTATGCTTATATAGCTGGCTTATAGCTTATTTGATTTTGGGCTTACTTTGAAACTTTTCAGCTTATATAAGCCTAAAAGTTTTAAAATAAGGCCTACAACCAAAGTAAGTCATGGTTATATAAGCACAAACAAACACCCTTTTTGTTTGACTTATGATAATGAGTTTATTTTATTTTTAAAGGAAAAAAGCTTATTTTATTTCATAGTTTTAAGTTAAATATATATCTTTTTTTTATATATATTTTTTTAACGTGATTTTTGACATTTTTTCAGACTAATTTGCGAAGTTTGAGTTCACCGTCACACATAATCAAATCAAGAACTCTCCATTTCCAAAAGGTTTGGTGTAGCCGATTCAAGTTTGTTATTTAAAAAAATAGTTACAAGGTTAAATAGTCGGTTGACTTAAATATGAAGAATAAGTTTATAAGTAGAAAATAACTTGAAATGATTGGCTCATAAAAATAAAAATAAGTCAAACAAAATAAGTCCAAGAAAAATAAGCTTAACCAACGGATAATGATAATGAGATAAATCACATGTATGAGATGTTTTTTTGTGTTTGCTCATTTTTCAAATGAACTAATAATTTGTTAAATGTTTGAATTATTTACAATTTAGTGTTCTCGTAATAGCAGTCTAATGGTTGAGGACATGTAGCATAAATACGGAGGTCATGGGTTCAAATTCCAGCCCCATGTTCTTGAACCATGGTATTACACTATTACATGATTCACCTCTCTCATGTTAGCCGTGCGACCAGTCGATAAGAGTCGCCAGAGGGTTGGATACATTTTTACTTTTCTTTTCTTGTTTAAGATCTATTGTGGTCAAGATATTTCCCCAACCCATGATAAGAAATAAACACTTGAGCACGAGGTATGTATGAGGAATCAGTCATTCGTCATCAATCGTCGTCATTTGCCAACACACTGGTTCGTTATTCATTGTCAATCGTCAAACCATCCGTTGTTACAACCACGGACAACTTATCATCATTAAGTGAATGCTATATATTGGTGAAAAATGTATTCAGCGTTGACGATGGAAACATAGCATGAGAAAAGTGATCGAGCAATGGTGGAAAATGAAAAGTGATGTAACGCTAATGTAGTGTAATCAGTTTGCATTTGCACATGTCCCATGCTCTTATTGGTGATAATATTGTCAAAGTCCTCCCCTCTTTCCCGAATAGTGTCCCGGTGCATAATTTGATGCCCGAATATCATACTTTGCCACAATGTTTTCTATTTGATAAATTCAAATTGCTAAACTGACACTATAATTCTAATGTCTACAAAGACACTCGAAAGCGCAAGTAACAAGCTGCGGGGAGTTGGTTATACCATTTGAGTAAAGGCCACTCTGTTAAATTTTGATTCTAGTCAACTAAAATTAGTAGAAGTTGCAGATGCATATACCAAATCATAAAAAGTTAATATAAATGTATAGCTTTACTAAAATCAAGAATCATCAACAAGCATTCTACAAAATCAGTATAGATTTAGATGGTTAAAGATTGAAAAAACGTTCAAAATACAAAATCCCAGATTACAAAACACTTGCTACTAACTTTTACCTACGATTACAAAAGGTGTATATAAGCATTGTTTCATCAACAAACCACGTACTCTCCAGATCAATCTTCATCTTCATCTTCATCTGAACTCTCGTATACTGCAAGCAAGCTTTTCATGGGGTTGGATGTTTCGTTATCTGCCTTACTTTTATCTGTTGGCTGATTTTCATTTTTTGTATTAACTTGCACCTGCTGATTTTCAGTTTTTGTATTAACTTGCACCTTGCATTCCGATGAAACCACAGACTCAGTTGAAGGAGCTTGCGCCGTAACCTTTTGTCGCTTTGGCTTGACTTCCACTACTTTTTTCAGTAAATCTTGTTGTCTGCATAAAATATTACATCAAACGGCATTCTTTTTGTGCAAGTAATTATGCAAATAAATAAAATAAGATACTGCAAGTAGTTAATATATAAAAATGACCACAAAGAACAAATTATCAAAAGAAAAAATATTAGTCTTTAGAAATGAGAGCAAAAGCCTTTAACTAGATTAAAATAAGGCTACAAAAAGTAGCTGTAACTTTTGGCAACTCTTTCATGATGAGTTTTGTGGCAGCTAGTATGATTCCGATTATAAATGTTATTTCATACTGCAATAATCAGTTCCCATCCTTAAAGAAACCTTTTGAGAAAAATACAAATGCAAATAAACATGTAGAGAGACCCAAGAGGCACCTTATTCCCGTCTTCGTTTTTGGCTCAACTCGAAGGGGCAGTTGAACTGGAGCTGGCAAGGAATCAGCTAAACTTGCAGCTTTGTTATAAGGAGTCAAAGATAAAACACAAAGAGATTGCAGCTTTTAATACTAGATGTTCACTTTTTTGCCCATTAGTAGCATCATATTTGATGTTGGTCTTGATGGGTATTCTAGATATTTGACCAATCTTTTAATGTTAACAATTCCACCAACAATTCTTTGAATGCTTATTAAATCATAACTTTAGTCTGTGATATCAGTAAAATCACATCATGACATGCACGATGCTTGTCAAATATTAGCTAGTACTCTAGTAGAAGAAAATATCTTACTGATTAAAGTATCAAACACATATAAAAAATCTAGTCCCATATGCTTATTGATATCTATCTCATTTACATACAAATGGGTCAATTTGGTTTATGTCTTATCTTTAACAGCTCACATGGGTTAAGCTATAAACTGTGGTGAAAAGGGAAACGTGAAAAATGGGAGGGGGTCATAATTCATAAGTAATCCTAAGATCTAAAAAATGCATTAATCCTCCTACATCGCTTTATTTTTGTTCAAAAGAAATTAGCCCTAGATTTTGTAATCATACTTTTAACACCTTATTTAATAACAGTCAATAAATATGAATTATTAAATGTTACGAAGCTAACCCGACTCGACCGGTTTTATCTTGCACTAAAAATTAACCAACCAGCTCAAAATTTTCATCGTAAAGATTATATGGTAAAGCCATCTTGGTATACCTCAAGAGTTACCCTAGTAAGTATAATATGCTAAAAGCCAACAAGGAAATCCATATTTAACTATTATCTTATATAATGTACTTGTTTCGCTCATTTTATGCACCTCATGACAAATAAAAGGATATTTTAAATGCAGCAAATGCTCGTTTTTCAGTGCGACGTAATAAACGTTCTGCATCCTCTTCTGCCTCCATTTGCTCTTTGAGATAGAGCAGATCATCACTGTCCAAGGCTGCAAATCCAATGTTAAAGGAAAGCCAAACGAGTATATTGAAGGGGTGCTTGAATATGCATTTTGAACTATTATTTGATTTTAAATAATGAGAATCACATAATCAGTTGTATATAAACGGGCTATAGGAGATAATGTTATGAGCTTGCTTTTGGTGTCTGAAGTTGTAATTATAAGATAAAGCAGTTATTTGAGCATTTGGCTTGGGAAAATTCTTCTTATATTTAAAGATATTAGAACTTAAATAACCAAAAATAACATTTTTGTGGAAAAGGGAGTAATATGCTATTAAAAAAATAGGTTAAACTTTACCCCTCGTAATCAGATAAGTCAGAAGCAGAATATGTTTATCCAAAAATTAACGACTAACTATCGGGGATTCAACACCCCGTCATAAAATATCAATAAACTTATCACAATTAAAAGTAGAAGAAAGAAAAAAGAAAAAGAAAAGGGATCTTATGCTATACCGCCTCGTCCATGAAGGTAACCACCACGTTCTCCTGCAACCTCTTGCATCTGTGTACATTAACCAGCCAATAGGACAAGCCAATATCCCTGTAGGGCATATGATCAGATAACCATCTAAAAAGAACATTATTGTCCATCAAAGTTGAAGTAAATATATACATTATCGAGTAAATTCGAAAGCCAAAATGGTGCAAGCGATGCACAATGTCATGGCAACATGAGTGGATCCATATGACCATCCAAGATCTTTTTTTGTTCATTTTTGAAAAAGCCTCTATTAATAACTAATTTGAATGTAAAAAAAATTAGTAAAATATTTTTAAAGGTACTTCAACACATCTCAAGCAACGTTTAAACAGTTTCTTTTGAAACCATTCTTTTAACGTTTACCCATTTGTTTAGTAAGAACCAAATAACTGAAATTTTCAACCAACTTTGGAATTTTTGGTAGTTTAACTTTTAAACTTTTTATGACGTAGATGTTTTTTTTTTGGGTCATTAAGTCATTTTATTAGCAGATATTCTGTCACGATAGTATTCTTCTTAAAGATCATAGTATCATACCACTATTAATGAAAAAGTTGATGAAAGTTGGTCACTGAAAGTAAACGGGCTGAATCAGGGCCCCGACTAACAAGCTTAGCATTTAGCATGTAGGACATGTTCCACCACTATATCATCCATTGATTCTGTAATAACGTTCCTACTTGTCTCATTTAGATTTGGTAAAAGGTGAGTCAACCGGATTTGATACTATAGTATCAAGACAAATTTTCTCACCTAAACAGTAAACAGATGAGGTTTCCCTTGTTTAGGTTACCCGGGAAGGGCAAGTCTTTGCCTCACATGTACGCGGCCTAACCGAGGTATCATCATGACCGGATGCGAATCCTTTCCCTGGCCCCCAAAGATGTTTAGCAAGTGAGTTTCTCACCTAGCCAGTATGTTGCATAGATTAATTGTCCTAGTGTCCTACTATTCCGAACTATAACTTCGGAATTATCTAGAGTTCATATCTATTTGTATGTTATAAGGGTTGCTTATTTGTTCTTGATGAGTTATAGGATTACATAGATTATCTTGGAAATGATTCAAAGTGTCAGTGACTAAACACTTTGACTAGTTTTTTATTTTATTTTGATGAATACGAAGGCACAAGAATATATTGTCTAGTTTATTATCTTGTCATGAATCAACTACATTATTTCTTGTTCGAATTTCCTAATCTTAGTTGATTAGCGATAGTTTCATGTATTATAAAGATTCGCACACATATCTAGATATATAGATGGTTCCTTCAATCTTGCTTCGATATGTTACTTATAACTCCATTGGACTATACTAAGGGCGTGCCTGGCACTGCATATAGAAAGTAATATGCGATGTGTAGTAATCTAAATAAGATAAATCAGTCGTGGCAAAAGAGCATAAAATAGTGTTCTATTGTTCTTCCACATTTTAAGGTTGCGACAATTGTCATTTGAAAACTTCTGATTATTCAAGAATTTACATCTCAAAAGACCGTTAATCAGATAATCATGATCAGCTTTGTTGCACCTACTCCTAAACTAATTATCTTACACTAAACTACAAAAGGGTTCGTAGCCTAATGGTACCTCATGTGGTGTCATAATGCTCCCCAACCAAATGATTATGGTTGTGGGTCAAGTCCTTAAACATGTGCGATAGATTTGTGGTGTATATAGTGTGAGATGGGGGGATTGCCGCGTACATCTGAGTCAAAAAGACTCACCATCCCCAGGTAACCTCAATAGGGTAAACCGCATTCGTTTAATAGTGTGAGATATGTAGTTTGCCTTTCAAAACTAATTATTATCAACTTAAAACCCTGAATGCCCAATAATGGAGTATTTAGGGGGTGTTTGTTTCGGCTTATACAGCAGGCTTATGGTGTATGTGGTTTTCGGCTTATGTTTCGTAAGCTCACTTTTTGTGGCTTATTTTGAAAATTTCCGGCTTATGTAAGCTTATTATGACATGATATAAACTTATATAAGGCGAAAAGTTTCAAAATAAGAGACAAAAAGAGAGCTTACGAAACATAATCCGAAAACCAAATAAGCCATAAGCACGTTATATAAGCTGAAAGAAACACCCCCTTAGGATTGCCTCATCCTGTTATGCTATAGTCTCTACGGCATTTAACAATCTTATCGCGAGTTACTTATTCGAAACCATAGAAATTGATTATAAGAATTACAACAAAAAAGGTTCAAACTTTATCAACTACTAGGCACAAAATAATAATAATAAAAAAAATTTTAAAAAAAAAAAAAAAATGAGGAAAAAGAAGAGGATAATCTAACCTTGGCAACCATCCTTTGAAAAGTAATATCTTCTTCATCTATTCTATCTTTCGCTTTACCAGATTTCCTATCTACAAATTCAATTTAAAAGTTACAAAATTTATAAAAATTAATGGGAAATTTATAAAAAGATTAGTAATTTATATACCTTTTGGATCAGTAAGATTTGTATATTCCCGGACTTCTCTTCCGGCCATTTTCTTTTTTTCTTGATTCTTGATTTTTATTCAAGATGAATGAATGAATGAATAATTTTGTAATGTTTTATTATCTTGTTGTTTCAAGAAAGCCTACCCTTTCTTTTTTTATGACTGTACCCTCCCTTTGTGTGACTTTATATTTTTTTACTTTCTAGCCATTTAATTATTGACATGGGAAAATTGCATATTTGCATATATATCAAAAGTATGGTTAAATTACATTGTGCATCACGTAATAAAAACTTATATTATGAAAAAATATGCAAGTTTTTAAGTTTTAATAAGTATATATGCAATTACCCCTAATTTATATATAAAAACTCAAATTGGCCCCTTCTATAACAAAATAATAATAATAATAATAAAATAAGAAAACTCGGGTAATTGACGTTTTTACTCTCAAATAATTTTAAGAGTTAATTTCATAAATGGTCTATGTGATCTATTGGATTTAACGAAAATAATACTTAATCTTTTTTTTTTTTAACGGATCATCTCCCTATGGTTGTGACCCGTATCGGGTTTGGTATCTTGACAAATGAAAACGTATAAAACATATGAAAAAGTATAAAACAGATCAAAACGTATAAAAACATATGAAAACGTATAAAACGGATGGAAACATATAAAACGGAGAAAAACATATGAAAACGAAAGAAAAACGGAGGAAAACGTATGAAAACAGACGAAAACGTATAAAAATGTAATAAACACATATGAAAACGTAAAAAACGGGAATAAAACGAATTAAAATGTATGAAAACGTAAGAAAACGGATAAAACGTATGAAAACGTAAGAAAATGTATGAAAATTGTGTTAATAATTTCTGGAAGTTTTCATGTGGTGTCGTGTTCGGAAAGTTAGTTTTTCAGAAATTGTGCAAAAGTTCTTCCCTGAGATCTATGCTTAACCAATAAATTTGAAGTTTAAAAGGTTCTTCCCTGAAGATCTATGCTCATACCAGAAAATTGATTTAAAGGAGTTCTTCCCTACCAGAATTTTTATAAAGGGTTTTCAAATTTTTGTCATCTTTGAAAATTCATATCTCTTAAAATGTAAGTCATCACGGGTCGTGCCACCCCGTCATTTCGAAAGTAAACGAGTCTAGTGTCATTTAAAAATATTCTTAAAGTATGAATGTTTGTGGAATGTTAGTCAATGGTCAAAAGAGTAATGAAATGTCCGAGAAGGTTAAGTCGTTTCTTCGCAAAAGTTTTAAATTTTTGAGTATTTAAAGTCATGCCGTTCACGGGGTGTAACAATACGAGTCTACTACATTTTATATAACGGAAGTGTTTGCGATTTCGGGTGTTAAATGGGTCAAAAATGAGTTTTATTTCGGCTAGTCAAATTCTGAAAAAGTGCAACAAATCAATTTTTTAAAATTCATATATAATAAACCGTAAATCTGTTTGAGGTGTGTCATACGTCTTTGTAAAGGCATAAGAGTCTACTTTAATATTAACGTGGTCTCATGAGTTGATTCAAGGTAAAAGTATATCTTAAAGGATGATAAGTAAACTGGGACAGATTGGAGTGTTTGGTTTAGTCAAGTGCTATATTGATAATGAGTTCATGAATTGGATTTATGTTGTTATAGCTTATGTTTTATCATGATGATAGATGTGTTATTTGTTTAGTTAATTATGTTTTATAGAAATTCATGAGTGTTCTTATGTTGTTTATAGGTCATGATGCTCATGTTGTTAGAGTGGTGCCAATTGAATATACTTGGTTAATCATACTAGAAGTTCATGTGTTATTTGCAATAGTCGATTATGTGTTGATAGAATATATGTACATACCATGTGATAGGTTGATAAGGATTTAAAACATACATTTTTAGGGGGTCATTTAAGCCCTAAATCGATACATTTATAATTGTTACTACTTAAAATCGTTCTTTTTCACATTTTAGGTCTTTTGGAAGCAAAATGCTGGAATCAAGCACTTTTGGACGAAAAGGAGCGAAAACATGAAGAAAACGACAAAGTTAAGAATTCAAGGCTGAATTTCACACCTGACGGCGTCCCAACCCATAGGGCGACGATGTCGCTCACAAGGTTTTCTAAAAAGTCTCAAGCGATGGCTCAGGTCACAATTTGGTTTTACAACATGACAGCGTCATGCCTTATTTCTGGAGGGCGACTCCCTTTATTTTACACCAGACGACCAAGACCCATTCCAAGACGACGTCCTTTTTGAAGCCCGACGGCGTCACATTTCCTCAACTGATGCCGTCCCAATGATGACATGTCGCAAACGAAACCCTAATGACAGCGACCAGACGACGTCATCATCAAAAGGCGATGGCGTCGCAAGTGTATATCTATATATAGACTTCGAATTTTCTGTATTTTGTGTGTAATATTTTGGGGAGAAAACCCTAGTTCATTCATAGTCCCACTTGGGTAGTATTTTAGGGTTTCAAACCCTTCTTTACACTCAAAGATAAGTTTGTTAATCCATTATATCACCATGTTTGTCTTATCTTCAATTTTTTTGTGCATGCTTATCTATCATGAGTAGCTAAATTATTATTGTGTTTGCGTAGATCTATGAAACCTAGTTGTTGATTATTAGGTTGTCTCTTGTTTTAATTGGTAGATGCTAGAGTAAGGAAAACTGGCTTTTTCTTTAATTGTTGCGAGCTTGAACGTCCTAAATAGCACAAAGCTTGAGAGTGCACTTGAGCAATCATTGTGTTTATTTCGTGAGTTGTAGCTTTAGGATGATAGAGTATTCAGGGTAGATACTACGGTACTTGGCGATCCCGGATAGTAGGATAGTTACCGTGGAAAACTAGAATGGGTGGTTGAATAGTTTTACCGATTAAAACTTCGTTTTAAACTATTTAGATCGACTTATGTCAATCTATTTAATATGTGTGTTGGATAATAATAAATAAACATATAAGTAAGTAATGCAAAAGATAAAGAGTAAGGAACACAAAACCACAACACGAGTATTTATAGTGGTTCAGCTACAAGGACACCCTCCTTGCCCTACTCCACTCCCCGAGTACCCCACTCGAGAGTTCGTAAGCACTACATAACAAAAACTCCTTAATTTGGCGGAGAAGCCTTCACAACGTCGCCTAACCTTTATCTGGTACACGGCTAGACACTGAGTTCTTCCACGAGGTAGAACCAAACATATCACAACGTCGCCTACACTTTATCCGGTACAAGGCTAGATACCGATTTTATTACAAAGGATGAACCACTACCCAACACTACACCACTACACAACTACCCAAAAGAGACACACTCCTTGTTACAACACTAGAAGGACATCAACATCCTTTAACCCAAACTATCTAACTTGTACATCGATGCACTATATCGATTGTACACCTTTGGCACCTTTCACTAATGCCTTCAATACGACCCTTCGGCACCTTTCACTTATGCCTTCAATACAACACTTCTATGAAGGGAGGAAAGTGTGGAAAACTATAAGGGGGGTTGAATAGTTTTACCAATTAAAACTTCGTTTTAAAATATTTAGATCGACTTATGTCAATCTATTTGGATGTGTATGTTGGACGTTGATAGATAGATATATAAATGTGTAATGAAAGATAAGGAGTAAGAAGCACATAACCAGGACACGAGTATTTATAGTGGTTCAGCTACAAGGACACCTTCCTTGCCGTACTCCACTCCCCGAGTCACCTACTCGAGAGTTCGTAAACACTACACGACACCAACTCTTTATGGCGGAGAAGCCTTCACAACGTCGCCTGCTCTTTTTCCGGTACTAGGCTAACCACCGGGTTCTTCCACAAGGTAGAACCACACATATCACAACGTCGCCTACCCTTTATCCGGTACTAGGCTAAATATCGAGTTCCATTACAATGGAGGAACTACTACCCAACACTACACAACACCTATCCTAAAGGAGACCAACTCCTTATTACAACACCATCAAGGATATCAATATCCTTGGATACAACCTATCTCTATTTGTATATCAATGTACCTCATTGATTATACAACCTTGGCATTTTTCACTAATGCCACTTGACTTGACTTCTAGGCATTCTTCACTAATGCCTTTGACACGAACGTTTGGCACTTTTCACTAATGCCTTCATCTTGACTCCTTTAGCATTCTTCACTAATGTTTTTGACACGAACGTTAAGCACCTTTCACTAATGCTTTCGTCTTGACTCTTTCGGCATCCTTCACTAATGCCTTGGACACAACACTTTTATTGAGGAAGAAAGAACTATCAACAAGAGAACCTCAGTAGTCTTGATGATGACGAAGCATGGCAACTCATGGACTTGAGCTTGCTCGACTTCAAGAGGTGGTGATCTCGCCTTTAAGAGGAACCTATATAATCACACAAAAACAAAATACAAACTACATAGAGAGATCCTTAGGATCTGAGGTTAGAAGGTTACAATACTTGGAGAAAGTATGTGTGGGAGTGGCTACCCAAAATGAAGAAATGGCTCACTATTTATAGAGGAATTTTGGCTACTGTTCCACGGATCCCTCACTTGAGGGATCCGTCCAGTGTATTGCTGGGGATCTGTGGGATGCTCCTATTTGCCCATGGGTTTTGGGTCATGGGTCATGGGTTTTGGGTCCTAGATATTGGACCATGGGTATCCAAGTAGATACAATGTACCTACAAGATGCAATGCATCTAGTCCATGGGTCATGGGTTAAAACCATGGGTCATGGATAAAATCCCTATATGACTTATGCATGATGTCATGCAATGTGTTATGGGTCATGCTCCACGGGTATGGGTCATGGACTTTGGGTTCTACCCAACTACATTCAATGTATTTAGTTAATTGGTCAAATACTTAAGTTTCTACCCATTTATATTACCCATTGTAATACATATTAGGTATGTATATATTTACCCAATATGTAAACACTAGTTGTTGTACATATGTATTACTAAATCATAAAACCACTTTTACTTGTTTAGTGTTTTATGTGAAAACGTAAGTGTGTTAGTAAACTATTGGCTCAAACCATTTACGTATTTTATTTGTTTCGTTAAAATGATTTTACTTTTGTTATCGATAAAACATTAGAAGATCGTAAAATATAAATAAACATTTTTACGGCTTATTTGTATTAACAATCTCCCCCTTTTTGTTGATGACAAAACATAAAAGTAATAATCTCACCCTTTTTGCCGAAACAAAAAGAGCGTCGAAAAGAAACTAACACATTGTTTAAATAAAATGTGATAAGAAAAGAAAATATAGAGAGCAAGTGACGGGAAGAGTTCTCGTCTTAACTCCCCCTTGACGAGTCCATCCCTTGGTGAGGGCGTCAAGTAAGAAAAACTACTAAGCTAATGCATTGCAAATGGTTTCTTCTTAGTGATGATAATTTTCCCCCTTGATGATTGCAACTTTGCAAAAGGGACGTCATGAAATGTAATCCAAATGAGGATTATATTGCAAACGGTTTTGCAATGTATTGTTTGACACAAGGCTCCCCCTAGCTTAGGGTGTCAAAGTCTTCATGTGTATTTTGAAAATCTACAAAACAAAGGTTAGAAAACAAGTATATAGTGCATAATTTCCTGCAAATAAGACTCAAGTTAGTAGAAAAGGAGTCTTCTGTTGCACGGATCCCACGGTTCCCTCCTTGGAGGGATCCGTCTAGGCAAAACTCAGGGATCCGTCTCTCTGAAGACAGAATCTAGCAATGGTGATGTAACAAATCATGTTAATATCAAAATGAGATATGTATTCAAGCAATAAACATATACTCAAAATTAAATTGGCATATAACATGTAACTTCATTCAATAAAACTACGAGAAATGATCGACAAATCTCTAAAACTAAGAGACTGATTAAACATGAAATGTGATTCCTAAGCGATCTAAGTTAAGCTTAAGACTTAGGACACCACTTTAATCCTTAAGCTCATGGTTTTTTAGGTTTTTGACCTCATCGAAACGTTCAAGGAGGTGATAAAACATGAAACGTTGCTTTTCACGTAGTTCATGTATCAAGCCTTCACCGTGTTGACAGTGATAACAATCCTTGTCATGGCTTGGAAAGGATGGTGGTAAAGATAGAGCGGCTTGGTGTCGTGGTTCTAGTGAACTAGGTTGAGGATCCTCAAACGAAGGAGGAATTGGTAGAGGCATATTTAATGGTGGCTCAACAAGAGTTGATGGTGGAGGTAGAGAAGTGTCAACTTCCATGTGGTCGGGTGGTTGACTTTGATGTCTCCTCATAATCCAAAAAGGACCATTAGAGGGAAATGGAGAAATGGACACCGGTGCAAGTGTTGATTCAACACCTTGGTTTTGTTGCACAATCTTCTCTAATGAAGAGTGTGTCGGTAATGGTGGAGGATGAGATGGTGGTGCAGGTTTTACTGACCAGGTTTTAATATTTATATTGTCTCGTTATACCTATGGTCTACCCTAACGCACTCACGGGCAGTGTACCCGGTCGTGTGTAGTGTAGTATTCGGTAAAACCGAGGTCGTCCCAAGAGCTATGTGTGTTGGATTATTACTAAGTTTAGGTGTCACAGTTTTTAATATGATTTCGATAAGGAATTAATTAATTAACTACTAAAGCAGATAAAGGCAAAGGTTCAATCAATAGAGGAGAGTGGTGCTAACCTAGTTAATCATCCTAGCTAGTAATGTCCACGTCAAATTACTTCCAATTAATTCAGGTGGGGTCAAAGTCGAGAGGACAGCATTTGGTCAATTCACCCTAACCTATCAGCAAAGATGCCACCACTGGAGAAGTCAGGTGTCCCCTCATAAGTCCAGTTATTCCTGGTCCCCTAAGCCGAGTTATTAAGTACCGCTACATGCTAGACTTATAATAGTGAGTGTCCGGCGTTAGCACTTAAACACTCACCCCCGTAATTTTAAGTTCATCCAAACGGTAGGTGATCGGTTGGTCAAATCGCACAAGTAGAAAGGGTCGTCAGTTGGTCATATCTTACCCTTCCCGTCTCAGTCTACTCACTTAGGGTCAGTTTATCATATCTCCTAAGCGCTAGCCTCTACGCCATTCAAAACTACCGAAACAAGGGTAGCTACCAATAAACTATGCATGCATACACTTAGAAATAATTATATGGAAGTAATGTAAACGCAAACAAAACAATTAAGGAATCATAACTAGGCCGGCACCAAGAGGTGCTTAGCCGCTCATATTAACCATACAAATCAATTCAATATTTAATGTTACGAAATACATGAATCGAAAGTAAAGAGATAAAATGCTAATGCTTATCGTAGGGAAGTGATTTCTCCTTGAGACGACTCCATATGCTCCTCTAGACCTGCCTTTAGCTTCTTCCCACGTTCTTTTGTTGTGGTGTGTGGAATGGGATGCTTTGAAATGCTGAAAATCGTAGGGTATTTATAGGCCAGATCTGGGTTACAGTAACTAATATAAAAGTTACGCCGTAATCTTCAATTTCTTCATAATTTGCACTAGATTCTGCTGGTTCTGCGTAACCTTATAGCGTTACTGCCGTATCTTCAATATTACTTGGTTACGTCAGAGTTTATACAATAGTTACGGCGTACTTATCAGCGGCGTGAAACCTCATTTGACCTAATATAGTTACATCGTAGTCTTTGGGGAGAGTTACGCCGTAATATTCTGATGAGTTGGTTTTCTGAGTCACGCTTTAGTTACGGCGTAATGTGAGAGATGAGTTACGCCGTAACTTCTTCAAAGTCAGCATACTATGATAAATCTTTGATATTTCTTCAATTCCGCTTTTCTTTAGCTCCAATGCTCGTAATTTACCTGAAAGTGGAAACAATGGAAAACAAGCATAAATCCATATAAATGATATAAATTACAAGCATTATCGGGGGAAATTGACACTTAATATTCAGGACTATTTGATGTTATCAGATGGCCTAGGAGGTAAGTCCTCTAAGTTGTAGGAATGTGGAGATGATTGTGAGGTGGTGAATGATATAGCTCTAGGCACCAATGGTGTTGGTTGGGTTGAAAAGGGTGTGTTTGGTTTAGTAGGAATAGTGGAGTTTGGTGATGATATTTTTGTGGGAACAATCCTATTGGGGATTGGTTGAGGTGGTGGAGGAGAAATCCTAGCATTTGTGGATTTAACGAGAGATGATTCGGTTGAGGAAATTTATAACACGAGCAAGTTTCTTGGGTGGTTCTTGTCACACCCCCAAATTACCTTTTGCAAATGATGAATGAAATTCCTGGGGGTTGACTGTCATAGCATCACAATCACAGTTATATTGAACGACCTAAAGTGTCGTTTGAAAAATACATCGTTTGATTTAATAAAATAATCAGAGTTTACAAAGTATAGGTCCCAAATGAAAATCAACTTGTGCGGAAATAAATTTGTTACAATCCAAACGATGTTTTAAAGTGCATAAATCCCATGTGACGCGTGGCCGTCACCACGACTAATCCTATGATAGGTCCACATGCATGCCATGAAGTGAATGCCTTAGATACACGAGATAAAACATGCTAAAAAGTGTCAACACAAAGGTTGAGTGAGTTCATAGAGTTTACGTTGAAATGTAAAACCTTTCAAAATCGCTTATCAACAAAGGCATTGAAAATCCACCCGGTTCCAGTTCCGCCCATACAAAACTTTTTTGACGTGTGTTTACAATACTGCCAAAATGTGTATAATTTATATTCAGTACATTACTTAATCTAACAATATTCAATTGATATAACACATATGATTGTTGTTTCAAATAATTCCAAGACCATGAGTTCATGATTATACCAAGACATTTAGTTCAATGATTATACCAAGACATTTAGCTCAATGATAATACCAAGACATTTAGCTCAATGATAATACCAAGACATTTAGCTCAATGATTATACCAAGACCATCAGTCCAATGAATATGATATGACAATTCTAAGCATGGCAAGCATTTACTTATTATGACTAAACATTGATTGAGATAAACACATAGTTTGCAAATAGACATGAATGTCATAAAAATAGTTAGCATGTATCTCCCCAAAGAGTTTAATAAAACAATTAAAGTAGGGGCTATAAACTCATGGACAATGATGTGATGGCAAAAGTGGATACACCGAAATGTAGCATGAATCTCTAAACTTGACCTATTAATGATGATATGATATGTAATAAGTCATGATGTAATGTTACGTATGCAATGTATTGATATCTATACCACTTGTGAATTTCTGAAAATAACACTTATCGTCGAAAAATAATCTAGTAACGTCTTGACCATTTTTAAATTACTTTACATGTATTTACGTTGAAATGATATCCGGCGATAATCATTTAGTGATTTATTGTGAAATTATAACTTTTCGTCGTAAAATAATGTCGTTGAAAATTTTCATGAAAGTGACTAAACGGCCTCGAAAATCTAGTCGTAAAATGGTGTACGCCGAGTGTTAGGAAACAAACTCAACGGTTTTTGGAAGCTTGTATCATTATCTCAAAGTTTTAGCATTTAAGTTTTCATCATAGAGGTTCCGATCATAGAGAAAATATAGCTAAAGTATGGTACTTTTGCCCAAAATATAGTTTAAGGGTGGTTTTTGGCAAAGTTTGAGCGACCGTAATTTATTCATTACAACTCCGCTTGACAAACGGTCGGACATTTTGGAAAATATGTTTGGCGAACTTACTTTTACTAGAAGACATCATGTTATAAAAAGTACTCCGTCATTGTTAAAGCGACTCTCAACATGGTCCGCCGTTCTGTGAGTATGTGTCTAATAGAAATATATTAGTTTTCTTATATAATATAGTTCTGACAACTTGTTTAAAATGTGAATAACTTAGTCGTTATAAGTCCGTTTTATATGTTCTTTATATCCACGAGAATTGTGATAACATATACTAATATATTTTTGATAAGTCGACATTTAACAACGCAAGACTCATTTTGACTCGTAAAAGTCGAGAACGCATGCTGAATTTTCGAAACAAATAGTTTTAGTCGTCAAACTTCAAAATTCATAACTTCTTCGTTATAGCTCGTTTTAACCCATTCAGCGTACGTTTTCGTTTTAAGTATATTTTCCAAATATCTAGCCCAAAATATTTTCTTCTTGTCGAAAATTCGAGAATTTCAAAATAAGGACAAACCCTTTAGAAAACTTGTGAGAATGAGTTTTCTCGCGCCAAACCTATTCCAACCAATTCAAAACAACTCCGAAGCTATTCTAATCCTACCATACACCTTCTTAGGGTGTCATTGATTCCTAGACATCACCAAGAGTGATATATTACAAGGAGTAATTATAGGATGACATAAATATATATAACTCTTAAAAACAAATGAAAAGTGGTATAAACATCATATGACTTGCATGTTTTCTCAAATATGATGAAATGAATATAACAATGAATATGAAATATGATCATGAATATGGATGCTTACTAGTAACTTGATGAGGTTATAAGAACAAAGGATTTTTCCTAATCACCAAAGGTTTTTATTTCACAACCTTAATAAAGAGTGATACTAGAGTGTATAAATCTTGTCTAGAAAATATTTGATGAACTTCTCCTTGGTCCTTGAGGTTGGCCGGTTATAGAGAGAAGAGAGGAAGGAAATTTGATCTTTTTCTTTGTGAAATGAGGTGAATGTATTTGTGTTAGTGTATATTAAGATATACAAGTGTAAGATATTTTCAAGTTGAATGACTTCCCTTATGCGACAAGGGGTTTAATTTATTATGAATACTTTTTTTTATATGTATAATGTAATATAATGTGATGTTATTTGAAGATAAATGGTGACTTGTATACACATTTGAGTATTTAGGGTAGCGTTAGATAAAAATAAATTTTAGCGGGTCAAGATAAAATATATTGAGGTCATAAAAATTATAAAATACATTTCTTGCAAAATTTAAGTGAAATAATAATTATGTGTTGAATTCACGAAAACCGTTAATTATATAAACATAACAATTTATATACTGAAATAAATTGAAAACATCGGGTAAATTAATAATATAATTTTTATAGTCTTAAAATGAGTATAAAAATATATTAAGAATATTTTTGGAAGTGTCGGATCAAATGTTCAAAATAATTAATTACGCTATAGCGTTTATTTAATATGAAAATTTCGTTGAATGAAAATGCAAAACCATGCATGAACTAATATGATGACGATGATGCTAATGATATGTAGACTAAACCTAGTCTATATGAAATTTCCTTAATGATTGTTCATGAATTACAGCTAAACCATTTAGGTTCTGCGAAATTGATACTAAATAAACCTAGTTTATGATAAATGATGAAATAGTGAAACTTGAATAGTGATTTTGTCGGGGAATGAATAGTGTTTAGGTGAATAGTAAATTTTGAAATACGTTCTCGAATATTACCGACTCCGAAAATGGTGAATAGTAAAATTTTGAATAGTAACCGGTGAATAGTAAATTCCCGAGATGAATAGTAAATTTGAGAAATGACCTGAAATTGCGAGTTGTCACAGTTCTTGGGTGAATGAGTTAGCACTAAGAGCTTTCCTCATGATGAAATGACAAAAGAGAAGGTTTTTAAGCGCTGAGAATTATGTTGTGGTTGATGACTAAGGGATTCTAACAAGATGACTTATAAAGGGAGGGATTTGGCAAGTGCATTCAAGACTTAAGCCACTAGGATCCTTTGGAATGTGATGATTAGCATGAAGAAGAGTCAACTTCAGAGTTGTACTGATCTAGGGACTTAATTAAGATAATATGGAGTGTTCAAGTTAGCAAGATGAGCTTGAAATAATTGTTGTAGTATGAATTAGCATGAATCTGTCACCCGGATCCCACGGTTCCCTCCAATGAGGGATCCGTCTAGGCTAATCCTAGGGATCCGGCTCTCAGCAGCTAAGAAAAGGAAACATGATGTTTGTGAAGTCTAACACCTATATATCCTTGAGTGTTTCAGTCTTCCTAAGTGTCTTAAATGAAAGATTACTTAAGTGATCAAGGGCAATGAGTGATGTAGCTAATGATTGCCTTTTATGGAAGGAAAATGGGACTTTATGATCACCAATGGGTGTTCAAGGATGACACTAGAAATTTTAATGGTGACAAGTCATATTAAATGATCCTAGAGATCAGATGTAAACTTGGGATAAAATTTGAAAAATCCTTAAAAATTACAAGAATTGAAAAACTAGTTTTTGACCCATTTTGAGGCAGAGATGACTAAAATCAATTTGTTAAAATTGAGAAATTTATAACACTAGCTGTGTTGACATGTGATAGATGATGTGTGAGTGTGTGAGCGGAAGGATGATGAGTTTTGGTGATATGATAAATTAAAAGGCACTTTGATTGTGATCCTAAGTGAGCTATGGGTGAGTGTGAAGCTTTCAAAGCTTGAAGAAGACTTAAGTGGTTCTAAGGCCTTATGTTTAGCTAGTGTGAAGTGATCTAGTGAGCTATTTTGATGTGTGGAATTCAGTATTGCTCATCTATCTTCACGGATCCCACGGTTCCCTCAAAGGAGGGATCCGTCTAGTGCATTCTTAGGGATCCGGAAACTGCAGATCAAAAGCATCTCAGAAAAGGATGCGGTTTTTGGATCATACTATGTACACTAATTTCTATTATTCTCTACTCCAAAGAACAGCAAAACAAGCATGATATCTCATAAATTATATCATAGATAAGAGTAGTAATGACAATATCCAAAATAAAACAAACTAGAGTGCTTCACAAACATAAGCATACATTTTAAATAGATAAACCAAATGCCTAAAATCAAGCATAATCCTAATGTTTCTTTTGTCAATCCTTTCTTTTCCTCTTTCCCGATTTCAAGACGTAGTTAGCTAGGCATTGGAACATACACTTTATTTGTTTAAATTTCACGGTCTTGTTTGAAAGAGTTGGAAGTTGTTGATAGTAGGTAATGAGGTCCAAGTCGACGTTGGCTTTGGGGTTGACATTTACTTCTTCTTCTTCGTCCGAGGAGTCCGGTAGAGCCTTATGTTTTCTTCCATTGACCATGAACCTTTTAGAGGGTTGTTTGGTAAGAGGTACTATGATGTGATCGGAGAGGAAATGATCATCATTGATTGGAGATGGTTGCATTGCACTAACATACTCACGGAGTCGTGTTAGGAGCATACCATACGGAAGTACCATGTTGGAAACTTTAAATACCCCTGCCATTCTCTTCACCATGTAATAGGCGAGATTGAATGTCCTTTGGTGAATAAGGCAATAGATCATTTGCACGAGACATGCATTTAGATGGTCTTTGTTTCCGACTAAGCTAATGACATTTTCCCTAAGAATTTCTTCCCATTTTCTAAAAATGGGATGTATTTCGAAGAGTTCCATTTGAAAGGGATCACGGTGAATGAGCTCTTTGTTGCGGTTGAAACGAGATTGGTCGGCTCTAACTTTGAAAATAGTGTCTCGAACGGTTGCGGGGTCATCAAGAGGAGTATGGTAGATTGGTTTGGAATCAAGAGCAAAAGATTGAGTGGATATTGCCCAATCTTGAGAGTACATACAAATTCCTTCACAAGGAATGCGAAGGATTTGAGCAAATATGTTGAGGGGTAGAGTGGAGTTTTGTTTATTGATAATAAAGGCAATTGAAATGCTATCATCGGTGTTTCGAATAATCCTAACGCTTTTGTAGAATTCAAAGATGAAACCGGACAAATTTGTTCATCAATATCAAGAAGACAATCAAAGTTGATTGCCGAGAAGACTTGACGAATGTCGGTATTTTCAAGAAAACATTCCTTGACCACCGACAACTTCGTGGATAAGTCGTTTTCAAGTCTTTTGAAGACTTTGCGATCGGTTTTTGACAAACCCTCTTTTCGATAGTATTGGGTGAGGTAGTGGACGGTATCATGGTGGTCTTGTTGGGTGGCTTTAGGCATGGTTGGTCCTAGAAAAACAAATATTCCAATTAGGCAAAATTTGTTGAGATGAGTTTATGGGTTTGATTTGTATTAACAATGTTGTAAGCACAATGTAATCTTAGTTATATGAAAACCTTTTTTAGTGATCAATTTTGAAAAACCTAATTTTATCAATTGATTAAGAAAAATTGAAAAACCATAAACCCTAGGATAAAGATGATGAAGATTAGAACATGTTAGTGTAATTACTTACAATGATGTTCTAGAGATGGATGCTTGACGATATGGAGTCCTATGGAGATGAAATCAGCACTTGGATCGTTTTTGTGTTTTATGAGGAGAGGGAAAAAGAGCAGAATTGATTTTGAAAGGCGTATTGCTGGTTTCTGTCACACGGTTCCCCCGGATCCCTTGTATTAGGGATCCGACTAGTACAACTAGAGGGATCCGGCTACTGTGGACAGAAAAAGGGTGTTTGGCATTATTTTTGTTATAAGTTATAAACTAGCTTATGAAACAAACATAGTTTTGAGGTTTCTAATTGAGAAGATGTTTGGTCAACGGGATTTGATAAGTTAATTATCAAGTATCCATTTGTGATGACGGCGTTAGTTTGACGAGATCAAGAGGAATACTATTCGTGATGATGAGTAAGTCGGGAAAGTGGCGAAAAGAGACTTTTAAGAGACTATCAATTATTAATGTCTAAACAAAAGATGGTATCAACATATTCATGTAGATGTAAGCTATCTAATGAAAAGTAAACGTACCTTTATGCTCTTGGTATGGTTTATGGAGACCATAAGACCGAAAATACTTCATGAGCTTTTAAAGTAATCAATTGTACTTAGAATAAGTAGATTGCGATTACTTTTAGGTTCTTCCTTGAAAGTTGACTTCATTATTCTTTGAATAGAAAATGAAGACTTTGGAGAGACCCTAGCATGAAGATTTCTTGAAAAGAGAATGTTAGAATAATCTATCAATATCCAACAAAAAAAATAGTTTTAAAAAGTTTCCTTCTTTGTAGTTTTCAAACATACATTGATCCTATCAAGTTTTTAAAGTACAACATACTCTAAGAAACTTGGTAACGAAGCTCTGATGCCAATTGTAGAAAACAAGAAGGGGGTTGAATAATTTTACCAATTAAAACTTCGTTTTAAAATATTTAGATCGACTCATGTCAATCTATTTGGATGTGTATGTTGGACGTTGATAGATAGATATATAAATGTGTAATGAAAGATAAGGAGTAAGAAGCACATAACCACGACACGAGTATTTATAGTGGTTCGGCTACAAGGACACCTTCCTTGCCCTACTCCACTCCCCGAGTCACCTACTCGAGAGTTCGTAAACACTACACGACACCAACTCCTTATGGTGGAGAAGCCTTCACAACGTCGCCTACTCTTTTTCCAGTACTAGGCTAATCACCGGGTTCTTCCACAAGGTAGAATCACACCTATCACAACGTCGCCTACCATTTATCCGGTACTAGGCTAAATACCGAGTTCCATTACAATGGAGGAACTACTACCCAACACTACACAACACCTATCCCAAAGGAGACCAACTCCTTATTACAACACCATCAAGGATATCAATATCCTTGGATACAACCTATCTCTATTTGTATATCAATGCACCTCATTGATTATACAACCTTGGCATCTTTCACTAATGCCACTTGACTTGACTTCTAGGCATTCTTCACTAATGCCTTTGACACGGACGTTTGGCACTTTTCACTAATGCCTTCGTCTTGACTCCTTTAGCATTCTTCACTAATGCTTTTGACACGGACGTTAAGCACCTTTCACTAAGGCTTTCATCTTGACTCTTTCGGCATCCTTCACTAATGCCTTGGACACAACATTTTTATTGAGGAAGAAAGAATTATCAACAAGAGAACCTCAGTAGTCTTGATGATGACGAAGCATGGCAACTCATGGACTTGAGCTTGATCGACTTCAAGAGGTGGTGATCTCGCCTTTAAGAGGAACCTATATAATCACACAAAAACAAAATACAAACTTCATAGAGAGATCCTTAGGATCTGAGGTTAGAAGGTTACAATACTTGGAGAAAGTATGTGTGGGAGTGGCTACCCAAAATGAAGAAATGGCTCACTATTTATAGAGGAATTTTGGCTATTGTTCCACGGATCCCTCACTTGAGGGATCCGTCCAGTGTATTACTGGGGATCTGTGGGACGCTCCTCTTTGCCCATGGGTTTTGGGTCATGGGTCATGGGTTATGGGTCCCAGATATTGGACCATGGGTATCCAAGTAGATACAATGTATCTTCAAGATGCAATGCATCTAGTCCATGGGTCATGGGTTAAAACGATGGGTCATGGATAAAATCCATATATGACTTATGCACCATGAAATGGGTTATGGGTCATGCTAAATGGGTATGGGTCATGAACTTTGGATTATACCTAACTACATTCAATATATTTGGTCAATAGGTCAAATACTTAAGTTTCTACCCATTTATATTACCCATTGTAATACATATTAGTTATGTATATATTTACCCAATATGTAAACACTAGTTGTTGTATATATGTATTACTAAATCATAAAACCACTTTTACTTGTTTAGTGTTTTATGTGAAAACGTAAGTGTGTTAGTAAACTATTGGCTCAAACCATTTATGTATTTTATTTGTTTCGTTAAAATAATTTTACGTTTGTTATCGACAAAAAATTAGAAGATCGTAAAATATAAATAAACGTTTTTACGGCTTATTTGTATTAAGAGAAATAACTATCAACAAGATGCACTTGAGTGGTCTTGATGATTACGAAGCTTAGCAACTCATGACTTGAGCTTGCACGTCTTCAAGTGGTGGTGATCTCGCCTTTAAGAGGAACCTAGAGAATCACACAAACATAAAACTACATAGAATGATCCTTTGGATCAAAGGTTAGAGATGTTAGAATACTAGGATAAAGTATATGTGAAGTGGTAGTGAGCAAGAGGAGAAATGGCTCACTATTTATAGACACAACTTATCTACTGTCCCGCGGTTCCCACGGATCCCTCCCTAGAGGTATCCGGCTAGTGCAAACCCAGGGATCCGGCTAATGGGTCAGTTTAGTCCGGATTTCGGGTTGCAAACCTGGTTATGGGTTATGGGTAATGAATAATGGATACCCAACAAGATGCAATGTACCTAGTCATTGGGTTATGGATCTTGGGTCATGGGTCATGGACTTTGGGTCATGGATCATGGATAATACCCAACATGACTTCATGCATGATGTCATACAATGGGTCATGGGTTATGGGTCATGGTCCATGGGTATGGGGTTATGGACTTTGGTTTTTAACCAACAACATTCATTGTACCTAGTCAATGGATCATGGGTTATGGGTTATGGGTCATGGGTCATGGACTTTGGTTTTTACGCATTACTTTACCAATTACAATATATATATAAAGTATATATATGCATTTCTATATTATGTAAACACTAGTTTATACATATGCATTTCTATAAGATGTAAACAATATTACTTGTTAGTGTTTATATAAAAATGTCTTTGGTTTTATGTAACTTATTTACTAAACATGTTTTGATATAGTTTTAATATGTTTAGTAAAAGTGTGTCAGTAAACTATTGGCTCAAACCTTTTTCGTATTTTATTTGTTTCGTTAAAATGATTTTACGTTTGTTATCGACAAAACATTAGAAGATCGTAAAATATAAATAAACGTTTTTATGGCTTATTTGTATTAACAGTTACAATTCATAGAACTAGAGAATTAGGCACCCCCTACTAACACAAAATACAACGCACCAATTAGAATGAGGATGTGACAATTCAACCGACCAATAAGAGATAACTAGGGAGTAAGAAAATCTAAGTAAACACACTTTTAATTATCATAAGAACACACCAATCAATCCATAGCTTATTTTCTTCTTTTCATTAGTTAATTAGTTTTTAATTTTTATTAGTACGTAGTTAAAATTGGTAGAAGTACCACCCCCCACTCCTAAACCCCGAGATTTTTACTTGTTTTCTAAAAAATATAAAAAGCTAAAAAGAATCACCCTCAACCTCACCTTCTCATCATACATCTCTACTAGCATCTCTATTCCCTGAGAGCGATCAACCCCCTGGGCTTACCCATACTACACTATAACGATTAGGTACACTGCTTAGTGGGTTGTAAATCTTGCTCGCGGAAAAGGAAGTTTTTTGACCCCGGACCCACGCATCACAGGTGCTCGAGGCGCTCGTGGAAAGTAGCATTTATTAACCAAGGTGAGTAACATATTAGGTAGCACGTTTAGTAGTGTAGCTAAATAGTAACCAGGTATGTATGATGATGATGATGATGATAGAATCAGGTAAGGGTCGGGTATAATATATCATTAGAACTGGGTATGAAGATGTATACATGATGTGGAATTTATCATGTTACATTTATGTTTCAGTTTATAGTTCAATTCTGCTCTGTTTACTCACTAAGTCTTATGGACTTACCGCTATTAGTTCATGATTTTATGTAGGTATATGTCGCGAAAAGCAAAGTGTTAAATGGGGCATGTATCGGGTCAAAATGATGTAGCTCGTAGGTTAGGTAATGAGCTTCTCATCACCATCTCATGTTATCTATTTGGAATGCCCCCAAAAGATGTTAAAACTGTATTTAAGTGTTTTTCATAACCAATGTAATATATTTGATGACTTATAGTTTTTAAATGAGTGTTCGGTATAAGCCTCGTTCTTATATAAATGATGTTTCCGCAACTTTTAAAAGCGTAACCTGTATTCAAACATGATACTTATCAGTGTTTCAAAAATCGCAAATCGGTAGTGAGGCGGTTGACCTCCCTGTAACTTGTAATCGGTCTAGGCGGGATTAATCGGTGATTAGTCGGATTTGCACTTTTGGCAAGTTTTGCGTATTTATGACGAGTTTAGGGTATTCCCAGAAATATTTCCCTTAAGAACATCTTGTAATAGATATAAACAACGACTATAAGTGATTGCATTTGTTCAAGGTTGCAAAAATAAAGAATCGGTGACTAATCGTATTAACATTTTTGGCAAGTTTTCGGTATTTACGACGAGGTTTGGTATTCTCGGCAAAATTTTCCTTGAAAAACATCTTGTAACAGATATAAATAGTGACTATAAAATGATTAAAACTTATTTAATGTGAGTTTAGGGGGAATTTCGGCAAGATTTTACAGGATTTTAAAGTTTGACCATCAGTAACTCACCATTGCACTATGGTTGACCGATTTATTGAATGATTTATATAAAATCCGTGCGGTCGGATGGCCTCTAGCACCTAATGATGATTAATGACTTTTTAGAACTTTTTGCAACGATATTTTATAGTTAATGAAAGATGCTTGCAAGTTTTAAAATTTCATCGGATTGCAATAGTTTGTATCACAGCCTATAGATCAGTCATCTCGATATATCATTATGCCTGATATGGCAGGCTTATGGACGGCATATTGGGTTAGCCAGGTTGGCAAGCGGTCAGACGCGGATGCGATTTTAGAAAAAATTCCATGTCGATTGGATTGAGTCGCGTTGAAAGGAAAATAAGTGACGTATTGGGTCATAGAAATGCAAATATTTTGTTGATTTATAGTTTTTGGGCTATTTTACAATTTTCTACCTTGAGTTTGTGAAGATATCACTGTGAGACACAATTTCATGTGAGCCACTTTGTAGTGAGAAAAGTGGATGCGACTCAACTGAGACGAATTTTGTCAATCTCGATGAGGTAAACGACATCCTCCAACTTAGCTTCGCTTCATTTCACTTGTTTATCAACGTTACTAATGTATTATCAACGTTACTAACATATTAGTTAAAGCTCGATTCATTTTAAAATTTACATATAAACTATTAAAATATACATATACGGTAATATATATAAGAAACATATATATCAGCTTGAAAAGCTAGACAAATGACAATAACTCGAATAGAGCCTATATAAGCTTGACTTTGACTCGTTAAACATTTCAAGCTTAATTTTTTAGCTTGAAGCTTGATAAAACTCGGTTCGATTGAGCTCGAGTTACTAAAAAAAACTCGATTTGTTTACACCAATGAGTTACTAGATCAAGTGATCAACTCTTTCTATTTGAGAAACAAAATATGGGCCATTTTTATAAGCTTCATAGTCCAAATGTCCCATTAGTAAGTCAAACACTAAATTTTAAGTCCAACACATTTCCACTAAAAGTCCAAGAAACCTGAAACTCAAATATCCGAATTCGTTGTTAAATAATTCTAAATGAACGTACTACATACCAAAAGCACAAAACGATCTAAGATTTTTATACTTATCTTTTAGAGCTTTTAGAATATGAACATGTGAAACCAGTTTTTAGAATATGAACTTGTTATTTGAATGTTAGAAACCACTATAGAAGTTTTAATGGATACCACTCGATCTGATCTATATACCATTTGCAAATGTTCGATGATCCAATTTGGATGCGTCGTTGCAGAAAGAAGACACTTTGCCTGAACATTACATGAGCTAAGGAAAACCAACATACGTCGATAATATATACTACAGTGACTGATGATCGAGTTGTCATTCAAAACTAGTGCCCGAATAAACATAAACAAAATGAAGAACAGCATATATAAGTATGCATCAACCATTCGCTGTGTGGTTAAAAGTTAAATTCAAAATTACAAAGTTTGGTTTTCTACATTCCGGGATCTAAGTACATTTTCAAAATTAAGTTCTCAAAACCAATAACACATCAAACTATTGGTTCAAGAACTTTGGTTAGATCCTAATCTAATATCTTTTCTAGTACATAATTAAACAATAATCTAAGACCCTAAAACCCTTCTTTCCCAGTTCATTAAGAACATAAATATTGCAAAAAAAATAAAATGAAATAAAACTACCTAAGAACATGAAATTGTATGCATGGTATTCATGTGATCCAAGGAGTCTTGACTATGAGTCATTCCAAACCGTGAAGGTAGGCGCGCCTCCATTAGCCACAACCATGTTGGCAGTTCTGGCTGCCAATGTTGGTATGGCGGTTGGGACCCAACCGCCATAACCAGATCCTTGATGGTAGTACATATTTCCATCACCATCTTGAGCTGAATCATTAATAGTACCATTAGTCATCATGTGGTTCATATAACCACTACTAGCATTACCATATCCAACCACTTGATGATCACCACCTCCTCCGCCACTATAACTATGTTCCGTTGAAGATGAATCTAAGTTCATGAGGTTATGAAGCACGGAAGAATTCGGTGAAGGCTGAAAAAACTGATGAATTTGCTGAAGATCATGAAAACTCTGACCGTCCGGTTCTGTTTGTTCTTGTTTGCACCATAACCTTTGCTGGTTTGAGACGTTATAGTGTTGTGGGTAGTGCATGCTAAAGGGCTGAGCTTGGGCTTGTGCCATGGCTTGGTGATGGTAGTCAATGGAGCTTGGCCATGTCATGGTGGCATAATTGTTAATCCCTTCATGGGTGAGTTGGGAAGTCAAGTGATCTTCTTTCGCAGCCCTGAGTAACTCAGTGGCTGCAGCTTGTTCTGCATCCTTGAGACGTTTAGCTGCACCACCTATTGGCAAGGTGGTGCTCTCAAGGATGCATTTAACATCGTATCTGTTGATTTCAAAGTTTGTGACAGCGTTTAGTCCACGGAATTTGATTGCAGCTATGTCATAAGCCTCAGCCGCTTCTTCTTGTGTGCCTACAAAAGATTATAAATACAAGAACTACATAAACATATTCATTAAACTCATGCACAGATCCTTAAAGGTGGAAAGCTAAGCCAATTAAACAGATAATTTGTGTACAAATAAGTACATATATCAGTCCATTTAAAGACAAATATACCAAAGTATCAAATTAATTCACTATTGATATAATTATATTTAGAAAAGTGACAGGAAATTAAAATATTTTTACCAAAAGTTCCCAAGTAGAGATCTTTGTTCCCTGCAACTCTCCCGATTCGTGCCTGCCATCGTCCATGTTGATGATGTCTGCATAATCGACATATTATCACAACTATTATTTTATAACTATCTCTATCACCTTTCAAATGCGTTACAGGCATACCATATTTAAAAAAAAAACTAGCAAGGAGCTTGTATAAAATGGTGAATGCTGATTTCTAGTTATAATTCAGAACTTAAGTATTATAATCTTCAATGAAATTTGTGACATAGGTCAATGAAACAAATATACAAAAGACGATATGATTAAATCTATCATGTATATATCCGACAATATGATTCTGTAGTTCTTTGTTAATTTATTTTTTAAAGAAATCTTCCAAAGTATATTTTTGCAAGATTCTGACTCCTGTATGTAAATACTAAATAGCATGTGCAAACTGGTATCTTTTGGTCCCATTTCATCAACAACATTTATATAACAATTTATAGCATGCAAAAGGTATCAAATTGGGAATTTTCTAATAAATTTATTTCTATGCATACATATATTGAAGTAGCATTATGGAAAATGTACCTTGTAACACCTCTATAGATAGAAGCACCTCGAGAAAAACCGCTACTTTTCCTATATAAACATTACAATATTTTTTTTCCAATAGTTAAATACGTGTAAATACACATACACATATACAGTATGCCGAAAACTGGTATTTGAAAACAAGTTTTGGTTTGTATAAAATGTACCTTCTAAGTGAGGCGACGTACTCTTGTCTTGTCATGTTTTTCATCTCGTCGATCTCCTTCTCGTAATTGGCAATCTACACATTATTCAATCATCATGTCAAGCTAGTACATTGTATCAAACCCTATAAACCCCTAAATTAAGATTGTTTGATTTTTTTTAGACAAACTCCCACTATAAGAGCCATTGAGGTTTCTGTGAATAAAACTAATGTTATCAAAGTAAAATCATTTTTAAACTTTATTTGATAAAAGTATAGACTGTGTATCCTCTCTTATAAGGTGGAGTTCAAGTTAATTCGAATTACACCGAAAATGCCAAAGAAGCGTTAATACGTCTAAAATCACAAGTTCAAAGGTAGACTGGGAGATATAACAAAACAAGCAAGAAATCATATATCGTCTTAAAAATCTTACAGGAAAATTCGTCGTCGTTGTGGTGCCCCAGTATTTCAAGGCAGCTAGATCGTAAGCTCTCGCTGCTTTATCTTCCTTGTCATAACCTCCTATACATATCAACATAAATGATTAAAATCAATATAAGGTGATCTTAGGGAAGAACAAAAAAACTCTAAGAAAAGGATATCCAATTGGCTTACTAAAAAATAAATAAAGTAACAATACTTTTTTTGTGTAGATATTAAACATTCAAACCCTAGATTTTCTTATGCACAAGAATATAAAAAACACCTTTTCTAGCTAGTAACTAAACTTACCCAAATAAACTGCAAGAATATTGAATCAAATCCCAGTTGAGTGATTAATTAATCCATGCCAAAAAAGGGAGAAAAACAACTTAGGTTAGTAAGATAAATAAATTAAAAATAGCATATTTATTTGATTATTAATTCTATATTTTTTAATAAATTAATTACCTTGTCTTCCTTTACGAACTTGTCCCTCTCTTCTGCAACTATTATCCCATAAATGAGCCTCGTATCTCCCTGTCCATCTGTGTCTGCACTACCCAAAAACCCTAAAAATTCGTGAAACAATACAAAATATGATAATATCGAAAAATTTAATTACTAAAAAAACAAAACAAAAAAAAAGTACACATAAAATAATATAACAATGGACTCATATATTTGTTTCATTATACTTCTAGTGCTTGTTTTTGTACAATTTAGTCATTTAAATCTATTTGTGTTCTGTCTTGGTCATTGAAAATATTTTTTAAATTCTTTTTGTTTCACCTTGAATAACTATCGTTAAATGGCTTTCTTTTCAGCTGCTTTCATATTTCATTAAGGTAGTTTGCTTACTTAGTGCTTTCGCTAAGGTGACGACTTGAATGAAACTTTCATTGGGAAAGGGATAGATAAACAGAGTCGGGGTCATAGTACTGAGCCGGTTTAGTTAGACCTTACCTTTCATTTCATCTTTGTCTTTTAGCTACTGATACATATATTTTGGAAACTCATGATCATTGTTCACATAATTGCACCAAAAAAATGTTTTTCTTTTGCCTTTTTATGATGGCAATGAAACAATATTAGCCCAAAGAAATACTTTTGATGACCAAAGCAGAACGTAAAAGTAATTAGGTTGTTACTTTATGTAACTTGCTAGCTATATGTAAAAACTAATTTATCACCTTGTAACACCACGGTAAATAGAAGTTCTTTGTCCAAAAGTGTCAATTGATTTCCTAGGCACCGCCTCCGTGACTGCACCGCTACCGTTTTCACTATCAACGGTCGTCGCCACCTCCATTTGCTGTCGTTTATTATCTGAAGAAGAACTATCTCCACCACCTCCACCACCACCCGTGCCCATAGAAAGTGAGAGCTCATTAGTTCTACCACTAGAAAGACCACCCATAGCCGCGGTTCTTTCGTCAGTTTCTTGATTTTCAAGCGGTCTAGTAGGGTTTTGATTCGATGGGGTTGTTGGATTGTTTCGAAGCCAGTTTTTTATCATTGAAAGACCAATGTTACTAGAGGCGGTAGTGGCGGTAGTGGTAGTGGCTTGTGTTGCTTGCCCGTGTGGTGGAAGTTGCATAGTTGAGTACATATAGTCTCCTCCATTACCAACACTTAGAAAATTTTCAAACTTTGGAGGTTGAATTTCAGGGTTTTCGCCATTGCATGAGCCACCACCCGCCATCAAAACTGATAAATCCGAGCTCGCTTTCATGTTCCAATCTAAAAAATCATCAAGACCATCAAGCTTTTATATATTTCTTTAATGTCAGATAACTCATAGAGACACTTGTGATGATGTTTGAGCTCACAAGTTTTGATTGATGTGACACACATACCGCTTATGTCAAAACTAGTTTTTATAAAATGTTTATCCTTTTTTAATTTATGGGGTTTCTTTTATTCCAAAATCAAGAAACCCCTTGTTTAAATCTTGAAAATTAACTAGGTGAGTATGGTACTTTTCTTGATAACATACTAATATTGGAATATGTTATGTTAAACCCAAGATATTGTTTTGATTTTCATAGAAAACCCTAGTAAAATCTTGAAAATGAACAAACAAACTAACCATGGTGATTATGGTAAGGTTCGAGCATGCCATACGGAGGAGGGAGGTTAAGTGATGGTATACCGGAGTGCACGTCGGTTCCACTAAGATCAAAGCATTCGCCCGTGCCAGAGATGTTATCTGAGTTAAAGTTATCAACAATAGATGTTTGTGAATCAACTATTTGTTGTTGATCTTGTGGTGAGAGTGAGAAACCTAACCAATTGTTCATGGATGCAGCCATGAAAACAATTAAAAGTTGTGTTTTTGTGTGGTTTTAATTGGTAGTTAATGGAGGATTATGAGTTCATGCACATGGATGTAAGCTAAGGATAAATTGATATGATAGATGATTATATGATGAAACTTTGAGGTTTAAATCAAAAGATAGAGAGGATATGGGAGGGTCTATGAAAGAGAAACCCAAAGAGGAAAATCAACTGTAACACTCCTTGTTCATACTATATACTTGTTCATTTTGTAGAGAGTATCTAGATACAATGTATTCCTATATCTTAAATTGAAGTTGTTAACTCTTGTGCACAATAGTTACCGACAAGTTAAGAAGTAAATGATACTTTAAAGACAAGTTCATTTGGAGCTTAAAATAGCTAGCAAGAGCTAAATGTAATACAAAAATTATCACTAATAGCGATTTACATGTATTTTGTTATCAATTATAGCAATATATTTTTAACTTATACTCCGTCCCATAACTTAGATTGGACTTGTTGTCTGATACTACTATATATCTTCTAAATAATTAATAAACACGAGCTATGTATATTAATAAAAAAAAGCTATAGTATTTACTAAAAACGTGTACTATTTTCTCTTGGAAAGTTTCTAGTTGAACTCAAGTATTTGCTTGGTAACTACGGTGTGAATACGTATCAATGTTCAGACTTCTGATTATATATGTTACTTTGTTTTTATTGTTTTGTAACTTATTAACTACAGCTAGCATTCAATTTTCATGTTCATTAACTTCACAAGTGTAATTTTAATTCTTACATGCATTTGAATCAAATTGAACCTTTTAAAAGGTAATCTATAAATATGAACACACGGTGTGGTACTAACAATCTCTTCAAAAAGCTTTTGGAATTAGATGGTTCTCTTCTTGATGCACCGTTCTCCTCGGATGAAATTAAGAATGCGGTTTGAGATTGTGGTGGTGGAAAAGCACCGGGCTGGGATGGCTTTACCTTTAAATTCATAAAAAGATATTGGGACACTATAGGGAAAGATTTTATTGACATGGTAAAGATATTTGAGATTGATTCTCAAATTCCAAGATGTTGTAACACCTCATTCATCGCTCTTGCCTCAAAATCAAAACCCTTTCCATATCAAAGACTATAGACCCATTAGTCTAATCGGTTGTCAATACAAAGTCATTGCCAAGCTACTTGTTAATCGCTTACTTCAAGTGGTTCATTGGGTGGTTAGCGATGTACAAATGATATACATCAAAGGAAGACATATAATCGACGGTCCTCTTATGGTCAATGAAATTATTTTGTGGGCAACCAAAAAGAATGAACATCTTTTCGTTCTAAAAGTTATTTCAAAAAGGCTTTCGATTCACTTGATTGAAAGTTTCTTGATCATATCATGAAACAAATGGGATTTAGCGTTAAATGGAGAAACTGGATTCATGGTTGCTTGGATTCGGCCTATGCATGGATCATCGTCAATGGCTCACCAACAAAAGAATTCAAAATCAATAAAGGATTACAACAAGGCGACCTCTTATCACCATTTCTTTTTATCCTTGCGGTTGAAGCATTGCATATCTATATTCTAAGAAGTGTTAAGGTTGGTTTGAATTCGTTGGACATCTCCAATCTTCAATTTGCGGATTATATATGCTCTCATTATGGGTAGATGATCTCTCAACAATGTATAGAATCTTTGTCGTATTTTGAGATGCTTTCACTTGGCATCCGGTTTCAAAGTTAACTTCTCAATAATTAAATTCTTCGGGGTTGGTGTCTCTAATACATATATTAACACCTTTGTTTACACACTTTGTTACCAACCGTCTTCCACACTTTGTTGCCAACAAGTCGAGCAATTGGAATGCCATCATTGAGAAATTTCATAAACGTCTAACCTTTTGGAAAGCTAAAAATATTTCAATCGGTGGCCGCTTAACCCTCATCAAATCGATGCTTAGAGTCTTGAAACATACTTCTTTTCTATTTTTAAAGCATCAAGGGTTGTGATTAAGTACTTGGTAAAACTTAGGCATAACTTTCTTGGGGAGGCAATATCGAATCAAACAAGATGGCATGAATATCATGAAAAAATATTTGTTCTCTTTCCACTTGTGGAGGTTTCGGTGTAGGTTCATACAAGCCATGAACCTTGCAATGCTAACAAAATAGGTGTGGAGGTTCCATACAGAATCACAGTCCATATAGCATCAAATAATTACATCTATACATGTTTCTAGTGGAGGGTTTGGATCTATTACTGCCACTCGGCAGCCTCTGAGCCCATGGTGCCCCATCTCGAACCATAACAACTCTCTATCTTCCGTTAATAAAAATTTGAACCTTTTGTTCACTCGTAAAATAAGGGGGTCGAGTATTGCTTTTTGGCATGGTAATTAGATTGGGCCTTCTGATCGTAAATCGCTTTACCCTAGGATTTTTGCTCTTAAAACAATAAAGAGTCTCGTATAAGTGATCGTCGCTTCACTGAAAACGGGTTAACTCAACATGTGTAGGCTTGGATGCGTGTTTTGAGAGATGGACATGAAATGGACCAGCTTAGAGGTCTACTGAGCCTCATCAACAATTTTGTCCATCTGATTCATTTGACTGTTGGGCCTTCATGCTCAATACTCACAAGTCTTTCACAGTTGCTTCCATGCTCAGAGAGATAGAAAAACGCTTGTTGTGTGATCAGCCTGAACTCGATAGAATAAGATCCTGCCGATTAAGATTTATGTTCATACGTGTCATTATCCTGATCTTCTCCCAACCCGTTTCAACTTGGATAGTCGAGTTATTGATCTCCACTCTTTCTAGATGTCCCGTGTGTGATGTAGATATAGAAATGGCTCAAAATATTTTCATTGATTGTTCGATTGATAGTGGACTTTGGCGTAAGGTGATAAAATGGTGGAAGCTCACGAATCACCCACAAGACTTACATTCCTTGCTATCTTGGAGCGACACGTTAAGTCTTATTGACACGGCTAATACATGCTTTGACGTTGTGGTTCACACCACTACATTGATTATTTGGAGATACCAAAACCATATTTGTTTTGACTCAAAGCTTCCTCAAAACACGCTTGGAGACGGGTCAAAATCTTCTCACGTGCTTGGATCATGGATAGAAACATGAACCTTAAACCAAATTGGGTTGCGTGGGTCAATGATCCTATTTTTTCTTTTAAAAACTCTTTGTAATTTTCTAGCATCTTGTTAGTTTTGATCCAATCGCCGTTCAAAAAAATACTGAATTTGTTAAAGAGTGTTGACACATCAATATAACAATGAAGTTATTTTATTCAAAGTGGTAACCGTTAAAACTATGACCACATACGTACTAAAAAAAACGCGTAACACAACACTACCCCATCAAATTTGCCCAACAACTTTGAGAACACTAAAGTTGGTATGGTCACTTCGGTGTTTTTGGTGAAAAAAGACTACCACACCTTAGGCTTTAAGAACTGACATTAAAGGAATGAAAATTTAAACTGATAGCTTACTCTATAATTTAATTACCAAGATTGGTTTTGTCTATTTGGTCGTAAACTAAACTTCCAGCCGATTCTTTTTTTTTCAACGATAAAGTTTGTACTAGCAAAAATCTAGAGTAAAAAATAAGCATTACAAAGTAACATTACAAACGAAAAGCTAATGTGACGATGATGGATGCGTTACTACATGCAGTCTTATATGAGGAGATGGTCATTGATCGAACAAGCTACATAGTGTAAAACAATAATCTGGCTAGTTGCTTAATCAGATAGTGATTTTTGTTTAAGTTTAGTTAAATTCTATAAGCATATATAGGGTTGTAAACAAATTGAATATTCAGCGAACATTCGTAAACCGTTTGATAAAAAGTTTGTTTATGTTTATTTATTTATTAAATTAACGAACATGAACAATATTATACGTTCGTTTATTAAATAAACGAACATGGACAAAGTCGTGTCTGTTCATTTATATTCGTGAACGTCTGATTATGCGTTCGTTAACGTTCGTTTATGTTCTTTTATTTATTTATGTTTGTATGTCATATATTTTTATTGTATAATTTTAAATTGGTTTGTTTAAACAAAACAACACTTATAAAACAATATATTGTGCATAATTTAATAAGTTTATATTTGTTTGTCTATATTCATTTGTGTTCGATCGGTTATGTTCATTTAGTGTTTTAATGAACGAACATGAAAAATTATTTTCTTAATAAACGAATATAAACAAGAAAACTGTTGTTTGTTTAAGCGTTCAAATATGTTTATTTATCCAGTTAACATTAAATGAACGAATATAAACAAAACTTTATTTGTTTTCGTGCGATTCGTTTAAAACCCTAAACCAATGAGTCAATGTTTTCGTCCAATTCGTTTAAAACCCTAAACCAATGAGTCAATGATATCGAAGATAAGTGTTGTTAAACTCTAGTAAAAGGTATTGTCGTATTACTATTTAAGACACTGGAAGAAAAGTCAAAAACTTCAACATTTTAATGTAAATTAAAGAAAAAACAAGTGAATAAGGTATGACTTTGGGAAGTCCATATGCCCAATTGGTAACTAAAGTTTACTGCCTAACCTAATATATACCAGTATAATAATGATTTAATAACTATTATTTTGACCCAACTGTTACCCAGCTGGGTTAATTATTTTTATACTAATATAAATATATTTTTTATGTTATTTCTTTTGGGAATTCTCAAGAATCAGCTGGAATGAAGGATTATATTTGACTTGGTCAAAAGTTAGATACGTTGGTACAACAATTTTATAGTTTTTTTTACTACCAATTATCATATGTTAATTAGTAATTACTCCATTTAATTATATTAGGATAGTAAATACAACACTTTTAGATATGTATCTTAAACTTGGATTGTAATGTTGAACATCAAAATGATATGTTTTATTTTAGCATACATTGTACACTTCGCTTGTTCACAAGGATTTTGATAGTGTGTTTCTTGCAACTTGTAGTTTAACATGGTTATCAAAACATTAACTTTCTAAATAACATTATCTTTTTATCTTCAGACACTCGTTATCTTATAACGCTATACGGAAGATAAGAACACAAGATAAGAGCAAAGCCTGCAAACAAAAGAAGCTTAATTTCCTGCATGTATTAGAAATGCAATCAAATTTTAGTTCCGTTGCTTAATGTCGTTGAGAACGAGGAATTCCTTTGATATTTTGATGTAAAAGTGTCCTCATTTGAAACCCGCCAAAGAATCCAAAGCACGAAATGAAACACTCATGTTGATCAAGGCCGCTTGTATATAAAACCATTCTACTCGCATGTAATATTTTTTAGCTCCTTACTAGTTCTTGATCGAACCATATTGTCGTTTTAACAAAAATCTTAAGTTATCATTTTGTCATCAAAAACTAAGTAAAAAAAATGAGATGAATTCATGTTTGATGATCAATGGATAGTTTATGATTCCAACAAAGGGAAACACACAAGTTGGAGTTATCTTCAACTTCAAAGGCCTTTAGATTAATTAATAAACTAATCTAGATTAAATAAAGTAATATATGCATGATATATAATTGAGGTTATTCCGGGCTGCAACTGCACCCATGCATGCGGTTTCGTAACTTTAAATCAAACTCCATTCATTTATTACTCTTTTTGGATTCTTTGACTGATAGATCTCTTATTTTAATTCTATCATCAAAGAAAGTGCATGTATAACTTCGATTGGTTCATCTAATGGTTAAGGTTTCCAAGTTTTCGTTTAAGAAAATCTAAGTTTGAATATGTTATACGTCTCGAATTATGCACTAGTGTCATGCTTGTTGATCATAGATACTAAAGCTTTTTTTGGCTGACTAGAGTAGCGCGATTCTAGCTTATTGATCGTGTAGATTAACTATGCAAAAATAGACGATACCATTGTTGATCATACGACTATGATTTTTATTTTTTTTTATTATTATTATTATTTTTTTTGCGCAAAGATGAATTATATTATTACTCCAAAATATTGTACGATGCTTGAATAACACACCCTATTTTGAACAAATTGTGTATTTAGGTTTTGATCAACTATATATGATAGCAAATAAGTATGTACATGTGATAATTTGAAAACACATTTAGGAACTCATCTAATTGACCATGAGTACGGGTGAAAACGAGTCGAGCTGCTCGTGAAAAGCTCGGGATCAAATCGATAAAAAGCTCGAGTGAGCCGAGCCTAAACGAGCTCGAGCTTAAGTTTTGGCTCATTTAATAATCGAGCTCGAGCCCGAGCTCTATACAAAAAGCTCGAGTAGGCTCACGAGCCTAAACGAGTCCTAGAAATATATACATATATATGTTTTTTATACATTTAAACGAGCTTCAAAGTAGTAAACGAGCTCGAGCTTTATGTAATTAACGAGCCGAGCTCCATTTGAACTTTGTTTTCTTTAAACATCATATAAATTAGTCGAGCTCGAGCTTTTTATATATAAACGATCCGAGCTCGAGCTCTGGCAGGCTCGGGATCGGCTCGGCTCGTTTTCACCCCTAACCATGAGTACAATCAACGTTTAAATTTGTATATGGTCGTTATGGAATAAAAAGGGTAAGTTTTTTGGCATGAGTTCTCCATCAAAGATGTAAGTTCAAATCTTACGCACGCAATACGTTGAGAGAAGATTTCGAGTGTATTAGTTTTAAAGGAGAAAACTTTGGAATTGACCCTTGGGAAGAGATCTAGTGAGAAGAGAAATTGAAATAAGAAGAATGAGAGGAAATTTGAGGCACATATTTTTAATGAGGAAGGGAAATTTAAAGGGAGATGCATCTATTTCTTTAGGTGCATCTGAAATGTGCGGCTGTGGTTTCTTCTCAACCTTCTCATTTTAAATTTATTTCTCATTTGATCCTTACTCATTGACTCTTAACTAAAAGCGGGCATAAACTTTTTAAAGCGAGCTACTCGGTACAATTTTGTCTTTCACATATCATCTTTAACTAGACGTGTGCTCGTGCATAGCGACGAAATGTTATAGCGGTATATAGTTATAATTGAGATATTGTGATTAAGTGTTTCGTGTAATGTTATTGAAATATAGATCGCGATTGAGATGAATTTGTGTAAAAAAAATGCGTAGGATGAATTTGTAAAGAGAAGACAAATTAGAGCTAGCTACCATGCATAATTCGTATGATGAATTTGTGAGTTGTTATACGTTAGTCGATATATTTTAATGGGCTCAAACCCGAGTTTTAGAATAGACTTTGTATACCTATTTATGTACCAAATACTGACAATAATGAGATATCCAGAATTCACAATTTACATGGTATCAGCCATAATTACGATCCATAAACCCTAACTACCTTAAAACCCTTTCTATCGTTCGTCTAAACCTTGTTGGTCTCCTTTTCTTTTGATTTTTGTGACGATCGTTGGTATTTTTGATTACCAGTCGTCATCTCATATTGAAGTTAGCGTCGATCGTCGGCATTTGTGATTACCAGTCGACGTCTTTTTTATTGTTTCAGCTGGTCTTTGCTTTTTTCCAGTCGTTGAGTTTTGTAGATTTTGTTCTTACTTGTGTTCCGAACCATTGCGTAGAGTTCACAAAAATAAAACCCTAAATGTGTCGATCGTTGGTTTCTTTTACCCGTCAACAAGTATTAAAAACAATTGTTGGTGTTAGTGTGTCGATCGTTGGTCATTAGTTGATTACCAGTCGACACGAATTTCGATATTCAAGTCGATCGTTGGTAGTGTGTTACCAATCGACCTCATATTATATCGTTTGCTAGTTAGTGTTGGCTAGTGTGTTATCTGTCGATATATTGTAATGGGCTCAAGACCGAGTTCTAGAATACTCTTTTTGTACTTATTTGTGTATCAAATATTGACAATAATGAATCATTGCATACACAATTCACAATTTACATTATAGTGTTTAATTTGTTTCAGTGTTTAATTTAGAAACTAATAAATACAATTTTCAAACTTGTCATGCATAAGAATCATGCATTAAGAAAAGCGTGTTTCAATGTTCAATTAGTAAAGATGTTTGAATTTTTAATTGTTAAAGCAGTAATGGTAATTTAGGCAAAACATTGACCCATGGAGCTGCTTTCGCTTATGGCGTTCCTTCGTATATTTACGGATTTCACAGTTTTCACTTATTCCATATATATTCAGTTTTTACTTTCAAGAAAAGTTGGTTTTTATATTATTACGTAGTTATAAGATAAGATACGTACTAAACATGATGTGAACCGAATCATTGAAGGTTGTCTAAGATTTTGTAATAATATAGTATAGTGTATATAAGTGTAGACTACTCCAAATGTTTAAATGATGTCACAACAATCATTCTTGTATACATTTGGATAGCGATAGATACATAAATGCATGCATTCATAAATATGTGTCATAGATGTATCATACCCTGTATGAGAAAACACACATACCATACATGATACACCATGCACACCCCATACTCAATTCATTCGAATAGGATTGCATTTGCATTAGTTGTTGAGTTGGACATAAGTCCATGTCAGAAGCCAGCACCTGCTGCCACTCTCTCATAGAGAGAGAAATGAAGAATACTCCCATAACTATCTCACATTTCTTACATGCTACTTTTGCTTTTTATCTTTAGTAAAAAATTTGATATTTTAATCAAAAGTACAAGACTTTTATAGATTAAATGAAAGAACTATGTAGTATAAAAGGTATATAGGTATGCTTAAAGACAAAATACAATGCATAAAAAACCACACAACTATACAAATGTTAAAGCAACAAAAGACAAATCATGTTTAACGAAATTATTTCATTTATTTAGTTTCTAAATGATTGGTGAGTATTGTGTATGACGATGATGGAAAGATCATAGATAAAGATATATAGATAAAATTATATGAAAAATGATTCAGAGACTTAATTCTTGTGCTTAAAAACATGTTTAATAAGAGTATTGAGATAAGTGATAGTGAAAAGGCGAAAAGATAAAATGCAAATAAGTGAGTCTATCCGATGTCACCAATTAGTGGATGACACATATGTTTATGCATGTTTTTAAGCATGCCAATAAAAGCTCAAGATATATTAGCATGGCGAAAAAATGAAAAGTCAAAAGTATCAACATAGCTTAAATACTCTTTTCTGCAAAATTCAAGTCGGTTTTTGGTATAAGTTGCAACAAATGAAAAGTTAGATGACATTTCCTACGTTTCTATAGCTACAAAATCATTTTTAGTACTATTTTTATATATATCATCTATAAAATATTTCACCAAAAATATTCTTTTTTCTAAAATGAGAAAGTGGAATTATCTTTATCAGCTTGTTCGGGTGTGATCATGGAACTGCTCCCCCGCCACAAGCGGGGGATTCTGCAAAAACAAAAGCAATAATACATGCACATATTTTAACATTTTCTATTTGGATTCTAGATATGTGAGCTCTACACATGCAATATCACACAAATATGCTTAAAAATACTAGCCCTATGGGGTTCAAACGTGTCAAAAGACTTCTTCATATCAAAGATTTTAATTCGATCTTTTTTGTATTATATACTATTGTTTATGAGTGTCGATATGTATAAGTCTAACATATCAGCATGTACTTTCTTTTGGATTTGATAGCTATATAAGCTAGCTAGTTATATATTGCCACATGGAATTTTAAATATAATATGTATACAAGAATTAAGTCGATCGATTACCAAAAGGCTTGTAGTCTAACAGTATGCGGTGTGAGATACTTTTCAAGCTGGTGGGGTTCAAGTGAGCGAGCGGTTTATTTGTAGTGTTTATATTGAGAGAAGTCTCGTAGTTTGCCATCATATCCTCAAAAAGATGATTTTTCGTTGATTAGTTGTTGCGAGTACTGATTACATACGGAAAATCCATTTTTTTCGAACTCACAATAATGTTGATATACTCATGAGTATCATATCAAGAACGATAAAGCGTTACATTCATTTCATAAAGATGATCAAACTCAAACAAAATCAAGGCATTTGGAACATGACCAAACTGTTATGAGTTAGAATCAGTAAACTAATTAAGTAATGGACAAGTCACATTAGGTCGATTCGTCGACATTTAGTCTAATTGACTAGTTGCACTACTAAGCTTGTTATATAATCCACACTTTTTGTTTAGCAACAAGATCTTATGCTTCATACTTTTGCAATATATATTTGTCACGTCTAAAAGTAAAAAGGTAACAGCTAATAGGGTAAATAAGGGGCATATAAAAGCATACACATGTATCATAATATAGATAAAAATAGTGGAGTAAAAAAGGGAGATAACATGCATGTGTGGGTGTAGGGCATGTAGGGAGGACACTACCCTTGTCTTCTGCTTCTTGGGCCTTTTTGTTCATTAGATTTAGGGGACAAATTGCATCAAGTTCTTCAATCCTAAGTTACCCACACTTCCCACTTCTTATTAACATAACCTTTACTTAATCATATTTGAATGTACGAATTCAGAAAAAACTAATTGTTAAACATGATGGTCCATCTATATATATGCATGGTTTTGAAGTTTTTATATTGCTAATCATAAATTCATAATGTTTTCTAATTACTTGTTACCAGAGAGGCGATGCATGCTATAAATTGTACATGGATCGATCGACCGACTTGTTTCAAACTAGTGAAATTGGTCGAGTATAAAGATTAGCCACGTTGAATGTAGTCCAAAGCGTAGATTTAAATGTTCGAAGTGAAAAAATGACTTGTAATTATACGTCAATAGTATATTTTTGTTATCAAATGTATACACTTTTTTGTGAAATGAATTGTGTATGCATGATTTCCTCATCACTCACACCATTACACACAGCAACTTGGAGTTTGTAAGATGTAGGCTCAAAGGGGAGGACACATGCAGACACTAGCCCTTGTATTGCGTTTCTTGAGCCTCTTCCACTGTGTAACATTTTAGGGACAAATTACAAGAAAACCTTCATCTCTACAAGTTAGCTTATTTTTTTCTTTTTTTTTTTAACATTAAATCTAGTTTTTTTTTTAACGGCATTATATAAATAAAAAAAACTAGCAAGATACTAGATAAGAGTACAAGAGGGGTATAGTGTTGGGTTTTACTAATCATAACAATTATTAAAAACAAGTAAAATCTTATATATCGTCTTAACAAAACAAGTTAGGGTTTAATACTTGTAATTGAATAATAGGAATAATACTTGTAATTGAATTAACCGAATAAAATAATATGCGTACCTTTTAGCAATTCAAGAAACACACAATATCGAGAACAAGGAACAAAAACCCAAACCCTAACTTAGGGTTTAATACTATTCGACCCAAAGAAAGTCGACACCCACAAATCACCACAAACACAATTGTATTCGTCCTTCGTTCTTGTACACACGTACTAATATCGATTTGATGTAAAAAGCTAGGTTATTGAATCACAAATAAAACCAAACACTTGTATCTTGGAGTTGGAAAATCGAATCCCTATGGGGAGGGAGGTGTACGATCGGCCAAGCAACAAGAGGAGAGGAGAGCAGAAGAAATTAGGTTTCTAAGTGATCCAAGGTTAAGAATTATGAATACAAGGGGTTTATATTTATAGTTTCTCAAAACTTGGTGACCAAGAAAACTCTCCCCTTGGGCTTTAGGAAGCCATTTAACGCCAAGGACCCAAGGAGGGTTCTAGAATTTTTATTGTCCACTAATTTCATCTCTAGTCCTCGTAGTTTACATTTTAACCACCTAGTCTAACTCGTTAATATTAACTATCGTTAAGTTTTATTTTCGTGACAAATAATTAATAATAACGTTTATATATAATTATTTTAACATCAACTCTCATAATGTATGTGCCAAGTCTCAAGTTCGAAGTTGGAATCCTACCATACGATATTAAATTATATCCATAAACCTTTCAGCTCCCACTTGGATATTACTTAATATAGTAATGACATTGGTTTAGTCTAGCCTAACATGCCAATGCCCCCATATCTAATCGAGTATGGTATCCTGGAAAACCATTTAATGATTCATCATTTTTAATTATCCTTTTGTTACTAATACTACATTAACTGGATCAAGTCATTTCATAAGTTAATATTATGTTTCTCGTTATATCTGATTGAACAAGATTACCAAATCATCTGAACGTATTCCAGATTGATCTTGGGTATGGCCATACAAACATCTTGTCAACCATACGAGGGGCCCAAAATAGTATTATGCTTTGAAACAAATTCAAATGAACAAATTCTCTTGACTACAAACATAACTCATGAACTTTGTAACACTTTTGAAAATAGCCCTTATAACTACCAGTTATGGATAGCGTTAGACTATCTTACATAAGTGCACTACATTCATAACAGTTATCTGGTATCTCAAGTCTAAGGATAAACATTTCATGATTTACTTAATGACAAAGATCCATAAAGTATAATCATGTAAAGTTGGGATCTGTCCTATATTCAATTCATTGAATATCATGTGAATCTGGTATGTCCCACGCATCAATATACTTTAAGTATATTCTACAAAACTCAGATTTGTCTTAATTCAATGACATTCTCACATCATTGATCGACAACGGACTATTTAGAATAACATAAGTCATTCACGGATTAAACATGCAAATATAGGATATAATATTAAAAAAATAAAAAATAAACATAAACAACTATTTTATTTTATTAAAATAATATTTGTTCATAACATTCTTTATCCAAATACTAATCACAGATCTGCATGAAACTACTAGCTAAACAAAGTCCTATCCCATCGCATGGTCGTCGAAGTTTTTCCTTTGGCAAAGGCTTCGTAGGGATCACTAGATTATCATATGTATGAACTTTGAGTAGATTGATTTCACCTATTTCGACTTGTTCTCGAACATAGTGATATCATCGAGGAAAATGTCCACGCCCTTCATGACCTGTGCTCATTGGCAAATGTTATCGCAAAGAGTTGTCACAATACACATTTAAAGGTAATTCGATTGAGGACATTACTCCGAGTCCCGAAATGAATTTCCTAATCCTAACAGCCTTCCATCGCAGCCTTCAAGCAACTATGTACTCGCCTTCTAGAATACATCACAGTCGAGTTCCGCTTCTTGCTCTTCCAGTCAACTACTCCTCCATTAATGACAAAGACATATCCCATTTGAGACTTCTTATTATATTTATCAGTTTGGAAAGAAGCATCGCAAAAACTTGTAACATCAAGTTCTGCATCTGGATTCCCACCATACACTAGAAACATATCTTTAGTAGCCCTTAGACACTTAAGAATGTTTTAACATGATGCGCCGTGTTTCACACCGGATTATGTTGATACCGATCGGGTGATATTTTGTGCAAACGTCACATCAGGCCTTGTACATCTTATAGCATACATGATAGATCCTACAGCCCAAGCATAAGGAACTTTTCTCATGTGTGCCACCTCTTCAGTGTTGACGCAGCATAGTTCACTACTTAAGCCATGTTCAAATTGCATCGGGCATATATCCCTTGGAATTATGCATATTGAATCTCTTCAATATTTTATCGATGTAAGTACTTTGACTTAGTCCAATCAACCGCCTTGATCTATCTCGGTAGATCTTGATTCCCAGAATAAATGTTGTTTCCCCTAAATCCTTCATAGAAAAGCACTTTCCAAGATAAGACTTTACATCTTGCAAACTTGGAACGTCTTTTCTCGTGATCAATATGTCATCGACATATAAGATAAGGAAAACAACATTAGTCCCACTAGCTTTGTGATATACACATGGCTCATCAAGATTTTGAGTGAAACCAAATTTCTTGATTTCTTCATCAAACTTCTTGTTCCATTGCCTTGATGCTTACTTCAATTCATAAATGGATCTTTAAAGTTTTCATACACACTTTGGAAATTTTAGATTCACAAACCCTTCAGGCTGCGCCATATAGACGTCCTCATCTAGGCGACCGTTTAAGAATGTATTTGCCATATCTCTGCCGCCATCCCAGCTATAAGCCTAAACCTAAATGTTCCTGTCTCGAGTCTATCCCAAAAGTTTGAGTAAATCCTTGAGCTACAAGACGAGCTTTATATGTGTGTACATTGCCATCCATGTCAGTCTTTATCTTATAGAGCCACTTACTTCCAGCTAACTTAGCATTTGGAGGTAAGTCAACCTCTATCCGGGACTTCTTATCTCTATGGATTGCATTTCCCCATTCATTTCACTTGCCATTTATCCTTTTGAGACTCATCATAGCTCTTATATAGCAGGTTCACCAAGATCCCTAACATATTTTCTCTCAACTTCACGTTAAGACATAGACACTCAGTGCACGTAGCCTTGCGGATCTACGAATGGGAACCACTTCAACTGTGGAACACTGACTTTCGGGTTCTACTTGAGGTTGGCTAGTGTTTTCAGATGGTGATGTATCTTCTTGATCATATTCCAGATCATAATCTCTCTGTAGAAAACTAAAAGGGGGGGTTGAATAGTTTACCAATTAAAACTTTGTTTTAAAACTTATTGAAAAGATCAATTGATATTGATCTTAGATATGTTAATGAAATATGCAAGCAATATGTAAAGAGTAAATAAGGAAAGAAATGATCAAACCACAACAAGTTGTTTATAGTGGTTCGGCTTACAAGGACTCTTTTCCTGGTTCTACTCCACTCCCGAGTCTCACACTCTCAGAGTTTAACTTCACTAGTCAACAAGCTCCTTTCACCAGCTGAGAAAACCTTTACACTTCGCTTACACTATTTCCGACACTAAGCTAGATGTCGAGTTCTTTCCAAGGGTACAACCACTCCCACACACAATGTATTTTGAGGAATAAAATACTAACCACTACACCTCACAAGATTATGATGGTTTAATACAACAATGAAGTATGAATCAACACAAGATTATACAACACTAAACAAACAAGACTTCCAACTTCTCGTTTGAAGCTTGAATGTGACTTGATCTTCTTTGCTACAAAAGAGATCACTAATATGATATGAAACTGAGTTAGAAAGGTTTGAGAGAAGATATGTATGAGAGTATGTTAGAAAGGGATGATGAACTACTTGGCTTGGCATTGCTATTTATAGCCAAATGAATGAGCCGCCCACGGACCGCGGAACCCTTAAAGAGGTTCAGCCCGTACCAATTTGGTACCGTCGGGTCTGACAGCCAAGATATCAAATCTTGCCAAAGTCAACTCTATCTAGGTGAGATTGTGCAAGATATGAAGAGTACAAATCCACATAAAATATCTAATGAAATCTTTTAATGATTTCCATGATGCATCACATGATGTCATATGTTGTATTTCTATTTTTAGAAATATGCAAGTACTTAAGTAGTGTTTGGTTTTAAGAACCTAACACATTCTAAGAACTACTATCATACATAATGATTAGAGTCATATCAAGATGTCACTAATCATAAATGTAAATGCTTGAATGATGAATATATTGTTTGAAAAAAAACTTGTTTTAATATCTATTAAACTTGACAAGCTTTAAGCTTTTATACAAATTAAATTTACTTTTGTCGTTAACAAAACTTAGGTAAAGATCAAAAATATAAATAACGTTTAATGACGATATTTGTATTAACACTCTCCCACTGAATTCATGAGATATGAGATCCCTTTCAAGGAAGTCTCCATACCTAGCAACAATTACTATGATTTCAGGTGGAAAGTAAAAGTAGTAACCCATAGTTTCCTTTGGGTATCCTACGAAGATACACTTAACAGAACTTTGTTGTAGCTTATCACCGAGTCACGTTTAACAAATGCCTCACAACCCCTGACCTTTAAGTAAGACAAGTTGGGAGCTTTTCCATACCACACTTCATAAGGAGTCTTATCAACCTTCTTAGTTGGAACCATATTCAAAATGCGAACAGCAGTTTCTAAAGCATAATCTCAAAAGGATAAGGGAAGAGTTGTAAGATTAAACATTGATTGCATCATGTCCAACAATCTACGATTTCTCTCGATACACTATTTTGTGGAGTATATGGAGAAGAAGGAAATGCTGGACAATCCCACACTCAGCAAGATAATCTTTAAACTCTTGGCTTAAATATTCACCACCTCTATCGGATCGAAGAGCTTTAATCTTCTTTCCTAGTTGCAATTCTACTTCACTTTTGAAAACCTTAAATGTTTCAAAGACTTCATGTTTATGTTTAAGTAAATAAACATAACCATAACGACCAAATCATCGTAGAAAGGTTAAGAAGTAGCTAGCACCCTTCCTTGAAAAATGTCTTAGTGGTCCACACACGTCGGAGATGTATCACATCAAGAAGATCAGAAGCCCTTTCTAAACTATTTGTAAAAGGTTTCTTGGTCATCTTTCCAGATATGCAAGATTCGCATTTATCAAATGATTCATCCTTGATATCTTGCAAAGCCCATCGTTGCGCCTTTTGCATGCTTCTTTGCCTATGTGAGCAAGTCTACAATGCCAAAGATATAAAGAAACCAAATCACTTTTGATTCTTTTATTATTGATGCTAAAAACAGAATTATTTTTATTAATCACATTATCATGCAAATCCGGCCAAACACACCATTTACTGGAATAACATTAAAGTAAAAAACACCATTTAAAGAAACCAAAATTCCAGTAATCAAGAATGTATGAATAAAACCAATATCTTTCAACAAGGAAACGAAACGCATTAACACCCCTAATTATAGAAGGGCGTAATGACAATCGTTCAAAGATACATTCTAAACCCGGGTAAACTAAATCAAACGCCTATAGCTTCAACAACTGCATGTGCTCCATTACCACCGCGGTATTGTTGTCCATAGGTGAGCTTCCTTGCACCTCTAAGTCCCTGCAGTGTATTACAAATGTGAATACCACATCCAGTATTGATAACATCAAATAGTCCTGAATATTAAGTGTCAATTTCTCCCGATTATGCTTGTAATTTATATCATTTATATAGATTTACGCTTGTTTTCCATTGTTTTACACTTTCAGGTAAATTACGAGCATTGGAGCTAAAGAGACGCTGAACTGGAGAAATATCTAAAGATTTATCACAGTATGCTACTTTGAAGAAGTTACGGCTAATCCTATCTTCGCCGACACTAAAGCGTGACCACTAAAACCAACTCATTAGAAGGTTACTGCGTAACTCTTCCCAAAGGCTAAGACGTAACTATATTAGGTCAAATGAGGTTCCACGTCGCCGATAACCGCCGTAACTATTTCACGACTACGGTAACCAAGTTTATTGAGACTACGGCGAACAACTCATGAAGGTTACGCCAACTAGCAGATCTAGTGCAAAATACGAAGGAATTAAAGGTTACGGCGTAGCTCTTGTTATAGTTACCGTAACCCGATCTCGGCCTATAAATACCCCACAATTCCGGCATTTCTAATCATCCCATTCCACATACAACAACCGAGAATGGGAAAAGCTCAAGGGGTCTAGGATCATACGGAGTTGTCTCCAAGGGAGAAATCACTCCCTACGATAAGCATTAGCATTTTATATTTTCTTTACTTTCAATTCATGTATTTCGTACCTTTGAATATTGAATTGGTTTGTATGATTAATATGAGTGGCTAAACACCTCTTGGTGTTGGCCTAGATTTCCTTAATTGTTTTGTTTTGCTTTTACTTCCTGCATACAATTATTTCTAAGTGTATGCATGCATTGTTTATTGGTAGCCACCCTTGGTTTGGTAGTTTTGAATGGCGGTAGAGGCCAATTGCCTAGAAGATATGACCAAATGACTTCTAGAGTTGACCGAGACGGGAAGGGTAAGATATGACCAACTGACAACCCTTTCTACTTGTGCATGATTGACCCGATCACCTATCATTTGGATGAACTTAAGAATTAGGGGGTGAGTGTTTAAGTTACAACCGCACTCACTATTATAAATCTAGCATGTAGTGGTACTTAATGACTTGGCTTAGGGACCAGAACAACATGACTTATGAGGGGATACCGACTTCTCCTGTGGTGGCATCTTTTGATAGGTTGGGTGAATTGACCAAATGATGTCTCTCGACTTTGACCCCACCCAAGTAATTAAGAACCAGACGTAGACATAACTAGCTAGGAGGATTAACTAGGTTAGCACCACTCTCCTCTATTGATTGACCCTTTATCTTTTATCTGCCTTTATTTACTTTATTCTGCTTTAGTAGTTTAATTAATTAATTCCTTATCTAAACCATTATTAATCTGTGACACCTAGACTTAGTAATAATCCAACATACATATCTCTTGGGATGACCTCGGCTTTACTGATTACTACACTACACACACCAGTGTACACTGCTCGTTAGTGCACTAGGGTAGACCATAGGTATAACGAGACTTTATAAAAATTAAAACCTGATCAGTAAAACTTGAATTAAGTATCATATACCCAGGAATTTATTTTATGAGGAAAAGCAAATAATTTTATCATCAAAAGAGTATCTGAAGTGCTAGCAACATGTTTATTTTATACCTCTTAGTAAGCAACTCATCAAGGTAGAGTGGAGTTCCTCTTCCAATTGTCCTACCCGGCAAAGGATGACAAGCCTGATCCTTTTAGGTTCTCACGCTTTTTAGGAGGGTACTTCTTGGGTTCTTGTTGATAAGCCATAACTTGTTTTCCCTTATCAACTTTACCCTTACTGTTAATACAAATAGAAATGTAAATTTTTATCACTTGCATGCTCTTGAATACTAAAGGTAATGCATAACTAATATGCATTCTAGGGTATATTCAAATGAAGCCACATTGAACTAGGAGCGTTTGGGTTATCTCATGTCTTTTGCCAAACACCCCCACTAAAAACCATTTTATGCATAAAATGAGTCGACATAACCGCAACTCTAAATCGTTTTCATATAGGCACACACTAGAACCAAAACGCTAAGTTTGTTCTCATTTTTAACATATAAATTCTTGCTCATAGGAATAACCATGGTAGCCGCAAGATTCTATGATCACACGGATACTCTTAGCTACATTCCCAAACATCACAAAACCAAGGGCCTCTCCAAAGAACAAGTCGAAATCTTTAAGAGTCTAGAGCAAAGGTACTTCCATGAGGGTAGAACCATTCACTCCTCCTTTGTCGACGGAACCAATATCCGTCAAGAGCTTGCCACCATTCACTTCGATTGTCTCCTTGACATCGATGAACCCATTTGCCCTAGGTTTGTTTTAGAATTCTATGATAGTGTTACGGCTTTCATTGATGAGGATGATGAATTTGCTCTTAGGTTTAGGATCAATCAAAATGACTACTCCATCTCCTTAAGCCAATTTGCTCAAGTGCTAGGAATTCCCAACCAAGGTACATGTTTCTACTCGGATAAGTGGTCACCCACCATCCTTGATGCAATTAATGACCCCGCTTCTTCCCTACCAAACTCCTTTAGCGGATAAGGATGTCATCATGAGCACCTTTTAACGAAAGTACTAACCCGTGTCACCCTTAAGGGAAAGGAAGTGAACCGAGATCCATATGGTATGGAGCTCAATGAGCTTAAACCCGAATTTAAGAAGTGGGAGGAACTCCTTAGAGCCAATGTCATTAGCACTATAGGAAATAGGGATCATATCAATGCTTGCCTTTGTCACATGCTCTGCAAATTTTCCACCTGTCAACCATTCAATTTAGCCTACTACATTGCTAGGAGAATGATTGACATTCCAACTCAAGGATCGGTCGCTCTTCCTTACGGGATGCTCCTCACCCGTCTCTATAGAGCTTTTTCACCCATTCCACCAAGCTCAAAAGGGTTGAAGCTTGACTATGCTCTCATCCCTCACATTTTTGTGCCCTTAAGTGACGAGCGAGTGGCTAAGACTAAAGGCAAAATGGCAAAACCTCCAACTCCTTCATCATCATCATCAAATAACTCCTAGGACGGTCTCCCAAATTCTCGCCTTCTACCTCAAGAGTACTATGCATCTCTCCCCGAGATCGAGAATGAATCGGCGGAGTTCAAGCAAACCAAGGGGATGTTCAAGTGCCTTGGTAGGATGATGACAAAGATCTACAAGAAGTTGGATAAGTGAGGTTCATTTGAAGGAGTGTTTGGAACAAGACAATAACTATGGTGTATGATACAATTTGGTTATTTTTAATTTGTAGGATGATAATATGACTTAAAACAATGTTGTATGCTAACCGGTTCATGCAGGGGGATAACACAAGTGTGTTATCAAATTTTACCTATTTTCACTTTTATGTGAAAATCGTTAGCCCTTTGTCAAAGTCTATGCTCCACTATGTTTATATATGTGTTATTGACTTTTCCTAACTAGAAATGATTAATGTCACATGTTTTAAGCAAAATTTTAGGTTTCGGAAAAGTCCTCGACACCTAAAAACTGGGTCTGTGAACTTTTCTGGTGTCCACGGATCAGACGGCACCAAAATTTTGGTACCGCTGTTATGATATTTTGGTGCATACCGACCGTGACAGCGACCAAAGGCACCATTTCGATCCTACAAGTAATTTTCTAAATTTCGCTTAGTTTGACATTCCAAATTACCATACATTGCTTCTAGGTTAATCTTAACTAGTTCTTACCCATATTAGAACTAGTGTAACACACCTAGGCATATAGGATATCCATTTCCCACCAAAATTCAAAAATTTCAAAAATCCACCCAAGGAGCCCTTTTGCATAAAGGAAGGAACCAAAAATTTGGTTCCTTGCAATCCGTGGGTGATCTGATTCTAAAGATCTCATAATCATTAGAACACATTTATTGCAAATCTTTGTCTCTTCACTCCATCCTTCTTGTATGGATTGACTTGGGTGATATGACTAGCATTAAACCCACTTCAAAATCATTAGGAACCTCATCTCTTCTATGGTTTAACATCAAATCAAATAAATTTCTCCATAATTTTCCATTCCTATAAATTAAGAGCTTTTACCCTGATCATCCTCACACCTTCTCAAATCTTCCAATCTACTAGCAAAACCTTGAGCCAAAATGACTAAGTCTTCACCATCAACAAAGCCTTGCAAAAGAACCGCTAGAATGAGCGTAAGACCTTGTTGTTTCATCAACATAAGCTCCTCTTCCGAGTCATCTCCACTAACCATCTCATCTCTCATAAGAGATGAAACAACTCTCACTTTGGCTACTCCTACACCACCTCCACAATCACCTATCATTGTCACTACTCCACCACCAACAAAGACTCCTAGCACACCACCACCGGCTCCTATCCAAACATCAAAATCACCATCACCTCCAAAATCTCCAACACTCATCCCATTAGAGTTATTCTCAACACCACCTACATCTCCAAATCCATTTTTGGAAGACTTGGAGGACTTGCCTCCTAGGCCCAATTGTGGAAAACTATAAGGGGGTTGAATAGTTTTACCAATTTAAAACTTCCTTTTAAATATTTAGATCGACTTATGTCAATCTATTTGGTTGTTTATGTTGGACGTTGATAGAGATATATAAACGTGTAATGAAATATAAAGAGTAAGAAGCACATCACCACGACACAAGTATTTATAGTGGTTCGGCTACAAGGACACCTTCCTTTCCCTACTCCACTCCCCGAGTTACCTACTCGAGATTCGTAAACACTACACCAATCTCCTTATGGCGGAGAAGCCTTCACAACGCCGCTTACACGCTTTTTCCTGGACAAATCTAAATACCGAGTTCTTTCACACCAAGGCGAACCACACCTAACACAACGTCGCCTTTACCCTTTATACTTGCTAGGCTAACCACCGAGTTCTTTCACTCCAAGGAGAACTAACTATCACAACCGCCTACCCTTTATTAGTTACTAGGCTAATCACCTAGTTCCATTACTATGGAGGAACTACTACCCATCACAAGACAACACCTAATCTTAAGGAGATCCACTCCTTATTATAACACCATCAAGGATATCACCATCCTTGGAAATAAATAAATACTTATATGTATAACGATGCACCTCCTCATCGATTATCGACCCTAGGCATTCTTCCCTAATGCCACTTGATTTGATTCCTAGGCATCCTTCACTAATGCCTTTGACTTGACACCTTTAGCATTCTTCACCAATGCTTTTGACATAGACATTAAGCACCTTTCACTAATGCTTTTGTCTTGACTCTTTCGGAATCCTTCACTAATGCCTTCAACACAACATCTACGGAGGAAGAAAGAACTATCAACAAGAGAACCTCAGTTGTCTTGATGATGACGAAGCGTGGCAACTTATGGACTTGAGCTTGCTCGACTTCAAGAAGTGGTGATCTCGCCTTTAAGTGGAACCTAGAGAATCACACAAAAACAAAAGACAAACTACATAGAAAGATCCCTTAGAATTAGTGGTTAGAGAGGTACAATATTTGGAGAAAGTATATATGAAAGTGGTGAGCCAAAAGGAAGAAATGGCTCACTATTTATAGAGGAAAAAATCTACTGTTCCCCGGATCCCATGGATCCCTCCCACAAGGGATCCGGCTAGCGTAAATCTAGGGATCCGTGGGACGCTCCTCTTTGCCCATGGGTGTTAGGATTCAGAAAATCCAGTCATTAAAGTATCGGTCACCTCAAGTATATGTAATCGTTAGAAAGCTCGTAGTCATAGTAATTTAATATTAGTTAGTATTTAGTTAAGTAACACCGTGGAGGACGGACGGGTCTTTACCCATTGTATGCCTGATCCACAGCCCGTAGGAGGCGAGTCTTGTATGAAAACTATAAATACCCTCTACCTCCCAAGGTAGAGAGTTAGAGCTTCAATACCATTTTTCTTTGTTTCACATAGTTCCCAACTCTCTTCCCTTTCTCTCTCTAACTTTCTCTCTCTAAAAACTTGTATACGCCCCATATGGATTGTGGTTTAATGTTTTTGTGAAATCCTATATGTTACAATTGGTATCAAGAGCCAGGTTTGATCACTCATCTTTCATGCTCTTTGTTTTGGTGGATTTCATAAGGCTTTTGGGGTTAAAAGTGCTTAGAAGAGTTTGAATCATTTGGTCATTTTCTAGTGTTAAAGTTTGATTTTTGATTGTACTTTTGTCTTTAGGATCATCATATGTGTTTAGATTTTGAATTGGAAGGCTTGAACCATCGTGGTTGGGTTGTTTTTGTTTGATAAAGTGGTTATATTTGAAAACTGTACGAAGCGAGTTGAGCCACGGAGTTGAGTTTCTAGGAAGCGAGTTGCTTTGTTATTGGAAGCGAGTTGACTGTTTAAGCGACTTGGGTTTTAAAGCGACTTGGCTATTAAGCGAGTTGTATTGGAAGCGAGTTGGTTTATGCGACTTGGTTGTTAAGCGAGTTGTATCTGTATGCGACTTGGCTATTTAGCGAGTTGACTCTTTATGCAACTTGGGTTTTAAGCGAGTTGTTTCTTTAAGCGACTTGAGTTTTAAGCGACTTGTCTTTAAAGCGAGTTGACTTTTTAGCGAGTTGATACTAAAGCGAGTTGGATGTTTAGCGACTTGTCTATTGAGACTTGTCACTTCTTCGTGCTACATTTTTACGGTTGTTCTTTTGGTTTAGTAAAATCCCGTGAAAGAATCTATTTCCCGGTTTAATAAAAGAATATTAAAATCCCGTAGAATCTGGAATCATGTCTAACAACGTACCTACAATCATCTCTTCTGTAGCTGAGGACGTACAAGAAGCTGGATCCGATACTCGTCCACCTATGCTAGACATAACTGATTATGACTCATGGGCTCAATGAATCAGGTTGTATTGTTTAGGTAAAGAAAATGGGGTTAACATTCTCAAATCAATTGATGAAGGACCGTATCAAGTTGAGATAACCAGAGACATTCTTGAGACTGGCTGCTGATGGTTTCGGTGATATTAGGACTTGATAGACCTAAGATGTATGATGAACTAATGATGAGAAAGAAGAAGAGATACGATGCAGACATCAGGGCTTCTAACATCATACTTCAGGGTTTACCTAAGGACATTTACAAGCTAATCAATCACAACACGGAAGCTAAAGTAGTTTGGGACAATGTTAAGATGCTTCTGTCTGGTTCTGAATTGACTAAAGAAGATAGGGAATCACAACTGTATGATGACTTTGAGCACTTTAAGATGAAACCAGGGGAAAGTGTCACTGAATATTACGTGAGATTCCACAAGCTTATGAATGACATGAGGAATATCAAAATGACTATACCTAATATTCAGCTAAATTCAAAGTTTGTGAAAAACATGAATTCCGAATGGCACAAATTTGTCACTTCAGTCAAGTTAACTAAGGGTTTGAGGAATACTAACTATGAGCAATTGTATGCATTCCTGCTTCATAATGAGAGACATGCTATGTTTGAACGAATGATTCTTGAACAGTTCAAATCCAAACAGGTAGAAGCAAGTTCGTCAAATGATTCAACAGCATTCTACACCAATGTAAGGATTACTACCAAAGCTTCACAAGTCATGCCTACTGGAAATGGTAATTACAAACTCATTCCTGATCCAAAGATACAAGCATCCGATTCCAAACACATTCCCGAAAACTTCATCAATCAACTGTCACTCATGGTTAGTCAAAATCTGAATTCCACCTCACACACCAACAACAACCTCAGAGCAGCATCTAATCCTCATAATCAAGCTACTATTAGAGATGGCAAGGTGGTAGTGCAAAATGTTCAAGGAAAAAGGAACAAACAAGGTTATGGTAATATAGTAGCAGGTGGAGGGTATGCAGCTAATCAGAACCATGAAAGGAATGCAAATCAAGGACAGGGAAAGCCAATCAAGTGCTACAACTGTGGTGGTGAAGGACATATTGCGAGGAACTGCATGTCTCCAAAACACCCACAAAATGCTGAGTATTTCAGGGAGAAGATGTTGCTGGTACAAGCTCAGGATAATGGAGCTGTTTTGGATGAAGAGGAATTGATGTTTCTTCGGAGGAAATGCCAAGACTTATGATGCCGATGTGGATGAACAACCGCGCAGACATGGGTCAGAATCATCCTAATGCATTTCAGGTAGCTGATTGTGATGCATATGACTCAGATGTTGATGATGAACCAACTGCCCAAACAATCTTCATGGCTAGCATTTCACCAATGGTTTCTCCAACGGTTTCATTACCACAGCAGGCTGGTCCTTCCAAAGAATGAATCAGATAAGGATAATGTGGGTAATAGTAATATTGTCCCATATGATCAATATGTGATACAAAGTGAAAGTGAGATTGTACCAAGTGATGCATCCTATGCAATCAATGATGACTTTGTTTTTGATGAATACACTCTGTTGGATCGATATACTTTAATCAAACTATCTTAACTAGCTTGTTAAGGTTTAATAACCTCGGATAAATTCTAAGTTATTAACAAAGAAACACTGAGCAATCTTTATCAAGTACGCGGAATTTACTTAACAAAGCTAAGAAGAATAACCTTTTATTATAAACTCTAAATCTGCTTATTATGCGGATACTCTAATACAACTCTAAGATAATCGAACTTCTCTCTAAAACACTAATTAACTTGTGAATTCGTAAACTCTAAAACTCATAGACTCATACATCTAATGCCAATCTAGGAGTCCTTTTATAGGCTCAAGGATATCCTAGTCGGTTTACAATTGATAACCTTGTACGATAAGTAATCTAAACATAGAATACAATACTTTCCATAAACTAATATAGCTTCTTTTGTTCTTGCAGTACTTTGACTTTTAGGTGCAAGTACTTTGACTTTGTCTTTAGCATACTTTGACTCTTTGACTTTTCCCAGATACTTTGCACTTACAGTTCTTTCATATCTTCAGTACTTTCATGTCTTCACGGACTTTCATATCCCAACAATCCTTCCCTAACTTGAATTCTACTTGCTTGACTTCAAGTTCCTTTGTGAATGTATCTTTAACAACTTCATCTTTAAGATCAGATTGTTTCTTAGTCTTTTCAATATATCTCTGTAGTGTTTGTGCTTGTCAAAGTATCTTTTAGAATTGTTCTTTCTCGGCAGATTCAGAAGCTCCATCTTTTCAAACAACACAGAACATATGACAATTTGTACATTAATTCAGTTTAAGTTGCATACTATTCTCATCACTACCAGGTGTGTTAACTCCTCGTGAGAGGTGAATCATTGAAAATTTAATGGATTTAGATCTCTTTACCAAAGCCATTATCTTTGGAGTAGCCAAATGTTTTGGTGTGTAAGACCATGGTACATTGATAACCATATGATTTTTAGCAAATCATCAGCTATCAACAGATTTGATTTTCTTTACGAAAGTTTGTAGCCCATTCGGACTAGTTAGTTCTTCTATCTAATGGTGAACTAATTACCAATAATGGTTTTCCATTTGCCTTTACCACAAGCCATTTTCCTTGTGGGCTAGCCAACTCTTCACATTAACTGATATGGTGAGTTGATTACCATACAACTTATTAGCAAGTTGTCAACTAAAAACGGATTTGAAATATCTTTACCAGAGCCGTTTGCTCATGGATTAGCCAATCCTTTTGTAACCATGGTGGATTGATTACCTATTTGATGTTTCCATCTCAAAATCCATTTAATTCATTTAACCTTGGTTTCAAAATATTTTATACTTTAGCAAAAGGTTTCTTTCAAAAATCACTTAACTGGTTTAAAAGTCAAGCGAATTTGATGAAAGTCTTGTTTGATCGAGTAGTACTTTGAATAAAGTCTTGATTTATCAAAAATAAATTATTCAATAAAATTCATACCGTTTACTCATCTTCTTCAAAGCAATGGTAGTCCAGTTGATAAATAGATTGATAACCATGCAAGCAGTTTCATTATCCTCTTCTACTTCCAATCCATGCTCTAGCATTCTTCTCATGAGCTCAACTGTGAGAGGATATCTTATGTTTACAAACATGTGTATCATTTTACCATTCTCTAGCTCCAAAACATGAACTCCAAATTCTTCAAAGAATCTCCGCAAACAATTTCCGATTTTCTTGATTTTTCCATATATCACTGTGCTTTCCTCTTCTGTTTCCCACGTAGTTATAAGATCTCCAGCAAAACCACCAATTCCTTCGATGGAATATCTCCAAAATAAGCTTTTACCACATTATATAGATAGAATAAATCCACTCTATCTATAATATGTAACAAATCCCATAACCTATTGAAAACTTTGAAGCTTTCATCTTCCTTATGAAAAATCATATAATCTCCTTCTTTGGATTTCACAATATCAAAAGCAATACTTTTTCTTGTTTAAACTTGCCACAGAAACAGGTCCAAAAAAATCCATATGTAACAGCTCCAAAGGTTCTCTAATAGATCTCTCCTCAAGCTTCTTGCAGGAAGCTTTGTGTTGTTTACCCTTTTTGCATGCCAAGCATGATTGATCATTCTTGTAAGTCTTTGAAGGTAAACCTCTAACTAGATTGCCTTTGACCAGTTTATTGATATTCTTGAAGTTAACATGGCCCAATCTTCTATGCCATTGATGTGCCTCTTCAGATGTTGCTTTAGCCACCAAACATGTGGCTCTTCCATAGGAATGAAGACTCTTCATGTCTAAACTATACACATCATTTGTCCTTGGTACTCTAAGAAAAACTAATTCATCATCAAACATGCTTAAAGTCGGAGGAAAGGATAAGGCATTCTGTCAGCTGAATAACACAGGATGATTTTATCACTGATTTGGGATACGACAATAGATTGAACTTTAACTCCTTCACATATCTAACATTCTCAAAATCTATAAGCCCTGCTTTGATAGTCCCTTTTCCAGAAATCTTTCCTCCATTTGGATCATTCCCAAATGCAACTCTTCCTCCACTAATCTTCCTAAAATCAGACAGATCTCTTTGTCTCCTGTCATACTTCCAGAGCAACCACTATCCACAATAAGATGATCTTTAAGCTCCTCTTCTCGGTTGCCCTGCACATAAAGAAAAGAGTTAGAAACTTTTAGGAACCCAAGCCATTATTCGACTTGTGTTCCCCTTGTGGAGTTACAAACTCAAATTCTTTGAGTATGTAATTACCACTATCTTTCAAATGATGATCCACAATTATCTTTTGATCTTTAGCATGTGGATTTTCAAAACTTTCTGGTTTTTGAACACAAATCTCTTTTTCTGTCATCACAAAAACATCTGATTCACTTTTGGTTGAAAGTACTGTCTGTCCCTCTGCATTACTTTCCCTCTTAACCCATTCTGTTTTAACACTTGGTTCCTGTGATCTAAATCTCCTATATGAATTGGAATACCTTCTAGGTTGATAGTGAGATCTCCTAGGATTCCTATACCAAGTAGTGTGATCAAGTACTTGTTTTGTCCGAAAGCATTCTTTGAGAAAGTACTGGGCACGTAATTACGTACTTTGAGAAAAGTACGTGAGATACCTGAAGGTTTGGAAATGAAAAAGGTATTTTCACGGTGTGGGTATCTATGATCCGGTGAGAAATTTCTGTGATTGACCCTATTTGAATTATTCCAAACTGGTTTTTGCTCTCTAGGTTTCGGTTGGCACGTTCTTTGGAAATTTTCTAAAGTATTTTGAGTGATGTTCACAATCTTTAATTAGATGAGTAGGACTAAAACACACAAAACACGATTTCTGACCCATACTGTCAAAGTGACAACTTCTATGTCTATGCCCAAAATTATTTTGCCTTCTTGGTGAGTGATTAAACCTGTTTTGACCAAAATTATCCCAAAAAGGTTTAGCATTACTGTTTTGAAAAGGTTTTGAAGAAGGCATGCTTGTGGAGCAGTACTTTGATTTAAAGGTACTGCTTGATTTTGAACATCGTTTTCAACAGGTTCTTTGGGTTTTTCAGACTTAGATTGAGCAACTAGCTTTTTCCTAAACTCTAGACTATCTACTCCAAAACGAAACATCAGGGCCTAAGGGGTTGATGAATGCCGAGGATGGGGAAAGCATGATAATCATTAGCTTTCTTATATTGAGGAGGTGAGTCACTTATTGAACCATCATTACTAGATGTATCTACATAATTAATGAGTTCTTCATCACTAGTGGTTATATCCTCATACTCACCTTCATCCCGATTACTAGATTGGTTTTCTTCTATCTTACTAAAATCCATTCCAAAACCTAATCCAGTTTTAAGGTAGGCTCTTTGCTGTTTTGGAACATAAGAAACATGCATGACCAGCCTTCACCCCTGCAAGAAACTTAGCTAACAAATCATCTCTTTCCTTAGTTAATTTCTCAATTTAATTTTACGTTTAATTTCCATTCACTAAGCTTTAACGGTAATCCCTGTTGTGCATATTTTTCAAACAAGCTACTTCATTAGTTTCATGTGCTAAGATTTTGGCTTCCATAGATTCTAAGGTTATTTGATAACCTGCTACCTCTGACCTAGCCTTAACACAATTATCTCTCTCAATCACATAACCGCTAAGTAATTTATGATAAAAATCATAGCAATTTGAGCATACCTCGAGAGGCAGAGATTGATTTGGTGAAGTAGCCACCAATGCAAGTTGAACAAGATCATCTTCACTTTCCTTGCTCCAATCAAATCCTCCAAAGCCATCATCAGATTTCAAAACAGCATGTTCGTGTTCTTCAGAAAAGCAAGTGCTCCAATCCAATGCTTCCATGAATCTTCAATTTCTTCTTCCACTGCTACCATGCAATAAGTTACTGGTTCATCATCAAACTCTTCACTCCGGTCAACCGATAACTTCTCTGAGCAACCAAAGCCTTTGTTTCAGATGGAATTTCCTTAAGCTCAAGTTTTGGCTTTTCAGATGTCCTGTTTGCTTGATACTTAGCAAACTTGCACTCTCTTGCAAAGTGACCAGCTCTTTTGACAATTGAAGCATTCAATTTTAGATTTGTCAAAAGTTATGCCCTGTTTTGGTTTGAAATCAATGCTTTTGCCTGTCTTCTTCATGTACTTTTTGATCCTTGCATTGATCATAGCAACTTGCCACCTGATATCAATTTCTTCAAGTGCATCTTCTTCAATCTGTGCTAGATCCTCTTCATAAGTGATAGGTAAACTAGCTTGTTGTGCAAAGAAGGAGCACATAACTTCATCTGAGGCCATAGTGGTAGTTGGTGGGGCCTGTTGAACATATGAGATGGGTGTATAGACAAGTACTTTGAGAACAAGATTGAGGAGAAGCAAGACTTTTAATGGAAGTACCTGGCCTTTTTTCGAGATGATAGAAAAGCAATATTGTGAGACTTAGAACTTGTTTGACCACTCATCTCATGCTCATACACCTTAAGTTGATGATAGAGATCATCAAAGTCCATGACATCCAAACCTTGTTGTCCTCCGATCATTGTAGCAATCACATGCCATGAAGATGGCAAACTCCTTAGAAACTTCAAATTAGCATCCTCAACTGATACTTCGCCTTGTATAACTCCAACATGTTGAGAAGATTCTGAAACCTATCATATGCAAAGATCAAGACTCTCTTTCACCTGCTTGTGAAAGTTTCAAACTGTTGCTTTAGCAAATTTCTACAGGTGCATCTTTTAGAGGCTTCATTCCCCAAATCGTCTTGAGAGCTGCCTAGAGTGCTTAGCATCTTTAGCATCATGAAATTTGAGAAGATGACCATCTGGAATGGCGGATAAGAGAATGTTGAGTGCCTTCTCTTGATTCCTTAAGGTTGCAGCCGGTAATACCGTTTAGGTGCCTTGGGTTGTCTAGGAATATCAATGGGTTCGGTACAACTTCATTCCCATTCAATTACATTCCATAGAGCATGGTCCGTAATGGCAATGTAATTGCCCATCTTCATGCACCGTAGATCATATTCTTCTTGATTATTGGAATTCGAAAGTGAGGTGATTGAGGGTGGTGGAACAGCCTTCAAATTGACATCTTGAATATTGTTGAAGTAGGTTTCTTCCTAGTCTGAGTTTCCACACAAGCCTCGATATTAACTTGTTGGATCGATATACTTTAATCAAACTATCTTAACTAGCTTTTTAAGGTTTAATAACCTCGGATAAATCCTAAGTTATTAACAAAGAAACATTGAGCAATCTTTATCAAGTACGCCGAATTTCTTAACAAAGCTAAGAAGAATAACCTTTATTATAAACTCTAAATCGCTTATTATGCATACTCTAATACAACTCTAAGATAATCGAATCCTCTCTAAAACACTAATTAACTTGTGAATTGTAAACTCTAAAACTTATAGACTCATACATCTAATGCCAATCTAGGAGTCCTTTTATAGGCTCAAGGATATCCTAGTTTGTTACAATTGATAACCTTGTACGACAAGTAATCTAAACATAGAATACAATACTTTCCATAAACTAATAACAGATTCTTTTGTTCTAGCAAAGATTTCTTTGACTTTTAGGTGATTTGTCACACCCTATGAACAACGTACAGCTTGAGTTAACCACCGTGAGCGTGAGATGGATGACCAAATGCATAAAATTATTAGAAAAAGTAATTTTAGAGAAGAAGTGTTAAAACAAGAGTTAAACTCTTACAAGAAAAGCTTTCTAAAACTGTTAAGCAAAAACAAGAACTCCAAGATAATGTTAAAGTGCTTAAACATGAATTTAATGCTAAGGAATCAAAACTTTTGAATGATTTTTCTAATCTAAAAAATTTGAAAAACAAGTTTGAAAATAAGTTGTATGTGACAAGGGAATACCATTCGATCGCCACATGATCACTAACATAGAGTTCTCAATATAAGCATAGCATTCCCTCAGAAAGGAACCTAATCCTGAATATGGTAAAGTGGCTAGAGAAGCTCAGAAGGTAATATATAATGGTAATGAAACTTAAGCCTAGTTGTACTGAGTGCACCGAGGAAGATAGAAATTAGATGAAGTCACTAGGGAGAAAATGAATAATAAGCTAAAAGATCCCGAGGTGAAAATCAAAACATAAATAAAACCCCACGATACACTAAAGAAAATTGGATTTCTAAATGATTTAAGCCTCAAACTCTATTAACCCCAGAACAAGTTTTTTGGAAAATGGACATAGATATGCAAAAAGCTAATGCACTTGTTAAAACAAACACTTTAGGAAAATGCTTCAAAGAATCGTGTATCCTCCGAATACACCAATGCATTTAGTTCCTAGATCTATTTCTACTCAAGAGCAAGACCTTAATCAAGATGTATGTTGTTTATCAACTATTTGTTGATTTTGAGAAACATTAAGAAAAAGAATCACACCTAATGTGATAACTGGGGGAGAGGTTTTGAGCAAACTAAAGAATGCTATTTAACTGAGGTCATGCCTTTCTTTAAACAATTAAATGGTCAATTTGAAAGTCTTCAAAAAGGAATAAACTCGATATTAAAAGAAATGAAAAAGGAATTTGATGCAATGATTGTTGAGGTCAATGACTATGAAAAGGAACTCAAATATAATGAAATTGAAAGGAAAAATTTGCATATCTTAAATGAGAACTTAGTATTGAGTTGTGTGGCTCAAGATGTGTTTTTATACATTAAGCACTCTATTATCATTCAATTTCATGAATTATCCTGTTGCTTTGAAAGTTTCCATGATCGTGTCATTGAGCTTGAAACAAAGAAATTCAAAAATGCATGATAAAATTGAACAGATGATCATATGATAACTTGGTCAAACATTTTTCTAAATTGTAAGTTGAACATTTTACTTTGCAATTAAAATATCAACATCTCAAAGAAAATGTTAAAACCTCAAATATCTAGACATCCTCAGATGTTCTCAATTTGATGCAGCTTTTTGAAATAAACAAACTGATGAACAAATTCAAGCTCATTGTAAAGATCAAAAATTGAGAGCCCAAATCTCACAATTGAAGGCAAAAGAAATTATGTGAATGGCTCCCAAATGCCTCCACCTTTAGATTCTCAATCTTCTCAAACTTTTCATCTTCAAAAGCTGGTAGCATGTTTTACAAAAGGAAAATGAGAGTTTTCTAGAAGAAATGAAAAGGTTAAACTACACTTTAAAGAGTTATATGATTCAATGAAAGTCACTCATGACAAAAACAATGAAAAATAACTTTTTACAAAAAAGAAATTGAGAATCTTAAGAAACAGGAAAAAGGGAAAATGCCACTTGTCTTTAATGAGAATGTTGCATCAAAATCATCTGCAGACTCTAAATATACTGTGATTGTTAAATACATTCTTCCTCATCTTAGAAATTGTGACAACCCGTACTTTCAGGTCATTTCTCGAAACGATTTATGCTTCACTATTTCAACATTTATCGTAAACTTGGTTTACGTGTTCCAAATTCGCGTAACCTTAAAGGTTTAGCGGCGAATTCATGATCATAACATCACGTACATTTCATATGGACTAAGATTAGTCTACATTTCATTCATATCAATTGCATCACATTAGTTCTTTCACGCATTTCATTTCACCTTAAACGCGTAATTTTTATATTAAATAAACGTTATCGCGTGAGTTATTATTTTTTAATATTTAACTACTTTCAAAATGATCCCGATATATTTTATACTTATATTTAGTTTATAAAACTATATTTTGAGTTTACCTAGTGTTTTAAATTTATTTTGTATATAATTCGTTAAATTTATATTATTACGACGCTTTTCTTAAAAACTTCACGATAATTATTATATCACTCAAATTTTACAAGGAATGTATTTTTACAATTTATATGACCTCAATATATTTTACTTTGGCCTATTAAAAAGTTCTTTTAGCTAAAACTACTTTAAATACACAAATGTGTACACAATGCAACTTATAATTATTTTTGGCCTACACATCTTACTTACACATTTATGTATACTTTATAAAAAAAAAATATATATTATTGGAAAACATCCCCTAAAACCGCCATAGGGGGGGAAGTTATCAAGTTGGTGAAAATTTACAATGTGTATATTACACTCAAACTATCACTTACACATTCTTTGAATCCAATAATTCACACACTATCAACAAATATTTTCTCTCTTGTTTCTCATCAACAAAACCGGCCTTCATCTTGTTTAGTAAGGGATCACCAAAATTTCAAGATATATACAATCTAGTTAACACTCTTGATAAGGTTTTGAAATAAAACCTAGGTGTTTAAGTTAAACTTGGTTCTAATCACCTCATCATATTCACTTGTAAGCATGTTTCTTTCATTTTTCATGTTTCCTTATCATTTCATATGTATCTTTTCATTTTTGGAGCAAACATGCAAGACATATGTGATTTATACCATTTTTACTTGATTTTAGAGTATATATATATATATTTGGTCATCCTATAAATATCCCCTTGGTATTCTTTGGTCTTGATGATGTCTAGGAACCCATGACACCCTAAGAAGGTGTATGGTAGGATTAGATTAGTTTTGGAGTTGATTTGAAGGGATTAGAATAGGTTTGGTACGAGAAAAACTATTTTCGATAAGTATATAAATGTAATCTGTCCTTGTTTTGATTTTCTGGAAAATCCGACTATAGCCACGACATTTTGGCCTTGATAATTAGAAAATATACTTAAAAACGAATCCGTACGCTTGAACGATAAAAACGGAGTTATAACGAAGTCGTGGTGAATTTTTAAAGTTTGGCGACGAAAAATATACTTTTCAGAAAATTCAGCACACTATTTTTACATTGTTCGGGTCAAAAACGAGCCTTAAGCTTCACAAATTATTTCGACTTGTCAAAAAGATATTAGTTTACTTCGACAAGGCTAAGGACGTATTATAACGAGAAAACGGATTTGAAACGACAAAGATATGCACGTTTTCATAAACTTGCCGTAACTATTATTTTCAGAAAAACTATATTATTTTACGATACAAAGTGTTACTTAGAATGTAACGCCCATGTTGAGGGATGTTTTTAACGAGGTTGTGAAACTTTTGGAAACGAAATGTCTTATAAAAATCAAGTTCACCGCCATATTTTTCAAAACGACAAACCGTCAGTAAAGCGGAGTTGTAGTAAATTATTTACGGATGTTCAAACTTGGCCGAAACTCATTTTTCTGCACAACAATTAACCGAAATCACTATCTTTAACCCTTAATATCTTTATGATCGAGTTTTGACTAAAAACCCCTAATCAAACTTCTAGATATCGATGCAACTTTCCAAAACCGTCGAAGTTCGTTCTTCTAACGATCGACGTACATCGTTACCTATAGTTTTCCAAGCCATTTTTGTCACTTTCATGAAATTTCCTACTACATTGTTTTGCGATTTAAAAGTGAAAATTCACAATAAATCATTATAAAACCATTGTAGGATGACATTTTGACGTAAATACTTGTGAAGTAATTTTTGAATGGTCAAGACGTCAAAAGAGTATTTTTTCGACGATAAGTATTATGTTCAAAACTCGCAAATGGTATAAATAACATACTAAATGCATGCATAACATTACATTGCAACTCATTACATATCATATCATTCAGAATAGGTCCAAGTTAAAGCATCACATTATACCTCAGGTGTACTCACTTTGCAATCATTCCAGTTTATCAATGAGTTTCATAGCCCCTACTTTATAATGCTTTTGAATATTTTTGGGGAGATACATGCTCAACTATTTTTAGTTACTTTCATAAGTACTTTAAATTTTTAGGGATAACTTCTATCATGATCACCATTGTTTCAAACTGATGTTGTACTATATTAGTTGTACTTGTTTGTTTGGTATAGTTCATTGTCGTATAAAGTTCTATGTCACTGACTAATCGATACATCGTCGTATAAAGTTCTATGTCAGCTGACTACACGATACATCGTCAGATAAAGTACTATATATCGCTTGACTACTCATACATTGAGTCTAGTCCTATTGATTAAGTGCTATTGTTCTACGTCGAGTTAGGTACTATTGTGAATTCATTTGACATCATGTGTTGCACATGAACTATATACATTTGGCAAGGGGTTGTGAACACAAAGTGTTGCAAGTTTTGTATGGGCGGAACTTGGAACTGAGTGGATTTACAATGCCTTTGCTGCATAAACGATTTTTGAAAGGCTTTACATTTCAATACAAACTCTATGAACTCACTCAACCTTTGTGTTGACACTTTTAGCATGTTTTATCTCAGGTATCTAAGGCATACACTTCATGGCATGCATGTGGACTTTTCATAGAGTCGTGGTGACGACGCTTCTCCGGATTATGCACTTTAAAACATCGCTTTGTAAACAAACTTATTTCCGACAAGTTGATTTTCATTTGGGACCTACATTTTGTAAACTCGATTGTTTTATTAAATCAAACGATGTGTTTTCCAAACGACACTTTAGGTCGCTCAATATACCGTGAATTGTGATGCTATGACAATCAATCCCGTGAATTCCATTCCACTGTAAAAGGTAATTTGGGGTGTGACAGATTGGCATCGAGCTCGGTTATAGAGAACTAGGTTGCATCATTGACCCTAGACTATAACTACATTATCATAGCATCTCATCATTTCATCATAAGTTCATGTTCACTCTACATGGGTTTATAATACATTTTTCGAGTTATTTACTTTCATTTCATATCGATTGTCACATGGATGCCCTTAAATACCCATCCCATTATCCTTTCCTCATACTCTAATGTGGAGAATGCTTTGTCATTCCCTATCACAATCTTTACATCAATTGATCACCGATAACTTAATGCCGAGATAAACCTTAAGTAGGGCAAGGTCACTCACTCCTTTGTTTCATCACTAACATGTCGAAAGCACTACTAACACATTAAGTCACTAAACCATTATACACTTGAAGCACTTACGACACCTCGTAACCCATCTTTTCGAACCCGCGATTATTTTGAAAAATAACCTCAAACTTACCATTTCTTATCACATCTCTTTTGAGTGTTTATTATTAACATCGGATTTTTGCTACGTCTCACATTTCCTCTTGTTTTGAAGAAGATATGGCACCAAGAAAGCTAGCTTGAAATGACCGCTGCTATTCAAAAAGTTAATGATAGCATAGCCGATGCTTTAAGAGTCGAAGGGAAATGCTGGCCGCCGGCCGCTAGGCTAGCCGCTTATCGAAATGCGGAGGATCCGAGTTAAGAGATGTTCAGACAAGGATTTCAAAAGTGGTGAGCCCACGAAGTTTAGGGGGATCAAGGAGCCACGCCATGGTACGATGGTTTGAAAGTTGGAACTGTGTTTTGCTTTGTAATTGCCCGATGATAGTAAGGTCAAATTTGCTACCACTCGATGGAGCGTTGTCGTGGTGGAATTCATATGCTCAACCGATTGTAATGGAGAATGCTTTCAAGCTTACTTGGGAGCAATTTAAGGGTTTGGTGACTAAGAAGTTTTGTCCTCGCATCGAAGTGAAAGTTGGAGACGGAGTTCTACGAACTAGTAACGATTGGGTACGAGATATTACACATACATTCGAGATTTCAAGAATTGGCCGCTATACCCGCCGATGGTACGGATATCGAGAGAAGTTAGAGGCTTTATCTGGGACTTCCGGGTTATTCAAGGAAATGTGACTTCGTTTGATCCACAAACAATCGAGGAAGCTATTAGGTTGACTCAAAAGCTCATGGCCCGTAGAAGAGAGGTAAGTACACCAACACCAACCAAAACAACAACAACCCCAACAACCGCACCAACTACAACAATAACCAAAACAACAACAACGACGATAACCAAATCAACAACAACAAAAGGAAATGGGAAAACGACCAAGGAGATGAAAACAACAACAACCAAAACCGCAACACTAACCGTCATCAACAACAAAATAGAAGACAAGAAGTCGCCAGGTCTATGTTGCCGCACCAACCAGGGAAGAGCTTATGCAGAAACTTACCGCGATTAAATTCAAATGCACGCTACATCATAATGGTCCATGTGGTATGCTTTAGTGTCACAAAGTAGGACACCTTGGCAAAGACCAGGCAAAGCCGTAGTCACATGCTTTGATGTGGGGAGCAAGGACACTATAGGAATCAATGTCCTCAAAACCAAGGTCAACAAGTCGAAGGTACTCATGGGAATGTATATAGAAGGAGGAGGAGGAGCTCGTCAAGGTATCAACGACGCTGAAGATCAAGAAGTTGAAAACTAACAGTCTTATTTCTCCTTATGTATTATGTCGCACTAAGTTTATGTTTTCCATCATACCAATCTTTATAACCTAAGATGTATTTTGATAAACCACTCGTTGTAAAATATTCTCATCCATCGATTTTATTTTCTTCCGATTTGTTATCATTTACGAGGATTTCAATTCTTTTTACTTTAACTATCATTTTAACTACTTCTATGTCTCTCCTCATGTTCATCACAATTTTAACATCAGCTTGACTCAACACCAAACAACATATGAGTCGATTAGTCCAAGCATTGCATAGTTACTCCTAAATTATACATATCCTGATCACCTATGTCTAATCTGTGAAGAATCATGCAATGAAGGGAGTAGTAGGCTTATATGTGTAAGCAATTCGGTAATCGAGCCAAATTTTCAAAAGATTTTCTTCAAACCACTTGTTTCCAGCTTTGATCCAGGTGGATGTTCTTGTTTGATGAGTTGCAAAGATCAAGCTAGAAACAAGTTGTTACCTAAACCGATTTAGCCTAATCGTATGACAGTTCTTGTTTGATGAGTTGTTGGATTAAGTAAAAATCGGTTACCAAAAAGTCTTTTGAGGGTTTTGCTCGAGAATAGGAAGGCTTGCCTCATCAAACCCTAAACCCGTTAGACCTAATAACGATTGAATTCAGGGACTGAATTCCTTTTTGGATGGGCGAATGTGACAACCCGTACTTCGTGTCATTTAAACGATTTATGCTTCACTATTTCAACATTTATCGTAAACTTGGTTTACGTGTTCCAAATTGCCGAATAAGGTTTAGCTTAATTCATGATCATAACATCAATGCATATTTCATATGGACTAAGATTAGTCTACATTTCATTCATATCAATTGCATCACATTAGTTCTTTCACGACATTTCATTTCACCTTAAACGCGTAATTTTTATATTAAATAAACGTTATCGCGTGAGTTATTATTTAATATTTAATCCGTTACTTTCAAAAATGATCCCGATATATTTTTATACTTATATTTAGTTTATAAAACTTACCTAGTGTTTAAATTTATTTTGTATATAATTCTAAATTTATATTTATTATTACGCTTTTCTTAAAAAACTTCCGATAATTATTTATATCACTCAAATTTTACAAGGAATGTATTTTTTACAATTTATATGACCTCAATATATTTTACTTTGGCCTATTAAAAAGTTCTTTTAGCTAAAACTACTTTAAATACACAAATGTGTACACAATGCAACTTATAATTATTTTTGGCCTACACATCTTACTTACACATTTATGTATACTTTATAAAAAAAATATATATATTATTGGGAAAACATCCCCTAAAACCGCCATAGGGGAAGTTAGTCAAGTTGGTGAAAAATTCTTACAATGTGTATATTACACTCAAACTATCACTTACACATTCTTTGAATCCAATAATTCACACACTATCAACAAATATTTTCTCTCTTGTTTCTCATCAACAAACCGCCTTCATCTTGTTCTAGTAAGGGATCACCAAAAATTTCAAGATCAAGTTATATACAATCTAGTTAACACTCTTGATAAGGTTTTGAAATAAAACCTAGTGTTTAAGTTAAACTTGGTTCTAATCACCTCATCATATCACTTGTAAGCTTGTTTCTTTCATTTTTCATGTTTCTTTATCATCTCATATTATTTTTGGAGCAACATGCAAGACATATGTGATTTATACCATTTTTACTTGATTTTAGAGTATATATATATATTTGGTCATCCTATAAATATCCCCTTGGTATTCTTTGGTCTTGATGATGTCTAGGAACCCATGACACCCTAAGAAGGTGTATGGTAGGATTAGATTAGTTTTGGAGTTGATTTGAAGGGATTAGAATAGGTTTGGTACGAGAAAAACTATTTTCGATAAGTATATAAATGTAATCTGTCCTTGTTTCGATTTTCTGGAAAATCCGACTATAGCCACGACATTTTGGCCTTGATAATTAGAAAATATACTTAAAAACGAATCCGTGGCCGCTTGAACGGATAAAAACGGAGTTATAACGAAGTCGTGGTGAATTTTTAAAGTTTGGCGACGAAAAATATACTTTTCAGAAAATTCAGCACACTATTTTTAGATTGTTCGGGTCAAAACGAGCCTTAAGCTTCACAAATTATTTCGACTTCTCAAAAATATATTAGTTTACTTCGATCTAGAAGCTAAGGGCGTATTATAATGTAGAAAGCGGTTTGAAGCGACAAAAGATATGCACGTTTTCATAAACTTGCCGTAACTATTATTTTCTGAAAAACTATATTATTTTTACGAAACAAGTGTTACGGTATTTATGCGTCCATGTTGAGGGCTGTTTTTAACGAGGTTGTGAAACTTTTGGGCGAAATGTCTTATAAAAAATCAAGTTCACCGGCCATATTTTTCAAACGACAAAGCTGTCGTAAAGCGGAGTTGTAGTAAATTATTCGGGATGTTCAAACTTGGCGAAACTCATTTTTTCCGCACAACAATTAACCAAATCACTATCTTTAACCCTTAATATCTTTATGATCGAGACCTTTTGGATGAAAACCCTGAACTGAAACTTCTAGATTTCGATACAAACTTTCCAAAACCGTCGAGTTCGTTCTCTAACGATCGGCGTACATCGCAATTTGACTAGTTTTCCAAAGCCATTTTTGTCACTTTCATGAAATTTCCGACGACATTGTTTTGCGACGAAAAGTGAAAATTTCACAATAAATCATTATAAAACCATTGTAGGATGACATTTTGACGTAAATACTTGTGAAGTAATTTTTGAATGGTCAAGACGTCAAAAGAGTATTTTTTTCGACGATAAGTATTATGTTCAAAACTCGCAAATGGTATAAATAACATACGAAATGCATGCATAACATTACATTGCAACTCATTACATATCATATCATTCGTAATAGGTCCAGGTTAAAGCATCACATTATACCTCAGTGTACTCACTTTTGCAATCATTCCAGTTTATCAAGTGAGTTTCATAGCCCCTACTTTTATACGTTTTGAATTATTTTTGGGGGAGATACATGCTCAACTATTTTTAGTTACTTTCATAAGTACTTTAAATTTTTAAGGATAACTTCTATCATGATCACCATTGTTTCAAAACTGGATGTTGTACTATATTAGTTGTACTTGTTTGTTTGGTATAGTTCATCATCGTATAAAGTTCTATGTCGAGTTGACTCTTGATACATCGTCGTATAAAGTTCTATGTCATTGACTCTTGATACATCGTCATATAAAGTACTATATCAGTTGACTAACTTGATACATTGAGTCTAGTCCTATTGATTAAGTGCTATTGTTCTACGTCGAGTTAGGTACTATTGTGAATTCATTTGACATCATGTGTTGCACATAAACTATATACATTTGGCAGTGGGTTGTGAACACACAGGTTGCAAGTTTTGTATGGGCGAACTTGGGAACCTGAGTGGATTTATAATGCCTTTGCTGCATAAACGATTTTTGAAAGGCTTTACATTTCAACACAAACTCTATGAACTCACTCAACCTTTGTGTTGACACTTTTAGCATGTTTTATCTCAGGTATCTAAGGCATACACTTCATGGCATGCATGTGGACTTATCATAAGAGTCGTGGTGACGGCGTCTCTCCCCGGATTTATGCACTTTAAAACATCGTTTGAATTGTAACAAACTTATTTCCCAACAAAGTTGATTTTCATTTGGGACCTACATTTTGTAAACTCGATTGTTTTATTAAATCAAGCGATGTGTTTTCCAAAGCGACACTTTAGGTCGTTCAATATACTCAGAATAGCTGTGATGCTATGACGGTTCAAATAATCCCGTGAATTCCATTCCGCTGTAAAAACAGGTAATTTGGGGGTGTGACAGAAATAATGAACTTGAATTTCAAAAATATCTTTCATACCTCAAGGATAGTCTAGATTGTCTCCGTGAGATTGTCGAGGAAGACAACCTTAATAAACCACTGGATAGTGAAGTTAAGTATGCATGCTTATATGCCAAACGATCTCAGGAACTTTTAGAATGTTTAAAAGCAACACGCCCTAATTCATCCGGTAAGAAAGATAGATTAGTTATGCCTTGTTTCATGCCAAGTGTTGAGTATGCAAACCTTGATATGACTTGTTTTGTACCAAATGTCAAGCATGTAAGATTTGATGTGCCTTCAAGTAGCTCAGATCCCAGCACTTCCATGTCCAGTGTTAAGAAAGTGAACTCTAAAGTGCCTTCAAATAGTTCAGATCCCTACACTTCTAGTTCAGGAATGCAAAAGGTAGCCCAACCAACTAATGTTCCCATAATCCCTCTCTACAGAGTAATCAAAGGTGACAACAAAGCTTGAAGGTCAAAGCTCTAGGAAATGCAAAGCAAGATAGGACCTTGCAATCTAAGAATGTGCAATGGAAGAAAGTAGAAGACCACCCTAGGAACATTAAGTTTGAGTTGAATAAAGCGAATCGTGTTGATTCTAGTATTAGCTATAAGCGTCTTGTAATTAATTTGAATTCGCTACTTTTAGCAAAACATGTAATGATGATTCAAGTTATACTTCATTTACTACTCATGAATGTGGTGTGAATGATTTGATTAATCTTTGTTAAATGCCCAATTAAAATTGTTAATGTCAAAAATCAAGCTAAGAAGGCTAGAAAACAAAGGCGGAAGAAGGTTAGAAAACATTGGAAACCCACGGGAAGAAAATTTAGTAATGTAGGTTATCAATGGATACCTCATCGCCACAAATTTAGTCTTAATGTATTGTGCCCTAAATTATCTAGATCAATGCCCATTAGGAAATGGATGCCCACTGGTAGAACTATACCTTTAAGAAGTGAACATACTTTGAATAGGTCTAATGCATACACTAGCACAAGATCAATCCTCGATGATTCCATTGTTTCTACTTCTGATGTGGATGTTCCAATCATTGTTACGAACCAAATGGAACCCATTATTGCATGGGGATCCTAATTATCCAGTTATCCATTCTTGTCTGTGTTCAACTGCAGATCGTTCAAATTATTTTGTGGTACATGGACTCAGGCTGTTCCAAGCATATGACCGGAGACCGGTCACGGCTCATGAACTTTGTGAGTAAATTCATCGGATTTGTTAGATTGGGAACGACCATTTCAAGGCAATCATGGGTTATGGAGATTATGTTGTTGGTGATAGTGTGATCTCCAGGGTATATTATGTTGAAGGTCTTGGTCATAACTTATTTTCTCTTTGGTCAATTCTGTGATTCTGATCTAGAAGTGGCCTTCCGAAAACATACTTGTTTCGTTAGAGAACTTGATGGTGAGGAACTTTTAAGAGGAACACGTGATTCAAACCTATACACCATCTTTATCGAAGATATGATGAAGTCTTCTCCAATTTTCTTGTTGTCAAAGGCCTCGAAAACAAAGTCATGGCTATGGCATCGTCGTCTCAATCACTTGAACTTCGGCACCATAAATGATCTTTCCAGAAAGGACTTAGTAAGAGGCTTACCTAGACTAAAGTATGAAAAGGATCATCTTTGTTCAGCATGCCAATTGGGAAAAAGCAAGAAGTATACCCACAAACCCAAACCTACAAACTCAGTTATGGAAGTTCTTCATACTATTCACATGGATTTACGTAGACCCATGAGAGTGCAGAATATTAACGGGAAGAAATATGTGTTAGTCGTGGTTGATGATTACTCTCGATTTACAGGTTAAGTTCTTGAGGACAAAGGATGAAACTCAGATGTCATCATTAAACTTATCAAAAGGTAAAAGTTCGACTTAACAAGATTGTTAGAATCATCCGAACGACAATGGAATCGAAGTTTGTTAATAAAGAACTTAGTGAGTTTTATGAAAGTGTTGGAATCAGTCATCAAAGAAGTGTTCCATGAACTCCTCAACGAGCGGTGTAGTTGAAAGATGAAATCGAACTCTTGTGGAAGCCGCAAGAACAATGCTGATTTACTCAAAGGTTCAAATGTTTCTCTGGGGTGAAGCCATTGCCACTGCATGCTACACTCAAAATCGATCCCTAATTCACACATCTCATGGAAAAACTTCATATGAACTTGTCCAATCGAAAACTGATCTATCATTCCTTCATGTGTTTGGTGCATTGTGTTATCCAACTAATGAGGGTCAAGATTTAGGTAAACTGAAAGCTAAAGCGGACATTGGAGTATTTGTAGGATATGCACCAAATAGAAAAGGATACCGAATCTACAACAAAAGAACCCGAAATATCATGGAAACAATTCACGTTACGTTCGATGAGCTGACCGGTCCAATGGCTCCAGGATAATCCAGCCTGGACCCACATCACAACCTTCATCAAGTAGTCCCATCAGTTCTACTCTTGTACAAAATCCCTCACCAGCAACTCCATATGCACCACCTTCAGAAGATAAGTTGGAGAAACTATTTGATCAAATGTTTGATGAACACTATGAGCCAATTGCTAATGATCTATCAAATCCATCAATAGAGGCTGCTCTTATCCCTGTTAACGTAGATAACCCTTCAGTTTCTATGTCATTGAGTCAAGATGCACTGCTGTGATCACTCGTATCATCTTCAATTCCTCAATCTTCAAGTGTACATCATGGAATTGTTTCTGGAACCTATAATGGAGATAACCCCTTTGCTACTCCCAAGATGCTCCTTTGAGAACATATTTGCTCTGAACCATCATCGAACCATCTTCATCGAGAGAAAACGACTCTGCTACTTCAGTTCCTCAACAACAACCACACGAACACCTTAGAAAATGGACACATGATCATCCATTGGACAACATCATTGGAAACCCCTCTCATCCAGTATCCACGTGTAAACAACTTGCAACCGATGCCTTATGGTGCTTCTTCAACTCCATACTATCCAAGGTCGAACCAAAAGACGTTAAAACTGCAATGAATGAAGACAGCGGGTTCAATGCCATGCAAGAAGAAATTCATGAGTTTGATCGACTAGATGTATGGGTATTAGTACCTGCTCTCCCGACTGCTATGATCATTGCTCTAAAGTGAATCTTCAAAGTAAAACTTGATGAGCATGGTGATGTATTAAAGAACAAGGCTCAATTGGTTGCAAAAGGATACCGTCAAGAGGAGGGTATTGACTTTGAAGAATCATTTGCTCTCAGTTGCACGATCGAGGCAATCAGAATCTTCTGGCTAATGCTTCAAGTAAGAACATTGTAGTCTATCGATGGATGTAAAGAGCGGCTTTTCTTAACGGAGATCTTAAAGAAGTCGTATACGTCAGCCAACCTGAAGGTTTTGTGAATCGAGCATCCTACTCATGTCTATCGCTTGAAGAAGGCTCTTTACGGTTTGAAGCAAGCTCCAAGGGCATGGTATGATACGCTATCAAAGTTTCTTCTATCTACTGGATTCAACAAAGGAGCAGTTGATCCGACATTGTTCACGAAGAGTCGAGCAAACATTTAATTCATGCGTTCAAATCTATGTTGATGATATTATTTTTGCCTCGTGACCAACCCCAATGAATGTGCCCGCTTTTCTAAGGAGATGGGCTCCAAATTTTAAATGTCAATGATGGGACAAATGTCATTTTTCTTGGGATTACAAATTTCACAAAGTCCCTGAGGCATTTTTATCAATCAATCTAAATATGCAAATGAAATTTTAAAGAAATTTGAATTTGACACTTGTGACACCATTGACACTCCCATGGTGGAGCGTACCAAACCGGATGAGGACCACTCAGGGATCATGGTAGATCAAACGAAATATCGAAGTATGATTGGAAACCTGATGTACCTCACGACCGATAGACCTGCCATTCGTTCGTTGTATGCATGTGTGCTAGATACCAAGCTAAGCCTACCAAAAAGCACCTTGAAGCGGTTAAACGGGTCTTTCGGTATCTCCAAGGAACCATTAAACATGGGACTTTGGTACCGAAGGACACCGGTATGTCACTAACGACCTATCAGATCGCTTTGATCATGCGGATGTCAAGATACCGCGTCCGGCACGCGTCCTGGAGGTGCTCGTTTTAGGTGATAAGCTTGTGAGCTGGTCTTCAAAGAAACAAATGAGTACTTCTATATCTTCTACAGAGGTTGAATACATAGCCATGTCATCCTGTTGTGCTCAAATCCTATGGATGAGATCCCAATTATCTGACTATGTCTTTGAATTCAACAAAATTCCTATGTATTGTGATAACAAAAGTGCCATTGCTCTCTCCTGCAACAACGTTCAACATTCAAGAGCAAAGCACATCGACATTCGACATCATTTCATTCGGGAACAAGTGGAAAAGGTGTGGTGGAACTCTATTTTGTGAGGACCGAATACCGGTTAGCGTATATCTTCACCAAAGCTCTTCCTAGAGAACGTTTTGAGTTTATTCTTCCACGACTTGGTCTAAAGAGTCTACAACCGGAAACACTCAAACGTCTTCAAGAGGAAGACGAGGAGTAAATGGTTTTCTTCATCTATCTCTTGTATATATTTATTCAAAAAACAAAATACAAAATTTCAAAACCCACAAAAGAAAATAGAAAAAATATAAAATTTTCAAAATCCATAAAAATTAGAAAATCTTGAAAAATCCAAAAATATTGTTATTTTGTCATGCTTTTCTTAATTCGATATCATCTACGGACTTTGTGTTGACATTCAAATAATGTCACAGGTTTTTAGATGTTCTTCGAATGTACATAATTTGCTAAAAAAAACGGAGAAAAATGGTATTTTATTGTCATTTCAAGCAGTAACCCGTTTTAAAAGGAAAAGAACAGAGTCATGCTTAATCTTATTTTTCAAATCTCATGCTCTGATTCTAAAAACAAATGTTTGTCACCAAAAAGACAAATATTTTCTTCTCAAATATTTTTCCTTCTAATGACTCTTCTGAAAAATATTTGTCATCTTATGAAAACAACTTTGCTTTGAAAATACCTCGGACTCTATTTTTTTGAAAAACATCAGGGCTTATCATCTGTCAAAATCTTTATCTCTCAATCAACAACTTATGTCATTGATTGAGGGGGAGAATGATTTCAATCGAATCAAATAGAGTATTTTTCAAACAATTGGCACATAAAAGAGCAAGGTGTACTTTTGTAAAATCAAAAGAACAATCTTTTATACAATTGACTCAAGACCTTGGCTAATGTTATGTTTTCAAAAGATATTTATGCATGATTGATCAATGGAGTTTAAAGTCTCAAAATCTAATCCTTATCAGTTAAAATGTCTTTCAAAAGCAAGTCACTATTCTCCTCAAAAGTTTTCAAAATTTAATTTAAATCAATAAAGATCACAAATCTCAAAGGATTTGAAAAGTGTGATCGGGGGAGAATTTGTGATTTAAATTGGATTGAAACTGATAATTCGATAAATGGTCTTATAAGTGATTAACAAGCTCTCCTCTCTACATGTGCCAAACGATTTCAAATTTTCCATGCACATGTTAAGGGGGAGCATCTACATCAAACCAATGAGGATAGAATCGTGATTGATTTGTTTCTTAGTGCAGGTTTTCTCTAATATGTGCAAAACACTTTCGAATCTCGATGCACATATTGAGGTGGAGCAAATTTTTTGAAAACCACATTCTTTCCCGAAAATATCTTTAACTATATGTGAAACACTAATTTTGATCGGGAAAGTGATGTCGATATTGTTAGAAAATATTTATCAAAGAAGTGAATTCTTCCTCTTGCCTCCATGTGCCAAAATGATTTCAAACATATGATGCACATGTTGAGGGGGAGCCGTTTTCTATAATATCAAAAACAATTCAGATACAAAATGCTTTGATAATATATCACAAGTACCTGGATTGATTTTCAAATGGTTTTCAATTGGTTCCAATGGCTCATGAACAATACCAAAAAGACCGAACAAAATTACTTTATGTATGGTGATATAAGGATGGTTAGGTTAGGTATTCGTTCCCACGATCCCGCCAGAGCCGGATGGATCTACCCAGGGACAATCCACTAGATAGTGTAGAGTCCTTAGGTACGATGAAAAAAGCAGAAAAGTGAGAAATGGGAAGAGTGCCGACTGAGAAAGAGCTAGAACTGGAATAAACCCAACAAGGTTCTTGTAATGAAGTCTCGGTAAGCACTGAAGGGGTTGAAGAATGAAAAAGAAATGAATGTGAAAAGGGTGAAATGAAATAGCCCTCCAATAAGCAACCTTAGGGCGTAAACGGGTTCAATACATATACTCTTGGTGGTTACATTTAGGGTAACACCGTATTGAAGACAAGATGTCATGGACCTGACGCGACCTGCACTAAACTTCCCAAGCTACTCAAGTTCCTCTTAAAAGGACTTGTTTCATTCTCACGGGGAACCTACATAATCTATTAACTTTCTCTTAGAGATTGTTGATATTGAAGAAGGAGACCCTCTCCCTAGTCTCCGGCATAGGAACCAAATGTGCACAATTGAGTCTAGAGCCACGAGATCATCAATAAATCTCATTAAGGACACAATCAATGGAGACTCTCTGTTTCACACAATGTGGAAAGAGAGAATATATGTTAAGAGTCCTACGCATTATCCTTGTGGTATTGCCAGAACATCTGAGTGATATGCAAACATATTCACAATGAAGATGGAAAACCTTCTAGAGCCAACATCAAACAAGCTCTTGGTAGGTGTCATGTGAGATCTATCCAATAGATCAACCATGTGACAACTGAACAGAAACAATGGGGCGATTCAAAATTTTGAATCAATCCTGGTTCAGGTTATGGATTGACGGATACCTTGAAAAACCGGTCGTTGTGCTTAAAATTATTTTCTCTAGCACATCGACGCGGTGTGTAATATTTCAAAATAAAAGGTGTTTATGATTGATAATTGATTTTCCTTAAAACCTTCGTTGTATTGCAAAAACACTTTATTTTGAGCAGTACACGACTGTTTTTCAAATCTCTTTTATCAATCGAATCTCAAATTATTTGGTTCACTCACTCCGTGTTATCTTCTTTGAGGCATTCGGTTTAAGAATGGCTAGAGCAACAAACCCCAGTCAAGGAGATTCTTCGAATTATACGATCCGCGAGCGATTGTAATCGATCAGCGAGGAACCGTGGGCGTGTACCTCAATTCAACAAAAGTGATCAAAGACACTTTCGTGCGCTTTATTGCTAATCGCGTTGTATGCGAGGTATACCCAAGCGTTGTGTCTGATCGAATGAAGAGGTCAATCCATAGTCGCATGCTCACACAACACATTCATTTCCAAAGAAATCATGATTAGTGCATCAATGACTCTAATATTCTCACTCCATGCCTACGCTTCTGTTGCTACAAATATCATGAATCAACTAAAGCTTCCGCTACTCTGATGAAAAGAAATCATTATCCAGAATGTGAGCATGTCGGTCCAATGTAACAACATCAAATAATGTCAACACTACAATGGAAGAGTCAGAGATTTATGCAAGTTGATGATCTCAAAGCTGGCTCAAAACTCATCATCACGTGGATCAGTTAAAGACCTCCACTTGAATTATCCAAACAAGCATAACATGAAGAATCAAAGATTACGGGCTACAGAGCAATGAACTTAAACAAGAATCCAAGAACAATCTTAATGTAATATCTGTTTGTATTCCGTGTAAATTGAGGTGACCTCCCTTAGGGGGAGATTGTTAGGATTTAGAAAATCCAGTGATTAAAGTGTCGGTCACCTCAATTATATGTAATCGTTAGAAAGCTCGTAGTCGTAGTCATTTAATATTAGTTAGTATTTAGTTAAGTAACACCGTGGAGGACGGACGGGTCTTTACCTATTGTATGCCTGATCCACAGCCCGTAGGAGGCGAGTCTTGTATAAAAACTATAAATACCCTCTACCTCCCAAGGTAGAGGATTGGAGCTTCAATACTATTTTTCTTTGTTTCACATAGTTCCCAACTCTCTTCCCTTTCTCTCTCTAACTTTCTCTCTCTAAAAACTTGTATACACCCCATATGGATTGTGGTTTAATGTGTTTGTGAAATCCTATATGTTACAATGGGTATTTTTGGTTATGGGTCATGGGTCATGGGTTATGGGTTGATCCATGGGTTTCTTTCTAGATACAATGTATCTCTAGAATACAATGAACCTAGTTAAGTGGTTTGGACAAAACCATGGGTTATGGGTCAATACCATTTGTTAGTTTTTAGCCATTTTAGTATATACTTGTTTTTACCTATTTTAGTATATACTTAGTTAATTATATGTTAGCTCAATATGTAAACACTAGTTGTTGTACATATGTATCTCTAAATCATAAAATCACTTATACTTGTTTTAGTGTTTTATGAGAAAACGTAAGTGTGTTAGAAAACTATTGGCTCAAACAGTTTACGTATTTCATTTGTTTCGCTAAAAATGATTTTACATTTGTTATCGACAAAACATTAGAATATCGTAAAATATAAATAAACGTTTTTACGGCTTATTTGTATTAACAATCTCCCCCTTTTTGTTGACGACAAAACATAAAATTATTTTAAGGAAAAACTAAAATTCGTAAAAGTTCGAATTGGAGTTTTTACTCTCTTCTCCCTTTTTGTCTAAAACAAAAGAGTATCGAAAAAGAAACTAACACAAAGTTTTAAGAAAACATGTAAAAGAAAAAATGTAAAGTGAGTAAGTGACCGGGAATGGTTCTCGTCTTAACTCCCCACGAAGTTCATCCCTTGTGAGGGCGTCCAAGTACAAAATAAGTGAGCTAATGTATTGCAATTATGTTTGCAATTGGTTCGTCCTTGTGATGAAAAATGCTCCCCTTGAAGATTGCAATTTTGCAATGGGGTGTCATGAAGAGTAATCCAAATAAGGATCAAGTTACAAATGGATTTGCAATATATGGTTTGACACAAAGCTCCCCCTAGCTTTATGGTGTCAAAATCTTCATGTGTATTTTGAAAATCTACAAAATAAAGGTTAGAAAAGAAGAGTATAGTGCATAATTTCCTGCAAATAAAACTCAAGTTAGTAGTAATTTGTGCTTCTGGACCACGGATCCCTTTGTGGAGGGATCCGTCTAGACATTTTGGTGGGATCCGGTACATGCGGTGATAGTTTCTTCAGCAATGAAGATATGCCAAACAGTGCTAATGAAGAGGTGAAATGTGTATATGATTTAGCAAGCACAAAACACAAAACAATCATGGCATATAGATGTTCATTCAATAAAAACAAGAGATAATCAAACAAATCTCTAAAACTAAGAGAATGATCTAGCCATACAAATACTACTAATACTAACTAGTTACTAGACTTAAAACACGACAATGTGCTTGAGTCTAGGGATGAGTGCACTTGTTGATTTGATCCAACTTTGCAAGAAGATGATTAAACACGAAATGTATCTCATTTCGTGCTTCTTGAACAAGTCCTTGAGTGATTACACAATTTGGACAATTATTGTTTTGGTTTGGAACCGGAGGGAAATGGATATTTTGAGGAGGCTCTATGTGTGTGATGGGTTCCATCGGGGTTTTAAATTTATAATCAAGAATTACTGGTTAACTCGGAACACATTCGGGCAAGTATACCCTAGTCAAGTTGTAGTATAGTATATGGTAAATCAAGGTCGTCCCAAGAGACTTGGTTGCACTACAAGTGTCGTTTGTTTGTTTAAGCAAGTAACAAGTTGATGGTTATGATTGTCACATATCAAACCAACAAGAAAAGCAATATAAGAACAAGCAAGTATCAAGGTCGTGGTTATGATTGTTACGGATCAAACCACTAAGAAAAAGCACACAAAGAACATACCTGTTTAGACAAATGATCACAAGGATATTAGGATGTTTAGTTTGGAAAACATATTATTAAAGAAAAACTATATGAACTATAGAACCCATAATAATAGTTTAGTGTTTTATAAATCAAATGTGCATAAGCCTCAATCAAGTGGTCATGTCATGAGCCTTATACCAACAACAACAAAGAATCCCTTTCGGCCTTAGACTTTGATGTTATTAATTTGTGAAGTTCCATTTACTTGAAAGATAATGAGAACACATATTCAAAAGATTCCTTTCGGCCTTAATCCAAATTAAACCTTTACTTGTTATGTTTATTAATTCTCTTGCACAATCGTCACAAAGTACAAGACCAAAATCATTTGTCGATTAATTAATTGTAACTAACCATTGTTAAGAATATTTTGACATTAGACTCAACAATGATCAACCAAAACAATAAACAAGAACAAGTTCCAATTCAACCAAATATGATGTTATCAACATATTTCAAACAAACACTACAATTATCCAAACATCCTTTTATCACAAGTTCTCATATGAAATAAACAAGTATAAAGACAACACTCACAAGACAATAACACATCAAAAGAATCACATAATCAACACAACCAAAGAACCAAACATAAATCATAGAATTCAACGTCATAAAAGTAACAAGGAATTACCCAAATTAAAATTACATTAGGCAAGGGTGAAGGATTATAGCACTCCTTCAAGCCTCCAATCAACTACAACTTCTAACCAAGCATACTTCTGGAAATGGTAGAGGTTTGTGGTCTTTTGGGAGAGATAGGTTGGTGGAAATTCGTCTTTAAGGGTGGAGGCAAGAATTACACACCTTTGGTGAAGGTAAGTTGAAAGAGGGATGTTGTTTTAGGTGGAAATTCATCCTTAAGGGTGGAGGATCGAATTTTACACCTAGAGATGGAGTGGTGGGTGAAAGGGATGAGAAGGATGGAGAAGGGATGATGAAATAAGGTTGCAAAGGCCTCTATTTATACTACTTCCAAGGCTAGGGGTATTCAATGCTTTTCTTGGTCACCAAGGAGCTTGGAAGGGACTAGAATCCATGTAGGAAGAGCCTAGAATCGTTTGGAACAAGTTTGGAATCTTAGTGATGAAGAAATGGCAGAAACAGGCCCTCCAACCGAATCGGTTAAGCTTCAACCGTTTCGGTTGGTGTTCTTGACCAATCTCCAACCAGATCCGGTTACGGGGCTCGACCGAACGGTTGGAGCAAATTGGCAGAAAATGACAAAAACCAAAGTTGTAGATCTTTCTCTTAGCTTTCCGTAGCCACGAACCGGGGGTCAAACGGAGTCCGTATGCAAAAGTTATGGCTAAAATGGTGAAGGTGTGTCGGGAACAACGAGTCTTCCAATATGTCTTCGTTTAATATTCTTTTCTTCATTTCTTTCTCGTTTTCCTTCTTGAACTTTATTCTTAAGTATTTGGACCACTAACTTGATGACTTTATCTTCTCGAATATACTCCACAAGTCTTGCTTTTGTCGGAAATTCTTCGTACATGGAGAAATCTTCGTATTTTACTTCTTTTTCCGTCTTTTTTTTCATTTTCCTGTACTTGGCTACAAATAAACTAGCAAACGCACTTTTGTATGATGAAGCATTAAAAGCATATGATTATAACCAAATAACACACATAAAAGCACGGATAACGCTACTAAAAACGTGCACAATTTGAGCCTTATCAAATTCCCCCACACTTAAACTTTGCTTGCCCTCAAGCAAATCTAAGAAAAGAAAAATTAAAAGACAAACCTAAATGACAAAACGAAAAGAAAAATATTAAATCGAAAATATTTTTGGTTTTTTAAGTAACAAACATAAAAATAAGCGAAAAATGAGCGCAAACTCTCCCACACTTAAAGTTTTGCTTGCCCTCAAGCAAATCTAGAAATTAAGAAAAATAAATTCCACAAGGTGCATGAAAGATGATTAGAAAAATGTGATGCAAATCTACCAAGTACAAGTACAAGATAAGATTCATCGTTTTAAGCTTTTAGAGGTGAAAAATCGAGATGTTTGACAATACCCCATGGATTCTCTCGCTTGATAACATGGCTAAGCACCTCACGAAAAGTAATGAAGTATAATTCACTCAACACTCAATTTATTTAGTGATGGATAGTATTAAGGAATAGTACACTCATATTGCTCAGTCATGATCTGAATATTACCATAGGCTTGTACAAGAAACAAAACTCCACCGACGTGGCGTAAGCACCAAGTATAAACATCTAAAGAGGGCTTTTATTCGGGTTATAACGACAGGCTTCGGGTGATTAAGGGGTATGGATAAGGCATGGGATATTAATGAAATTGGTGTTAAAATAAAAATAAAGTCAAGTTTAATACCCATGTTGCTAGTCACGGAACAATCCGCAAACCCAAAAATGATTATAGTTACTAACTTCTCTTCTTCGCATATCGATCACCAAATACATATATATCACGTCTTAGCTCATTTTCTAATCGATATCTCAAACCTACTTCCTATTCATAAATAATATAGCACATTGGCTATAATTGTCATCACATATATTTTTTTTCGATGACTTATTCTTTTCTTTTTTTTCACTTTTTTTTTTCATTCATCACATCTCCTCCTCACTTCGTATAAGCATCACCACAAAAATATAAACAAGAAGGTGCACTCTTCGTCTTTGTCGGAATGGCACACACGAATGGCAAAGTGCGGCTAACTCGTAATCATCAAAAACAATCCAACAACCAAGCAACTAGCAACCAACAATTAAGACTATGACAAGGGGTAGGCTAAGGTTTAAAGTGTAAAATATTTTTGTATTTTTTTGGATTTAACAAAAAATGAAAAGGATGGCTCAGAGGGTGTAACTAAGGGTATCTAGTGCTAAAAATGAGCACTACAAATGGGTCCATATGGGTGGTTAACTAACCGATGTGGTTAGCTAATATATCATTAGATGTAAGATGGAAGGTCATTTGGTTTTATTCCTAAGGTGCCTCTTTATCACACGAATACACTTATATCACACGAATGTGATCTTACTGCGGTCTGATAATGATTTACAAGTACAAGTTCTAGAATAAATAAAATCACCGACACACTCATAGCAAAAGATTCAAGCATAAAAGATGTATGCTATTAAGAAATAGGCTAAAATCCTCACAATTTAGTGGAAAGGGCTATAATATGTGCTAGCAAATGTCATCGATCCCAGAATGGATTGCAATATAAATCAGGACACATCTCCAGTTTTTCAAAATTACCGATTTCACCAGTGGGTTGATCCAGTTATTCTAATATATTATCCTATAAGCGTGAAAACAACTAGATCATGAGGGCAAACAAGTTCACAAAATTTAAAATTGACCCAAAAATTTAGAATTTAAAAATTGGTTTCGCTTTTCACAATAATATTTTCCCCCCACACTTAAGTTAAGCACACAAAAGAAAAATAACTTAATAATCTAGTTACGACTTTTTTTTTTCTTTTTCTTTTTTATTCTTTTTTTTAATTTTAATTTTTTAATAATTTTTTTATTTTTTATTTTTTTAAAAAAACAAACATGACTTATTCTTGTCCCACGAGTTCTCGGTAGCTCCTTTGAAACGCACAAAGAAGCTTGTAAGAAGTGGGTCGTAATACAAGCATATTAAAAACCAAACTTCTTTAGGGAATCAGGGAGACCCGCCTTATACCTCTCACACAGTTTGTTTACAATGGGTGAGCCTTACTTTCGAGGGACTAAAAGAAGTCAATTTATTAAAAATAATTTACCAACACCCAACAAAGGAAAATAACAAAGAAACAAAATAAAGCAATTGTGAAATCTTCAAAGCATGTAAGATAGGAAAAAATGAAATTATAAGTCTAAGTGAAACGAAACCTCCCGGGCCAAAGAAATCATGATCGAACTCCAAATGATAAGATGTTAACCAAACGCTAGCATAAGCGTATGAGATCAATCGATTTCCCTTTCAACCAAACATGTCCAATCAAGAGTGTAAGGTTACGATCCAACCAATCCTTCCTCCAAGAGCTTATTAAATCTGCAAAAATAAACTAAACTACAAAAAAGCGTAAAATTCTAAAACTCACTTTCGTAGGCATCACGGTTGCATTTAGCTCATACAACAAGCCTTTAAACGGCTTCGGCAGGGCCTGAAAGTGGACGAGTTATAGTCTCGTGAGGGTTTCCAGTGAACATACCCACAAAGTTCAAAACACTTTTATTTTTAAAACACATGTACTTATTTATTCACAATGTACCAAATTAACAAAACTTAAAATGGAAAAACCAAATAAAAGAAATGATACTCTTGCAAAAATAAAAAGACATTTAAACTTATTCTATCTAAACACAAACACCTAAGAACAAAGAACAAAATTTGAAAAATATATTTTTTTACGATTGGTCCAACCGATCCGGTTACGGGTAGTGACCGATCGGTTGGAATGAACCAAATGTGACCAACCTTCTAGCCGATCCGGTTACAGGCGGTAAGCGATCGGTTGGAAGGGATTTTCTGTTTTTTTTTTTTTGTTTTTTTTATAAACACAAGTTTTATTTCAAAACTTTTATTGATAAAATAAAACAATGACACAGACGATAACAAAGAAAAATAGACACAAAGTAAATAAAACACTTAAACACGTACTCCCTCCGTCCCAAAATAATTGGCCTCATTTGACTTTTTAAAGTCTTAATTTCTCAACTTTGATCCTTAATATTTTTGTATGTGTTATGTAATATTTGATGAAAATTACACCAATGAAAAAACATTTAAAAGAACAATCCATTCATATATTTTGCATCAATTATTATATAACATAAATAAAAATATTTAAGATCAAAGTTGAGAAATTAAGACTTTAAAAAGTCAAATGAGGACAATTAATTTAGGACGGATGTAGTATTTAACTAGAAGAACACCAAAAACAAAATACGACATTTAAGACAAATAAAAGAACAATCACATAAAATGAAAATCACAATTGACGCAAGCACACACAATTAGTCACGTAACACAAATCAAACAAGATAATCTTATTCAAAATTAATATGAAACTAACATAGACAATAATAACACAAACAAAAAGAAACACAAACATGCAAGAGATCACATAACATAAAAAACACAAACAAACGAAACAAGAATATATATATATTTTTTTTGAACCAGAACACTCCAACCGGATTGGTTACGGGTGGTGACCGACGCTCGGTTATGCTTGATTTTAATTTTAATTTTTAATTTTTTTTTTTGGACAGAACACTCCAACCGGATCGGTTACGGGTGGTGACCGATCGGTTAGAGTGGATTTTTCTTGAAAAATATTTACCGAGAGCTCTAACCATTTCGGTTGGGATTCCAACCGATTCGGTTAGAGTTGTTTGGGTGGTTTTGGTGGTTTTTTCGCAAGAACTTTTGAACACACTTAGAAAGCAAACTTTGAAATGAGCATTTTTAGCAAACATGAGACGGAATCCCAACATTAAAAACTTGATTTTAATGCAAAGATCATTTGAGCAATTTTGAAAATTAGAGATTTTAAGAAAAAGACAAGCATTCAAGCAAACATCATGAGCAAACATCAAGAGCAATCAAACAAGATCAAAGCAACAATTATTCAAACGCAAATATCAAGAGTAAGCAATTTAATCAAGCAAACATTTCAACAAAGAAACAAACATAAGAATACCTACGCAAGTCCCCGGCAGCGGCGCCAAAAACTTGATGTGTTCCATCGGGGTTTTAAATTTATAATCAAAAATTACCGGTTAACTAGGAACACATTCGGGCAAGTATACCCTAGTCAAGTTGTAGTATAGTATATGGTAAATCAAGGTCGTCCCAAGAGACTTGGTTGCACTACAAGTGTCGTTTGTTTGTTTAAGCAAGTAACAAGTTGATTGTTATGATTGTCACATATCAAACCAACAAGAAAAGCAATATAAGAACAAGCAAGTATCAAGGTCGTGGTTATGATTGTCACGGATCAAACCACTAAGAAAAAGCACACAAAGAACATACCTGTTTAGACAAATGATCACAAGGATATTAGGATGTTTAGTTTCGAAAATATATTATTAAAGATAAACTATATGAACTATAGAACCCATAATAATAGTTTAGTGTTTTATAAATCAAATGTGCATAAGCCTCAATCAAGTGGTCATGTCATGAGCCTTATACCAACAACAACAAAGAATCCCTTTCGGCCTTAGACTTTGATGTTATTAATTTGTGAAGTTCCATTTACTTGAAAGATAATGAGAACACATATTCAAAAGATTCCTTTCGGCCTTAATCCAAATTAAACCTTTACTTGTGTTAGGATCCAATATTTATTGTGTTGATGATTCGGGTGGTCTTGGATGATCAAAATACATGTTTACCATTTTAGAGAGAGAAAGTAGAGAGAGAGGGTGTTCTTGCTAGAGGTTTAAACAAAAGGAATGTTAGATTGAATGAGAAGCACCACCCCTTCCATGGATGGAAGGGGTATTTATAGTTACAAAGTAAACGACCTCCTATCGGCCTGTGGATCTGGTATACAGTGGGTAAAGACCCGTCCTTCCTCCACGGTGTTGCTCTAAACTAAACTACGCTACAAACTAACTAATAAACTACTAAATAACGTAACTAATGACAAGTCTGCGAGCTAACTTATGCTAGATAATACTTGGGGTGACCGACTCTTCACTATGGAATTTTCTAATTCCTAACAATCTCCCCTAAGGGAGGTCACCCCATGTTTTACACGTTTGAATCCTAGCATTCTATTCTTGTCTTTGTTCTTGAGCTCGTAGACTTCAATTCTTCATTTCAACAATCTTTGTGCAATTGCAGTGATTCTTCAAAGTCCGATTGATTTGTACTTTTAGTGGAGGCCTTTAAGCGATCCACATCTTTGATGATCTTCGAGCTTTATTTGAGATCATCACCCATAGTAAATCTCGGATCACCCTTTATTGTGTTGCCATCATGTGAAGTTGTGACTTTTGGACCGACATGCTCACACTTTTGAATCATGACATCTTTCATTAGAGTAGCGGAAGCTTTCTCTGGTTCAAGATATTTGCGGCCGTAACAATAAGAACATAGTATAGAAATATCGAGCCAGTTATGTAGATATGCACCAGTCATGATTTCTTCAAATTAAGTGTGGATGCTGTGAGCATGCGGCTTTGTAATGACTCCTCAATTACGATCACCGCAACCGTCCAAATGTACCGCAAACAACGAGTTAGCAATAAAACACACGAAAGTGTCTTTGATCACTTTCGTTGAATTGAGGTACACGGCCCGCGGTTCCCGTTGATCAAGTACAAGTACCTTGCCAGTGTCGGTAGGATTCTAAGAATCTCCTTGACAGGGTTTCGCAAATGCTTCTAGCCTGTTCTCAAACCGAACGCGTCTCAAAGAAGACAACACGAGAATTGAGTGAACCGTAGAATTGAGATTCACGATTGATGAAAAATGATTTGAAAAACAATCGCGTATTGCTTGAAGAAAGAGTTTTGCAATACGACGAAGGTTTTATGAGAAAGATCAATTTTCAATCAAAATACTTTTGTATTAGAGAATGAGTACACATTCGATGTGCTAGAAAAGAAGAGATCGCACATCGAGCGGTTTTTCTAAAAGTATTTTTCAATCGAGATACTTTTGAATTTGAAATGAATACACATTCGGACGCGTGCTAGAAAAGAAGGTTTGCACATCGAACGGTTTTCCAAAAGTATTCGTCAATTCCATTCCTGGACCAAGGTTGATTCAAGAGTGAATCGCCCCATTGTTACTATCCAGTTGTCACAAGTTTGATCTTACGAGCAGATCTCACATGTCACCCACCAAGAGCTTGTTTGATGTTGGCTCTAGAAGGATTTCCATCTTCATCGTGAATACTTTTACATATCACTCGGATGTTCTGGCAATACCACAAGGATAATTCGTAGGACTCTTAATATATACTTACTTTCCACATTGTGTGAAAAAGCAAGTCTTCATGAATTTAGTGTCCTAATGAGATATTGTGGATGATCTCTTGGCTCTAGACTCAATCGTGCACATTTGGTTCCTATGCCGGAGACTAGGGAGAGGTCTCCTTCTTCAATATCAACAATCTCTAAGAGAAAGTCGATAGATTATGTAGGTTCCCGTGAGAATGAAACAAGCCCTTTTAAGAGGAACTTGAGTAGTTTGGGAAGTTTAGTGCGATGCCACGGGTCCATGACGTCTTGTCTTCAATACGGTGTTACCTTAGTAACCACCTAGTAGCATATGTATTGAACCGTTCTTGCCCTAAGGTTGAATTATTGGAGGGCTATTTCTTTTCACCCTTTTCACATTCAATTCTTTTTCATTCTTCAACCCCCAGTGCTTACCGAGACTTCATAACTAGAACCTTGTTGGGTTTATTCCATTTCTAGCTCAATCTCATCAGACTCTTCCCATTTTCTCATTTTTCTCCTTTTTTCAATATACCTAAGGACTCTACACTATCTAGTGGATTGTCCTCTGGGTAGATCCCTCCGGTTCTGGCTGGATCGTGGGAACTAATACCTAACCTAACCATCCTTATAACTCCATACATAAAGTAAAATGGTCGGTCTTTTGGTACAGTTCATTCTTCCTTGAAACCAATTGAAAAATCATTTGGAAAAACAATCAAGGTACTTGTGATACGAGATCAAAGCATTTTGTACCTTAATAGTTTTGATCATTTAGAAATGCTCCCCTCAACATGTGCATATGATTTAAAATTGTTTGGCACATGGAGGCAAGAGTTATTTGAAATAATTTCTTTGAAATAATTTCTTGATCACAATTTCCTTAGAAAAAGCCATTTGAATTTCTTTGGTAAAATTCTCCCCTCAATATGTGCATAGGATATTTAAAATCATTTTATCACATAGAGGAAAGAGTTCTTTTGAAGCACATCCACGATCACAAAAGCCATTAAGAAAACCATTTGAAAACTCAATCAAGGTACTTTATAAATCACTTTAAAAAGCTTTCGTACCTCGATAGTTTATTTGATCCCCCTCAATATGTGCTTCGAGATTCGAAAGCGTTTAGCACATATGAGAGAGCAAGCACTTGCACAATTAAATCAAAGCGATCACCTTTTATCAAATTTCATTATTAAATCACAAATTCTCCCCCGATCAAAATATCAAACCCTTTGAGATTTTGGATCCCAAGTGATTTAATAAGGTTTAGAAAACATGGGAGAATATGTGGCCTTGTTTAAATACTCATCTTGTTTTTGGATAAATCCTCCTCCTCAACATGTGCATTGTGTATTTGAAATCGTTTGGCACATGGAGGCTGGAGTGCCTATAAAGGACTAAAACCGATTCCATTAAAACAGATTTGAGATTTAAATCACGATCTCTACCCCGATCAAAATTTCAAACCATTTGAGATTTGTGATCCCAATTGATTTAAATCATTTAAAAGATTTTGGGGAAAGACGTGGCTTGATTTAATTTTGAAAAATGACAGATAAGGACCATTTTAAGACATTAAAGATTGTTAGTGTCAGGTATGATAGTTTTAAGAGATCTTTAAGTAAAATAAAACAATTTCACAATCAAACAAGAACAGAAAAAATTTCATTTTGAAAGACCTTGATTCAAAAGAAAAATCATACCATGACATAACATTAAATCTTTAGATCACCACAAATTTTGTACAAACGGACTTTTTGTGAAGAAATATCGTTTGAAAATATTTTATTTTAAATCACTCTCCCCTCAATCCATGACAGAAGTCAATAATTGAGTGACTTAGGTTTTGATAACATGAAGTCCGGTGATTTTCAAAAGATTAGTCAATATATTTTCAAAACAATATTTTCCATTTTCAAAACAATTTAATCAAATTATTCAAAATTGTTTAAAAATGGTATACTGCACAAAGATACGTTAGGTGGTTGAGAAGCGTTGTTGTGTAGGGCTTGGAAGAAAACCGTCTGCAGATGCAAGTGAGACTTCTTCTACGTTGCATTTTGAATGCCAACTGAGGTCAAATTAAGCTCCGTTTCTTCAATCACTTAGAAAACCATCTCACGATGCAGTGAGACCTCTTACGTTGCATTTATGCCAACTCTCCATTGAAGTCCAATTAAGCTTCGTTTCTTCATTTGTCAACCCAAGATATAGTTACCCTTTCCTTTTGGCATCCAATCATCTTCAATTGTGGGATCCGGATCGGGAACATTCTTTTATACCAATATACCTGCGTATGTTAGTGAACACAAAACAGATATATGGTGGTCGACATCACCCAAACAGTAATCGACTAATAAAAGTCAATTCAACATATCAATCAGATCATGTAAATGTATGGGAATAATGTGTTTATCAACCTATAATCATCTAAACCTAACAATCTTATCCTAGGCACCTAGTCCTTCAACATAGGTTAACATCATTTTAAATTAAGCACGAGGATAATTAAGAAAGTCCGTTAGATGATATAAATTTGAAAACATTCTCCCCTCAATCAATGACTCATTTTATAAAAGATTTAAAAGCACTGAAGTCATTGATTGAGTTTTCAAATTATACGAAAACTCAATCGATTGATTTTTCAAGCAACTCATTTTCCACCATTTTGAAAACAACAAATATTTTTTTGAAGAATTTTAGACGGAAAAACATTTGTGTAGGAACAATAGCAGATCCTTCGACATACTTTCCTCAAATAGTTTTAGGATAAGTGCACGAAATATTTGAAAATATGTTTAGCTGACACTTTCTCTTCTTGAAAAGCGGGTTGCTATCACAAAATAATAGCAAGCCATTGTTTTAAACGTTACGTCTGAAATCGGGGAAAGCGTAAGCCATATTTTGAGACATGTTTAGAAAAGAATATTTACACCTCCTGCTCGAACTTCATCTAAAGTCCCGTGCCATTATTGAATGACATTTCTAAGACCGTAGATGTTATCGATACCAGAAGACATGTCTTGAGAAAACATATTTTTGGTATTTTTCAATTTTCTGATTTTTTATGGGTTTTTGATGTTTTCTATTTTTCTATTTTCTTTTGTTGGTTTTATATTTTTGTATTTTGATTTTCTGAAAAATATATACAAAGATAGAGTAGATGATATAGTTTAAGAAGATGATGATACTGATAGAGATAAGGATATCGAAGCGACGTCGTAGAAGATAGAAGTCATCATCTCTTAAACATTCACCACCAAAGCTTCCGAGGCTCTTGAATTGAGAGAAATTGAACCAAGCGAAAGTGAGACTTTGGCGCTTCCCCAAAAACGAAAATCCTTTAGCGATTCAAAGCTTTATTTCAAGCTTCCCTTAGCCAGTGCACGAAGCACACCATTATCATCGAACTTGCGATCCTTTTAAGAATAATCACCGTGATTCTTCGTTCGAGGTTATATCATCAAGAAGAACAACAACGTATCATCCCACTCATAAATAATCTTCTCAAATTTCCATACCTTTGAATCGAAGCGATCCATTCCAAAAGGTGTCAAGAGAACAATTCCCCAAGTAGTTGAATTGATGCAACACCTCTTTGTATAATGCTCAAGAACTCTCCCAAATACACATCATGAGGGGAATGAAAACACCTCCCAATGTTCACATTTTTCTTCCCTGATGATCGTGTATGAAGCTCAGAACCGAGTACACCAATACCTAAGAGCTCTCAATACACATCAATGAGGAATGACTTAAACACCTCCTCATGTTCACATTTTTCTTCCCGATGATCGTGTATGAAGCTCAAGTATCCGGTATACCAATACCCAAAGAAGAATAATGATAACATTGAAGAAGCGCCAAGTCATCGATTATCTCTCGGGATGACAATCTGCGGATGTCAACTCCGAATAAGTGATTATATCTCTGAATCACGATTAAGCCCCAAGAGAGATAATTGATAACATGAGCCTCCCTAATGTACACAATTCTTATCTCCTTGATGATTGTGATACATCGAAATCACCACACTAGTGTACCTCTTTATCTTCGAAACTTTCTAACATCACTTCCCCATGTAGTTGAAATACTAACACTAAACGCCTTGATGAGTAAAACCTTGAGTTTCTCTGCGGTCATGACATTTGTTTTCCGGGATATCTTCAATCACTTAGAAGAATTAAGTTCATCAAGTTTACTCGTCATAAGTCAAACCTTGAGTCTTAATAACATTTGTCTTCCCGGGTATCTTCATTACTTAGAAGTATTAAGTTCATCAAGTTTACTCGCGTTTAGGTGCTTGTCTCCTTACGCCTTGCTGGTTTTGACACTTGAGTCAAGCAAATCATTATAAGCCCATATACTAGAAATTTGTTGAGAAGAACACTTGAACTCTTGTGAGAATCAACATGCTGAATAATGTGAGCAAGTCTAATTGGGGATTAAATTCGACATATCACTTCCCCCAATTAGTGCTCTCCCAAGACCGACAATCTTTTGATAAATGCTTGAATTAAGAAGAAGTCTTTAGATAATCAAATGCAACTCGTCTTTAGTCTTCTAACATGTAGCGTAAAAATGTAGAACCATGGAGCTCGACCTTCTTCAAGATTGTCCGAATGGGGAATAGAATAGTTAACATCTTCTTCAACTCACACCAAAAGCATCCCAATTAACTTACATCTTGCAAATCCCTTAACTAAAATCCCTCCCAATCAAACAAGAACAGAAAGATGTTCATCAAGGAAATCATCAATCGGCCGCAACCATAGCGAACACAAATGGTAACACCAAACTACCAATCACATCAAACAAGAACAGAGAGATTGTTCGAATCATCATGTTGATGTATACGTGAAGCATTAACCGGAAGCACTTTGTCGATAAACTCATCAATCCGAGTGAAGATGTCAACCAACGGCTCTTAGAAGAGAAAAAACTCCATGTGAAGATGACCCGATAAAAAGAAGCTCGGTTCTTACATGAGTTTAGAGCCGTATGACCATTTATATTCTCAAATATCAATCAACAATGCAAAAATTCACACTTCTTCTCCCCTCAAGAATTGCATACGGAGATGCCATTCTTGACTAAATAAGTGAAATCATCCAAATGTAGTCTATTCACACTTCTCCCCATAAAATAAGCACATGATGTCGCCATCTTCATTATAATTGAGCAAGTGGAATGAGAAAACAATCAGTGGTAGCCCAGTTCACTTGATAACTGAAAGAGCATGGAAAAAGTATGAAGCATGTTGATGAGAATGGTCATTAATAAGAAGATTTCTTCTTGAAGATAAAGTGCAATCAAGCGTTACACTTTTCTTTTCTTTAGAGAACGAGGCATGAACTGTTGTGTTCATACGTCATAAGAAGACTTCTCTTCTTTCGAAGATAATGCGACCATTGAGCGCATTACACATTTCTTTTCTTTGAGTCGAGGCTTGAACTGAAGTATTCAAACGTCATTATCTCTCTTTTCAATCTCTTGGCAAAACATGTAATCAATCACCATTATCATTCAGTAGGCTCTTTGTAGTGACAACTGATGGAGAAATCCCAATATGATGAATTTGACCTTGAGTAAACTAACCCGAACTCGTGACTTAAACTTGCACATATGTAACAAAGAGCGGTGCCGAGAATTCATCTTCCATTGAATCTCTAAGTACTCTATACTCTTCAACCAACCAACCATCAAGTATAAGACGTACATCACCTCTTGAAAATCCACAATTGAATGTGACAATGAGCACTACAACGTAACTCCTTAAAGTGATAGTTATTTTGTAGTGGTATGAGCCCAATTCCCCAAGAAAAATAGACTCCAAAATAACTAGATTTCCAAGTCTTCGTTTTTGATAATAAGCTTGAACAAGGATCATGAAGAATCTTCATCCATCCATCCCCGATACCTTCGGATACTAAGTACACTCGCCCGTGATAATTCACTTCAACCTCAAATAAATAATAGTGAATTAACGTCGTTGTCACATCTTTCAATAAAGCTCAAATCTAGCCTCCTTTGACGTTTAAATGAACTTTGATAATGGTTTCATCCCGACCATGGTTAAAAGCACATAACCCCATAAAACCATGTAATAACCAAATTACCATGACGAATATCCAAACACACATCCAATTCATGAAGTACACCATTTTATCCCTTCTTCACCGAAGAAACCGTAGCACCCGACATCAAGTAAGATCCGATAATTACACTTTCCTTTCTCCAGGATGGTTCCATCATTACGGGATTTTACAATTATGTGGTTTAAACCGAAATGATTTCTTTTCGGGATTTTACAAAACCAAGAATAAACCGTAAGATAGATCCGGAAATGCACTTTACAATTACCCGGATGTTTCCATTGTCACGGGATTTTACAAGTCTATGATTTAAACCGAGAAATAGGTTCTTTCGCGGATTTTACAAAATCAAGACAAAACCGTAAACAATGTCAGCTTGAATGTGTTATGACAACTTTGGTTTCGGTGAATATCTGTTTTAGGAGAACATGCAGCGGTTCATCAGTGATTCTTCCTCCATCATCAACAATTCATTACCCAAATGTAGACAGCTTCACAAACCATACTAAGTCAAGTAGTATAAACTCCTTTTCCCTGGAGGTTAACGTAACATCAAAGTACCGTTTCTCCCCATGATGGTTTCAGAACTATGTCAGACTTACATCATAACCTGTATGACCATTTGCGAAGTTCTTGTCATAAGCAAACATGAAAAATCATAAGCGGCCCGAAGATTCTTGAAAGATTTTTCTTAGACTGTGAAGTATCATTAACATTATGAGGCATCGAATATCTCATAGGAATTGCTGAAATTGGACCTCAATTGATTCAACGGCTAATGGTAATGACCACATATGGAGATAACCCGATCGACTAACTTGAAAGAAGATGACATCAACGAGTGACTTCTTGCTTGTTCTATATTTTTGAACAATCCACAAGCGTGTGACACTAAGTAACTTCAACTTCCTTAAGGATAGTTATACCAAGCGTGAGCATGACGACATGCAAATCCTTACATCAGTTATAACAGTTATTCAATTCATAATCACATAAAGTGATAGTTATGTCCCAACAAGTTATCTGAGACATGCACCAACCAATAACGTCACCGAATAAGAAGTTCACCGATTGGCATCATTTCAATTTCTCGTTAATAATACCGTACAAAAACACCGTAGTCATTTTTTCAAATTTCGCTCAAGCCGTGAATTATATATCCTCCGTGAAATTTTATCATACCAATAATACCATTCATTTTCAACAATCATCAAGCATTAGCATATCCAAACATGAAATTCGGATAATACAATTTCTTGCATCCAATCATAATCTCACGTCCCATTCCATTTGTAATACCCACGAGACCTTCGGCCCATGAAATCAAATAATAGACCCAATCCACATTACATTCATTAAATAAATACACATCCAATATCAGACAAGCCAAAAACCATCAATAATCGCTCCATATCCATTTGATAAAGCCCACCAAGTAGCATATTAAAATAACCGGTTAAAAATCCAACTCTAAACACATGGTATACTTAATCCTAACCCATAAAATTATCTATGTCCGCCCTCATTACATGCAGACCAATTTTTTGTAAAAAAAATTCGGATGAACTTTACTATGTAATATCACATAGCATTCATGTGTTTTAACTCCAGCCCATCAAACGTGAGACCCAACTTATGAATCATTCATACAGCCCAAGCCTCATGAAATCAAAACCCGGTACACTAAAAAGTAATACCCGATCCAGCAAACACATAATACAACCGGTTATAAAATATGTCATACCCTAATTTCTCTCACCATAACTCTAAACCTAATCACACTCAAAAAAAATACGCCTACCAACAACTACTCTCTCCCAGATCCATCAATCATGTGTAAACGCAATTCTTATCACATCTCTATCTCCATGACAGTCACGATCTATACTATTAATAAAGCCACATGCTTGTTACAATCACAACAGAAGCATGAACTCACGAGTTAAGAACAAAGTAATCGGCTTCTAGATTATTTAAAGGTCACGGGTAGGTTAACTTTTTGTATTTTCGTTTTGATTTCCAATTAACTGAATCTAAGAATGAGGGTAACACTCTTGTTATACCTCATTCTTTATAATTTTGGATACGAAAGAGGGTATATCACCACATAGATCGATGATGATGAAGTTCAAACAAAAGAAAAATCTATAAAAGATTTGAGAAAAAGTTTGAGCATTCAGAGATTTAATGATGTTCTTTTAGATTGAGTCTGATTGATGTGAGATGGTGAGAGATAAGTGAGTGTTATGGTAGAGTCATAGATGTAGGAGTTGGTTTTTGATTCAGTCGATATTTTCGGCTTCTTATTCCGGTTGGTTTGCTTTCTTAAAACTATGGACTGATGATGGGATTAATTACTGAAGTCATGAGTGATTGTATTTGGTTTATGATATGTGGTCGGTTGTGGTCAAAGGTCAAACTCATTTTCATCTTATATGTTGCAAGTCGCTAGCCAAATAAAACGGTCAAGTTAAGCTACCCGATTTTGAAACAAGTTCGAACTCTTTGTTAAGTAACAAGTAGCTATCATGACAGTCAACAACTCGCTACCCAAAAACAAATTAAGCTAACTTTTACGTTAACAAATTAAACTCGTACTTTTATGTTATTACAAAATCGCCAACTTATAAATATAAGTCGCTAGCAAGAAAAAGTTGACAACTCGCTATAAAGAAACGAAACTCGCTAACAAGAAAATTTGACCATTAAAATTTTTCCGGTGAGTTTTCCGACTACTTTCCGACCATATTCTTGATAAACCCAGAAAAACTGCATGTGAAAATATTATTTTGACCCATGTTTGACTATTGTTTGATTATACAGATTTGACCAAGTGACCACATAGTTTCACTGTTTTGGTAACCTCTTTCAATCGTGCCACTTGTAGGACTGAAAAACCATATTAGACCATAACAATGTTAGATATTGGACCATAAAAATATTGACACGAACCAGTTGTAGGAATGAAAACCATCTTTGACCAAAGGATACATAATACATGTTTAAAGCTGTTTACCAATACCAGAATATAAAAATGTTCGGACCATTTAAACAGTACACCAAAACAGTTTAAAAACATGAATCAAAACCATAAAAAAATCATCAACACACAAAAACCTTGGCTCTGGTACCAATTGTTAGGATCCAATATTTATTGTGTTGATGATTCGGGTGGTCTTGGATGATCAAAATACATGTTTACCATTTTAGAGAGAGAAAGTAGAGAGAAAGGGTGTTCTTGCTAGAGGTTTAAACAAAAGGAATGTTAGATTGAATGAGAAGCACCACCCCTTCCATGGATGGAAGGGGTATTTATAGTTACAAAGTAAACGACCTCCTATCGGCCTGTGGATCTGGTATACAGTGGGTAAAGACCCGTCCTTCCTCCACGGTGTTGCTCTAAACTAAACTACGCTACAAACTAACTAATAAACTGCTAAATAACGTAACTAACGACAAATCTACGAGCTAACTTATGCTAGATAATACTTGGGGTGACCGACTCTTCACTATGGAATTTTCTAATTCCTAACAACTTGTTATGTTTATTAATTCTCTTGCACAATCGTCACAAAGTAAAAGACCAAAATCATTTGTCGATTAATGAATTGGAACTAACCATTGTTAAGAATATTTTGACATTAGACTCAACAATGATCAACCAAAACAATAAACAAGAACAAGTTCCTATTCAACCAAATATGATGTTATCAACATATTTCAAACAAACACTACAATTATCCAAACATCCTTTTATCACAAGTTCTCATATGAAATAAACAAGTATAAAGACAACACTCACAAGACAAGAACACATCCAAAAGAATCACATAATCAACACAACCAAAGAACCAAACATAAATCATAGAATTCAACATCATAAAAGTAACAAAGAATTACCCAAAGTAAGATTACATTAGGCAAGGGTGAAGGATTATAGCACTCCTTCAAGCCTCCAATCAACTACAACTTCTAACCAAGCATACTTCTAGAAATGGCAGAGGTTTGTGGTCTTTTGGGAGAGATAGGTTGGTGGAAATTCGTCCTTAAGGGTGGAGGCAAGAATTACACACCTTCGTTGAAGGTAAGTTGAAAGAGGGATGTTGTTTTAGGTCGTCTTTAAGGGTGGAGGATCGAATTTCACACCTAGAGATGGAGTGGTGGGTGAAAGGGATGATGAAATGAGGTTGCAAAGGCCTCTATTTATACTACTTCCAAGGCTAGGGGTATTCAATGATTTTCTTGGTCACCAAGGAGCTTGGAAGGGACTAGAATCCATGTAGGAAGAGCCTAGAATCTTTTGGAACAAGTTTGGAATCTTAGTGATGAAGAAAAATGGTAAGCAGGCCCTCCAACCGAATCGGTTAGCTCAAACCATTTCGGTTGGTGTTCTTGACCAATCCTCCAACGGATCGGTTTGAGGGCTCGAGAATGGTTGGAGCAAGTTGGGAAAATGACAAAACCAAAGTTGTATATCTTTCTCTTAGCTTTTGTGGCCATGAACCGGGGTCAAACGGAGTCCGTATGCAAAAGTTATGGCCAAAATGGTGAAGGTGTGTCGGGAACAACGAGTCTTCCAATATGTCTTCGTTTAAGCTTCTTTTCTTCATTTCTTTCTCGTTTTCCTTCTTGAACTTTATTCTTAAGTCTTTGGACCACTAACTTGATGACTTTATCTTCTCGAATATACTCCACAAGTCTTGCTTTTGTCGGGAATTCTTCGTACATGGAGAAATCTTCGTATTTTACTTCTTTTTTCGTCTTTTTCTCCATTTTCCTGTACTTAGCTACAAATGAACTAGCAAACGCACTTTTGTATGATTAAGCATTAAAATCATATGATTATAACCAAATAACACACATAAAAGCACGGATAACGCTACTAAAAACGTGCACAATTTGAGCGTTATCAGTGTGATTGTGGGTCTTCATTTTGAGAAGTGGGATGAGGTTCTAAAAATGAGGGTGGTAAT
>OU343220.1:52998369-53175965 GCA_910596185.1 Chrysanthemum makinoi
TTGAAGGATATTGCACCAAAAGATCAGATGCTCTAAGCATTTGTTGAATTCTCCAGGATCGAAGGATCAGCCAAGAAGAAGGGGATCATCACCATGATTGATGAACGGTTGTATAGAAGGGATCAGTTCAGAAGACTGGAAACCTATGTTGGTGGTCGACCAGGAGAAACATCATCATTTCAACGCCCGACTCACATCCTGGCGACATCTGGACTCACGGTACCCTTGAACTGCTTCTTTCAATATATATTTGGATGTATGATTTATTATGTCTATGGCTTGTGCACATATCAGGGGTGTACAACACGTACTTGTAAATAAAGGACCCTGTGGTACGCTTCAGTGCCACAATCCTTATAAAAGGAGCGAAAGCTTCTTACTTTTGAGTAAAACCTATCAAACCTTTCACTTTTCAAGGTTTTTCTCAAAAGAACAAGTACTTTCCCTTATGATTTTCAAAACCTCAACCGTTTATATCACTCGTTGAGGGGTAGTACTTGAATTAAAACTTTGTTCAAAATTGTTCACAGTGGTCATTCTTCCTGCAACACTCGAAATGGTCATATTTATTCTCAACTTTTCAAAAATAACATCACATATGCCATTTTTGAGGGGAAAAATACAGTGATAAGAAATATGTTGTGTCAATACAAATGAATCTCTGTGCTATAGACTTAACCCATGAATTGAGATCTTAGCAATGTAGTAACTCGAAAAGACTTGTCCGGGACGGGTAATAATTTCAAGCTAGTTCGCTAGTGATGTAAGCGTGTCTCGCAAGGACTTATCGAGTAGAATGTACCTTTCAAGAAACTCTTGGTAGACATGAACTTTGACGGGTTTGACAACCTTTTGAGGATTGTCTACACCTTCAAGGTAGTTATTAGAGCTAGTTGTCACCTAAAAGCTGACAATGCAACTCTTTAACTATGCCACGTAACCGTGTCTCGTGGGGGAATGTCTATCTTGAGTTGATCAATTCAAAATGTCGCGGCTCTTTCCTCACTGTGCATTTTAACCGTTAAAACTTTTAAGCACATGTGGAGGGGAGTATTTATGCAAAATCTTATCTCAACAGTGGTACTAAAATGTTTTCATTCACAAACACTTTGAGAGATTTTCACAACGATGGTTTATGGCAACATAGGTTAGTCATGAAGTTATAAGGTGACTAAGGTTAGGAATAACCGTCTATGATCCGCCAGAGCCGGATGGATCTACCCAAGGACACCACAAATAGTTAGTATTTAGAAGTCCTTAGGTATGATTATAAAAAGGAGAAAATGAGAATCGGAGAAGAAGGAGTTGAAGAATTAAAATGAAAAGCAAAGAAAAGGGTGAAAAGAAATAGCCCTCCAGATTATTCAACTTAGGGCAGACACCGGGTTCAATTCATATACTACTGGTTGTCACTAGATGACACCGGTATTGAAGAAATGCAAAGAAAAGGGTGACGCATGCACTAAACCTTCTTAACCACTCAAGTTTCTCTCAACAGAAGCTTGTTTCATTCTCACAGGGAACCCTACGTAAACTATCGGCTTTCTCTTAGAGATTCCTGGTATTGAAGAAGGAGACCCCTCTCTAGTCTCCGCTCAAGAAAACCAAAACGCACTATTGAGTCTAGAGCCACGAGATTCATCAAAAGATCTCTTAGGTACACTTGACATTTCATCACTTGATATTCAACAATAAGAATTTCGGTGGTACATTATCGAGTCCTTCACAGATCTTAGCAATCTGTCGAGAACATTTATGAGAGGTTCACATTTGTGATCCTCAGTGATTGAATGGAAACTCCTGCCAGGGTCAACATCAAACAGCCTTGACAGCAGGTCGCTTCGGCAACTCCCCGTGGATTGCGCTTAGTGGTCTCAAACGGTCTACAGTCGTGAGTTGATGCTTCGGTGTACCTCAGCGACTCATCTGAATCGTAGGTGTACTTCGGCACATCGTGTTATCTCACTTGTGGGACTCCGATTCAGGAACGGCCTTTGTAAGATTAGAGTTGTGTTTCACACTATCTGTTAACACTCTCGAAGTTCAAACTTGTAAGTGCGAGGAATCGCTTATTACTAACCGTTTTAATGTTTCTTCTTATGGAAGCTCTGGGCGGGAATGATCGTGCAGATTCTTCTCATGCTCCACCAACATCATCACTAATGGGTTCTATCCAAAGCAACACAACAGTCACAGATGATTCTTCGTCAAACCTAAGAATCTACAAAGTTAAAGACTTAAAGAACTTCATCAGTACTGAATTCAAACGTCAAAAGAGCGTGTGAGCATGTTGAAGAATGGCGAGGAGACCTTACTAGCAGGAAGAAGCAGACCTGGGAACCCGAAGACTCGTGCAGACAGCAACATACTATCACTTTCATCACAAAAGAACAATGATCAAGAACAAAGTTAAAGATGGCTTCAAAGCATAACTGTTCAAAGAAACTATCTCGCTACACTGAGGGAGATGGTTCAAATCAAACAATTCTTCTCACACTAAAGAAGAATGTCAGAAGACGTCAAAAGCTACTATTACATCAACAGCCTTCATCGTTTTCATCACAAACACTTGTTTGTTGCTCATATAATAACACTTGAGATTGTTGGAATCACTCCTAAAAACCTTATTTATTCAAGTGTTGGTTACTTATATGTAATAGTTAACAATATGGCCTTTATGTTTGTTATTAGCTTAAGCTTATGTGAGAGAGGCCCATGAGCAGGCCCATGTCAATAAGGTAAAGGGAAGGGAGTGGGAGTGTTGCTAGCTCCTTGCCTATAAATACCTTATGTAAACCTTCATTTGAAGGTTGGTTGTTCAAGTTATATCTTTCACATACTCCTACGCGTAACCGTCTCACTATTATCGTGTGTGTGTGTTTGATTTCTTGTTCAATCGCTTCTCTATCTTTCTTATAAGCTTGTGTGGTAAACCTTGTGACCTAACATCAACCACCACCAAGTCTTCAAGTTCAACCCTACACAAATGTATTCAATCAACATCCATCAAGGAACACTATGAAGGAACCCACTTGGTTTGCAAAGATGTGTGAAGCTTTAAGTAGCCAACAATCAATTCATGAGGCTGGATCACTTGATAGACCTCCAATGCTCACCCAGAAACTACGATAAATGGGTGATAAGGTTCTTTAGGTTTTGTGATCTAAAGAAGCCACATGGAAAGTTCTTAAAGAAGGTTATCTTGGAAGGTCCATTTGAGATGCCTACCGTCATTGTACCCGAAGATCCAAATGCTATTCCACCAAGAGATGAACAAACGAACATTGCTAATCGCGTTGACTGAATCCTCAAGAACTTCTACACTATGAAGTGATGAACTTGCAATGAAATACATCCTTAGGATTACCTAACCCAATTCTTCGAAGTGTTGATGCTCAAAAGATTTCAAAGGAAATGTGGGATCATATTCATCTTCTTATGGAAGGATCAGACCAATCGAGGATTTGGAATCCAAAATTTACTTGGCTTATGAACACTTCATGATTGAACCCGAGAGACACTAGAGTCTTATCATCATCATTTCGTGACATCATCAATGATTTGGATAAACACAACATCATCATGCCAAGAATTGCAAAGGAATACTAAGTTCCTGAGTAGTCTTGGTCCCAATGGGAGAAGTATGTCATTTTTCTCCGCCGCTAAGAACATGCATCATTCAACATATGGATTGTTGTACGATTACTTGAAGCCTCATGAAAAGGAAGTTGATAGGAAAGGATTCTCCGTGCTCAAATTGCTCCATCACACATCCGAAAATCAACAACTTGCCTTATATGCTCAAAATAGTTATTCTCCTCAACCAAAGAACTCAACCAACTACTAAATCACATATGATCCTTCAAAGCAACAATCTCAACAAACTCAATTGGTTCCATACAACAACAACAATGCTCAAGCACTTGTCGCTGAAGCTAATGAGAATCATCCGCTCAGAATGCAACAAGGATTTGTTATGATTGCTAATGCCTTTAGCCGTTATACCAACAAATCCAACAACCGTGATTCGCTCCTCATCTAATACAAGGAATCAAGCTGCTTTGAACAATGGACGAGTTGAAGTTCGAATCGGTTATGGTCGCCGATGGGCAGTGGTCAAGGGTTTAATGTTGTGGGTAGGAATAACAATCGAGCCCAAAGTGGAACAGGAAATGCTCAGAATGGGTTGAATGGTCTTCGATGCTACAACCGCAATGAGAAGGGACACTGCTAATGCATGCCCAAAGCCAAGGACTAGGGCAAGGCTTATTTCAAAGAGGCTCTTCTTTTGGCTCTTAAGGATGAAGTCGTGGAACTCACAGACAAAGAACAGCTTTATGGCAAATGCGCACTCAGATGATGATATGGAGGACTCGGTGCCAATGCACCAAGTATGTTGATGGCTAATATGCATGAGTTACACATGAGTGACACAGCCCGTGATGACATCGATGGCTTGTCTCGTGTAAATTAACAAACCATATTTATCTCTCGATCTCATATCTCCGCCAACATCCGAATCAGCAGGCTCGAATGTTCAAAATGCGATGTCCACATCTCATTCCGACGATTTTCAACTAGACCCCGTAGTTATATTTGACGATCAAGATGACCAAATGGTTTCCTTTGATAATCAAATTGACTCCGTGGTTATACTTGAGGATCTCAGTAATGATCATGTTGAGACTCACGCTGAACACGCCGAACTTTTGCCTCATCCAGATTTTGCTCGTTTAATACAAGACCAACAGAACATAGTGGAAAAATGTCATGCCATTAATCAGACTTGAAAAGCAAAATGCATCTGTAACCAAGGATTTTGAATGTTTACAAAAGCAACTCAACTTTTTCAAAACTCAAGAAAACGCGGAAACGGTTTTGAAGCGCCTTTGCCAAATCTCTCTATAAAACGAAAAAATATTTAGAGAGACGTATATGCGATCTAGCCGAACATTCAAGAACGCTTCCCTCACCTTGGAAAATCAAAAAGCTAAGGCTGAGTTGTTAACTTGTCAAAAATGCCTTCTCTGCATACAAAAAGCATTCAACTAAACGAATAGATGATCATCTTGAAGAAATCATCGGCTTGCAAAACAAACTTAAAGAGTTTAAAAAAAAAAAACTGTTGTTTACAAACATGGCGAGTCGGTCACGGCCATTGAAAAGTTTACTTTAAAACCCAATCCAAATGGATATGGACCGATTCTTGCTGATTACAAACCTAAGCTTTCAACCAAAGCATTCAAACCAAATCCGAAGTTTCGGTCCGTGCAGAATATAAAGTTGATAATTCTGTTATGAGTGTTGTTGAATATCATCGTCCAGAGGAATTAGATGCAGAAGACGAGAGTCGATCAAAATTAGAAAAAGTTGTTTACAACAAACCTTTTAACTATTCAAAAGCGTCACTTTCGTCACACCAACGGATTCTTCTAACACACCAAGGATTATCATAAAACGTCTGAGTCTTCTAATGTTAATCCCAAACCAGATTATGCACAAACTTATGGTCCTTTACCTTCCATCAGAGAAGTAAACTCAAAACCTAAAAATCGCAAAATTCTTAGATATTTTGACATTTTCATGGCTGACCTCAAAACTTTACAACATGAGATAGAATATCATTCTGAAATCAAAGTTCAACACTTTCAATCGCCTCTAGCGAGAGAACAAAGAGACATTTTTCAGAAAAATCTTTTACCAAATGTTAAAAATTTGAAAAGTTGTGCATTGTCTTGGGAAAGGGACTTTCATAAGGAACTTGGATTAATGAAGGTCGTTTTCGAGAAAACAGAAACATCTATTTCTAACACTAAACGTAAAAAGAAACTGTTGAGAAAAGATGTTGATCGACTCTTGGAAGATGTCATCTGTGCTGATGTCCATAATGCTGTGTTATTGAATTCTTTGTCATATGCATTTGATTATATCTCTGCCGATACTGTTGCTTCTGTGGTAAATGTTGAGAACACTGATAATGTGCTTCAGATCGAGTCCTTAAAAGTTGAAAACAAACGATTGTCAAACGAACTTTCAAATGCAATACGTCGTCTTAATTGGTGTCAAAAAGATATTCACGATCAACAACTTGCTTTTCAACACAAAATCGCCAGTTGCGTGCAAAATCTTCTGATCCTAAAATTGAGCAACTGGATGATCAAAACGTGTCTTTTAAGTGTCAAATCTCAAAATATGAACAAGAACTTGTAAATGCATATTTGATTTACTCAATAAGACTCGTGATGAAGCATCAAATGAACTTGATCATTATCTTGCACACACTAAAGAAGTTATGCATTTTGTGGGAAATGTTCGGTCTGAAAATCAAGATCTGATTCACACTATCTTCAAGTTAAGAGAAATGTTAGGAAAGTATGAACAACTTCCGCCTACCGTGATTAAGAGAATAGCACCAGTAACACTTAGTAATCGTGAACCTAGAATCCCTACTGCCAAATCACAAGTTGCTAACGTGCCTCCTTCTACTGAAACAGGAATAGTTGCGTCTTTTCCAAACGTCCGCACTTCACAGCCTAGGAGCACTACATCAAAGAATAGGAAGTTGCGACCTAAGAAAAGATCAATAAGGAATGCTAAAGTAGAAGAACACCCTAGGACTATGAATAAGACCCACGTTGCTTCCACCATAGATATTGCATCTGGCAAATGTAATAGAAATAGTGATGTAACGAATGCTAAACCATTAAGCATTTTTGATATTCAGTCTGATGCACCTAAGACTAAAGCAAATACTAGTTGGAGATGGCAGAAATGGATATATAACACACTAGGATTTAAGTGGATACCTAAAGCTATTGATGTGTGTATATCTACTATAACTGCTATGGAACCCTCTAACATTTTGGGTTCCACATCTACTTCTATTCCATCTGTGTCGTCTGTGTGTAATGCATGTGATACAGATCATTCTCTGGATTGTTGATAGCGGATGTTCTCCGACACATGACAGTGCAACCTTAAACTGTTATCAAACTTTATTGCAAAGTTCATTGGCACTGTCACATTCGGGAATGATCACTTCGCAACTATCATGGGCTACGGAGACTATATCAATGGGAACATCGAAATTAGCAAGGTTTATTATGTGGAAGGCCTCGGTCACAATCTGTTTTCAGTAGGCCAGTTCTGTGATGGAGATTTGGAGGTTGCTTTCAGGGAGAAAACTTGTTTCATTCGTGATCTACAAGGAAACGACCTTCTGTCTGAATCGCGCAATTCCAGTCTTTACACTATCTCTATGCAAGACATGGTTGCATCTTCTCCCATCTGCTTACTTTCAAAGGCAACATCAACAAAATCCTGGCTATGGTTGCATCTTCTCCCATCTGCTTACTTTCAAACCATCACCAACCTTGCTCGACACAAACTAGTTGAAGGACTCCCACGGTTTCGGTATTCTAAAGATCACCTTTGCTCAGCTTGTGAACAAGGCAAAAGCACTCGTGCTCATTTTCCTTCCAAGGTGGAACACAGCTCTCAGCATGTGCTTCATCTTCTTCACATGGATTTGTGTGGCCCGATGCGCGTGCAAACGATCAATGGCAAACGCTACATCTTAGTAATTGTTGATGACTATTCACGCTGGACTTGGGTCTACTTTCTTGTAAGCAAAGATCAAGCTCCACAGATGATCATCACCTTTCTCACGAAAATACAAGTTCAGCTACAAAACACCGTTCGACTAATCAGAACAGATAGAGGCACTGAATTTGTTAATCAAACTCTTCGTGAATTTTATGAGAAAGTGGGAATTCAGCATCAGACATCTATTGCACGCATACCAGAACAAAACGGAGTTGTTGAAAGACGAAACCAAACGTTAGTGGAAGCTGCAAGAACAATGTTAATCAATGCTAAACTTCCAGATTACTTATGGGCAGTAAGCTGTATCATCGCATGCTATACTCAAAATAGTTCTATGATCACAAAACGCCACAACAAAACACCTTTTGAGCTTGTCCACAACAGAAAACCGAATCTCAAACAGTTTCATATCTTTGGATCTCTTTGCTATCCGAATAATGATCGTGATGACTTTGGAAAGCTCAAAGCAAAAGCTGACATTGGAGTCTTTATAGGATATTGTGATAATTCTAAAGGTTTCCGAATCTGGAATCGTTGAACAAAGGAGGTTATGGAAACGATTCATGCTCATTTTGATGAACTCACGGAAATGGCTTCTGAGTATAACAACTTGGAACCTGGACACAACCGCTTAAACTTCCCCCAAACCCCATCATCAGCTGAACAAAGCCCCCAGCTTACTCGTCAATAAATGGAAAGGTTATTTGCTCCGCTGTTCAGTGACGATATTGATGAACGTGCTCCAGGTGTATCCGTTGTTTCCGCTGCTCAACCTGATAATACTCTTATACCTGATACACCTGCTACAACAACTACGGTTGAAGAAGCACCACCAGTTGACTCCAACACAACAGTTGAACAAACAGCTTCCAACAATGATGAACAGGCAGATGATGTTCTTAATTAAGTAACCCCACCTGCAGATTTTGATCCAAATGCGTTCTTTAACCCGTTTGCTAATGAGACTGCTGCACCAGATGTCGCAGAATCTTCAACAAACCATTTGAATCCTCAGAATCTGCACAATGTATACCAACATCAACCCTCCACACAAAGATGGACGAAAGACCATCCTCTGGAAAATATTATTGGCAACCCGAATCAACCAGTCGTTACGAGACAACGTCTTCACACAGACGGTGAACATTGCATTTATGCACTCACCGTCTGCCAATCTGAACCTAAAAACATCAAAGACGCAATGACAAAAGACAACTGGATTGAATCCATGCAAGAAGAACTCAACCAATTCAAACGTCTTGAAGTATGGGAACTGGTTGAAAGACCAACAGGGGTCTACGTCCTTGGTCTCAAATGGATTTGGAAAAACAAATTGGATGCTGAAGGAAACGTTATCGAAATAAGTCACGTCTGGTGGCTAAGGGTTATCGTCCGGAAGAGGGAATAGACTTTGAAGAATCTTTTGCTCCGGTCACTCGTCTTGAGGCTGTACGGATATATCTCGCGTTCGCGGCTCATATGAATATGACGGTCTATCAGATGGATGTCAAAACTGCGTTTCTCAATGGACAACTTAAAGAAACGGTTTATGTCAGACAACCAGATGGATTCGTTGATCCTGAGTTTCTGAATCACTTCTACAAACTGAACAAAGCTCTGTATGGTCTCAAACAAGCTCCTTGGGCATGGTACGATAAGCTATCATCTTTCCTCATTACTAATAATTTCACCAAAGGTTCGGTTGACCCAACTCTTTTTATACAATATCACGGGGCACATATCTTAATTGTTCAAATTTACGTGGATGACATCATTTTTGGGTCTACACATAAAAAGTTTTCAATCGCTTTTGCAAAACTAATGAAGAAAATTTTTGAAATGTCCATGATGGGTGAACTCACGTTCTTTCTCGGACTGCAAGTTCATCAATCACCCCGTGGTATTTTCTTGAGTCAGTCCAAATATGCCCTTGAATTGTTAAACAAATTTGGAATGAAAACCTGGGACACCTATGCCACACCAATGGCTCATACCAAGAAGCTAGACGCTGATTTACATGGGAAATTGGTGGACCCTACAAAATACCGTAGTATTATTGGGTCTCTATTGTATCTAACAGCTAGCAGACCTGATATTGTCTTTGCCGTATATCTTTGCTCTCGTTATCGGTCGCGACCAACTGAAACCCACCTCTCTGAGGCTAAAAGAATCCTCCGATACATAAAGGGAACCATTAACTTGGGGATCTGGTATCCGAAGGATTCTGGTTTTGAACTAATCGCTTTTTCAGACGCGACCACGCATGATGCTTAGACTCACGGAAAAGTACTCCAGGAGCTTTACAATTTCTTGGTGATAAACTGGTGTCATGGCAATCGAAGAAGCAGGATTGTACATCGGTGTCCTCAACCGAAGCAGAATATGTAGCCATGTCGGCGTGTTGTGCTCAAGTCATTTGGATGAGAACACAACTCAAAGACTATGGTTACGTATTTGACGGAATCCCGATGTACTGCGACAATCGGAGTGCCATTGCGATCTCGTGCAACTCATTCAGCACTCGAAATCAAAGCACATCGATCTTCGATATCATTTCATCAAGGATCACGTGGAACAGGTACTGTTGAATTATATTTTGTGGGTACAGAATACCAATTGGCAGATCTTCTCACCAAAGCCTTGCCTCCCGCTAGGTTTAATGAGTTGGTCCACCGGATTGGTATGAGGTGTTTGACTCAAGAGGAATTGGATGACCTCCTAAAACAGTCTTAAACACCTGTCAAACACCAAAATCTATTTTGTAAATAATTTTTCAAAAACAAAATACAAAAATATAAAATCTGATAAAACAACAAAAATATTCTTCTAATCTATTTTTCTTTCAACATGGCAAGTACATTTCTTCCATCAACACAATAATCTTTCAAAATTCAGTATTTTTCCGATCAAGTGTTGAGGGGGAGAAAATTTATACCAAACTGTTTCAAAATCATCCGTGTACTTGCATGTTGTCATATCCCGGTTGTTTCTTTTATCAATGGTGGTAAACTTTTCTGGTTTAAACTGACACTCCTCGGACTAAAATTTATAATCTTTCATCATTTATTAAGTCGAGGGGGAGTGTCGTCAATGTTCCTTTCTTAAAATCTTTGTTTGATAACCAAAACGGAAGTTAAATGGCTTTATATGAAAATGGAAAAGGTGGAGGGACCAAAACTGCCAAAAGTTTAAAGTTACTTTTAATAAAAACACCTCCCACCTAACTATTTCATCACATTTATTACTTACACCAAAAAGATCCTACGCCTAAGAATCATTTGACAAATCCGTGTTTCTGATCATCAATTTGTAAGTTGTTTCATGATCTTAACATGTTTACAAATATAGGTTTTGATTTTTACACGAATCCAACGGTCAAATTTTTGTCTATGATTGTTTTTGTGTTCTACGCATAAGCGTATGAACTCACAATCAAGAATGGGTGTTTGTGGTTAAAAGGATTGTGTCAAAACATGTATTTAACATCAATGATACTAATTCTATGCTCAAAATACACCCAGAAACATGAATTAATGGATTTTTATAATTAGGGTTTATGTGTCGAATTGGGTATTTTCAAAATGTGATTGTTTTTGGTCAAAATATTGTTGTGTGATACTCATATCATGTTGAATTAAAGGTTTCCAGGCTCTATAACCACCCAGAAACTCTCATTGATTAAAAATTGGATGTTAGGGTTTAAAGTTCTTGAGTTTGGGTATTTTTGATTCACCACGATTTAGATGTTATAACTCCGTTATTAGACTCTCATAACATCCATGACCTACCAGAATAGAATTGGTGCTAATCCTATGGTTAAAACTCTTATGCGTAATTCATAACCCTTAGGGTTTGACCTACGCGTAAGTGTTTCTTCGCATAAATGTTTAACAAGCTTTCATGCCATGATTTGATTTTAGAATGAATATATGTGTTAAGATTGATGTTATGATGATTTTATTTCAGGCTTGCTACTCGTAAAACTCAGAATCAAGGTCATTGAATCTCTACGCATAAGGATCACCTTAAGCATAGAAGGTTATGCGTAAGAGTAATCTTACGCGTAGCGTCTACGCATAAGGTTCTACAATGGGACTACGCGTATCCTGTGAAGGATATGCGTAAACAATGACTCTACGCATAAGGTCTACTCTTATGAGTAAACCTTACGCGTAAGGTTTATATACGCCTACGCGTAAGCTCTACGCATAAGGTCCCTTTTTCCTACGCGTAACATTTCTTACGCGTAAGTTAGGATCCTTCGCATAAGCTTTCGTCTACGCGTATGTTATTACTGTTTACGCTTAACTTTGCCAAAACTACGCCTAAGCCTTGATTGACCTTCATTATGAATTGTTACGTGTACAAACTTGTAAATAAACTAATCATAACGTCACGAATCCAATAATGTCACTAATAAACTTAATCGTTTGATATGTTGTGAACAATAAGTGATAACATAAACTTTAAAAGTTAACTAACTCACGAAACATTTCACGACGTCATTGGACTATTGGACAAACAAGTGACTTAGGACTCGTAACAATCATTGTCACTTTACATTCAATAACTACACAATAAGACCTTCTGTTGACTAACATTATGTCTTTCGATATGTTGGTTCTTTTGGCTAATGTTATTTCAGATCACGACATGGCTGCTCAAATGAATGTGGATGCACCTGAGGTTCTCACTATTGCTGATATCTTCCCAAATGGCTATCCGAGAAAGATTGGAAAGAACAACCTTACGGTTGACTTTGACACCTCACATGTACTCAGTAATCTTCTTGTCTCATAGCTGTGGATATTCTAAGGAATCATCCCTACCAGAACATGCTCTCACACTCTGCTACAAGATACGGAAATCTACATTCAGCAATTCTGGGACTCTATGCAGAGGATCACTGGTCAAAGTGTAGTGACAGTGACACTTAATCACAAACAAGTCACCATTACTCCTTCAGACTTACGGGGCTGTACTCATCATTCCAGACATCGTGCCAACTGACTTCTTTGCCACACCTACTGAAGAGACAGTTCTGCAATTTCTACTTGATATTGGCTATGATGAAGCGTCAGGAATTATTAACAAGCACTCTCACGTGGAGCTTAAGAACATTCCTCAACCGGTCTACAGTCGTGAGGAATTATTAACAAGCACTCTTAGTGGTCTCAAACGGTCTACAGTCGTGAGGTGATGCTTCGGTGTACCTCAGCGACTCATCTGAATCGTAGGTGTACTTCGGTACATCGTGTTATCTCACTTGTGGGACTCCGATTCAGGAACGGCCTTTGTAAGAATTAGAGTTGTGTTTTCACACTATGCTGTCAACACACTCGAAGTTCAAACTTGTAAGTGCCGGAATCCGCTTATTACTAACCGTTTTAATGTTTACTTCTTATGGAAGCTCTGGAGCGGAATGATCGTGCAGACTCTTCTCATGCTCACGCCAACATCATCACTAATGGAAGTTCTATCCAAAAGCAACACAACAGTCAGAATGATTCTTCGTCAAATCAAAGAATCTACAAAGTTAAAGACTTAAAGAACTTCATCAGTACTGATTTCCAACGTCAAAAGAGCGTGTGAGCATGTTGAAGAAAGACGTGGAGACACTGAAGCAACGAAGCAGACCTGAGGCAGACTTGATGCAGATAACAACATACTATCACTTTCATCACAAAGAACAATGATCAAAGAACAAAGTTAAAGATGACGTCAAAAGCATAACTGTTCAAAGAAAACTATCTCGCTACACTGGGGAGATGGTTCGAATCAAGGCAATTCTTCTCACAAGAAAGAAGAATGTCAGAAGACGTCAAAGCTACTATTACATCAACGCCTTCACCGTTTTTCATCACCAACACTTGAGTGTTTGTTACTCATATGTAATAACACTTGAGGGGGAGATTGTTGGAATCACTCCTAAACCTTATTCAAGTGGCAGTTACTCATATGTAATAGTTAGCTTATTATGGCCTTTATGTTTGTTATTAGCCTTAAGCTTATGTAGAAGGCCCATGAGCTTAGGCCCAAGCCCATAGGAGAAAGGAAGGGACTAGGAGTGTTGCCCTAGCTACCCTCCTATAAATACAATGTAATAACCCTCACTTGAGGGTTGGTTGTTCAAGTTTTTCTTTCACTCATGCCCTACGCATAACCGGTCATAAGCATATCGTGTGTGTGTGTTTGGATACTTGGTCAATCGCCTCTCTATCTTTCTTGTAAGCTTGTGTTGTAAAACTAGTGACCTAACAGGGGTTGAATAGTTTACCGATTAAAAACTTTGTTTTGAAAGTTATTGAAAGATCAATTGATATTGATCTTAGATATGTTAGTGAATGGTAATCAATATGCAAACAATATATAAAGAGTAGATAAGGAAAGAAACAATCAAACCATGACAAGTTGTTTATAGTGGTTCGGTCTACAAGGACTCTTTTTCCTTGCCCTACTCCACTCCTCGAGTCTCACACTCGAGAGTTTAACTTCACTAGTCAACAAGCTCCTTTCACCGGCGGAGAAACCTTTATACTTCGCTTACACACTATTTCCGACACTAAGCTAGATGTCGAGTTCATTTCAAGGGTACAACCACTCCCACACACAATGTATTTTAAGGACTAAAATACTAACCACTCACACTCACAAGATTATGATGGTTTGGTACAACAATGATGTATGAATCAACACAAGATCATACAACAACAAAGGAACAAGGCTTCCAACAACTTGCTGAAGCTTGAATATGCCCTGATCTTCTTTGCTACAAAAGAGATCACTAATATGATATGAAATTGAGTTAGAAATGTTAGAGAGAAGTAATGTATGTGAATATGATAGAAAGGGATGAAAAACAACTTAGTTTGGCTTTGCTATTTATAGCCAAAATACTCAGCAGGCACCACGGACCACAAATCCCTCAAAAGGGTTCCGTCCGTGTTAAGTTTTGTGTCGCTAGGGTCTGACACAAAGATCACCAAAATCTTATCAAAGTCAACCATATCTATCCAAGATTGTGTAAGATATGTAGAGTCTAAATCTACACAAAGTATCTAGTGAAATCTTCTAGGGATTTCAATGATGCACTACATGATGTCATGTGTTTGTTTTCTATTTTTAGAAATATGTTAAAATGTAAATACATATGTAATGTTTTTAAGAAACCAAAACTTTCTTGATCTAAAAATATTAACATACATTATGGTTTAGAGTCATATCAAAATATGATTAATCAAAATGTAAATGTTTGAGTGATGAAGATATTATTTGAAAGGCTTGTTTTAATATCTATTAAACTCGACAAGCTTTAAGCTTTATAAAAATTAAATTTACTTTTGTCGTTAACAAAACTTAGGTAAAGATCATAAAATATAAATAACGTTTAATGACGATATTTGTATTAACAATCTCCCCCTTTTTGTTGAGGACAAAACATAAATTTTTTTTTATTAAAGATGTAAAGATTGTACAAGAGTATAAAAATATTAGTTTTAGAACTTGAGAGATAAAGATGATAATGCAATTATATCCAATTTAGACATGATGTTGACTTTTCAAAAAGTCAAAGTGTGCAGTTGACTTTTTATAGAAGTCAAAGTCTTCATAAGTTGAAGTATGATGTTGACTTTTCAGAAAGTCAAAGTATGCAGTTGACTTTTTATAAAAGTCAAATTTAACCAAGTTCTATATATTTCTCTCCCTTTTTGTCTCAACAAAAAGAAGATGTGAGGCGGAATATGTAATGAGCCTGAGCCATTATCTCTCCCTTGACCAATGCTCCTCCTAAATTGGGTACCAAGAGAAAGATACGTGGATTGTGAAAAAGCTACAAAAAAAATGTTAGTAATAAGCATCATCACAAGCATTTCCAAACACCATATAACAATCAACAACAATATAAGAAACACCATTCATTTGTTAAAAATTTTCATGATATAAGAATCATGAAAAAATAACACAATGAAGTGTTAGTACAATAATAAAATCCTAGAAAACAAAAAAAATTATCCTAGAAAATTTAAAAAATACAAAGAAAATCCTAGAAAAATAAAAATGCTTAAAAAAAATAAATTAGGACCCTCCTATTGAGGTGGTGGATGAGCAAGAGCATTGATGCGCTCTAGGATGTGATTGAGGATGAACCTCATTTCGTCTTGAAGCTCATGGACCATCACCCGGGTCCTTTCGGTTATGTGGGCGGTCCGCTCACAATTGGAGCAACCGTGTCTAGGAGGGTAGTATGGTTCGTGATTTTATGGTGGTGGAATGGTGGAGTTGTTGGTGTTGGTGGTTGGAGTGGTGATTATGGAGGCTAGCAAAGCACTTTGCATTTACATGGCATCACTAAGATGAGAGTCCACCATATTGGAAAAATGGTGGAGATGATTGAGCTCGGCTTCAATCTCTTCTTTGGTGGGGTAATCATCCCACATGGATTCCTTAATGTCCTCTATATGAGAGGGCATTAATGTTGTAGGTAGTGGTTGATCCCTAAACAAAGGACCATGGATTTCTTTGTGGATGGGATGGAAAAGCAGAGGTCTTGGCCCTAACGGGGCGTTTGGGTCAAATGATGGACGTGGAGACTCATGAGCTATTCGCTCAATAGTACCAAAAGATGGTAGTGGTGGTGGATGGTTGGGCCTAGGAGGCAAGTCCTCCAAGTCTTCCAAAAATGGATTTGGAGATGTAGGTGGTGTAGAGAATAACTCTAATGGGATGAGTGTTGGAGATTTTGGAGGTGATGGTGATTTTGATGTTTGGATAGGAGCCGGTGGTGGTGAGCTAGGAGTCTTTGTTGGTGGTGGAGTAGTGACAATGATAGGTGATAGTGGAGGTGGTGTAGGAGTAGCCAAAGTGAGAGTTGTCTCATCTCTTATGGGAGATGAGATGGTTAATGGAGAGGACTCGGAAGAGGAGCTTATGTTGACAAAACAACAAGGTCTTACGCTCATTCTAGCGGTTCTTTTGCAAGGCTTGGTTGATGGTGAAGACTGAGTCATTTTGGCTCAAGTTTTTGCTAGTAGATGATAAGATTTGAGAAGGTGTGAAGATGATCATGGTAAAAGCTCTTAATTTATAGGATTGGAAAATTATGGAGAAATGTGTTTGATTTGATGTTAAACCATAGAAGAGATGAGGTTCCTAATGATTTTGAAGTGGGTTTAATGCTAGTCATATCACCCAAGTCAATCCATACAAGAAGAATGGAGTGAAGAGACAAAGATTTGCAATAAATGTGTTCTAATGATTATGGGATCTTTAGAATCAGATCACACACGGATTGCAAGGAACCAAATTTTTGGTTCCTTCCTTTATGAAAAAGGGTTCCTTGGGTGGATTTTTGAAATTTTTGAATTTTGGTGGGAAATGGATATCTTATATGCCTAAGTGTGTTAAACTAGTTCTAATATGGGTAAAAACTAGTTAAGACTATCCTAGAAGAAATGTATGGTAATTTGGAATGTTGAAATAAGTGAAATTTAGAAAATTACCTGTAGGATCCACGACACCATTTCTTTACACAGGCGGAACCCTTAAATAGGTGCCGCCTGGTCCGCCTGTACAGGTATGGCGGTACCAAAATCCATAACAGACGGAACCAAATTGTTGGTGCCGTCTGGTCCGTGGAGACCAGAAATTTTCACAGACCCCATTTTTAGGTGTCGGGGACTTTTCCGAAACCTGAAATTTTGCTTAAAACATGTGACATTAATTATTTCTAGTTAGGAAAAGTCGATAACACATATACAAACATAGTGGAGCATAGACTTTGACCAAGGGCTAACGATTTTCACATAAAAGTGAAAATGGGTAAAATTTGATAATACACTTGTGCTATCCCCCTGCATAAACCGGTTAGCATACAACATTGTTTTAAGTCATATTATCATCCTACAAAGTAAAAACAACCAAATTGTATCATACACCATAGTTATTGTCTTGTTCCAAACACTCCTTCAAATAAACCTCACTTATCCAACTTCTTGTAGATCTTTGTCATCATCCTACCAAGGCACTTGAACATCCCCTTGGTTTGCTTGAACTCCGCCGATTCATTCTCAATCTCGGGGAGAGATGCATAGTACTCTTGAGGTGGAAGGCGAGAATTTGGGAGACCGTCTTCGGAGCTATTTGATGATGATGATGAAGGAGTTGGAGGTTTTGACCTTTTGCCTATAGTCTTAGCTACTCGATCGTCACGCAAGGGCACAAATATGTGAGGGATGAGAGCATAGTCAAGCTTCAACCCTTTTGGGCTTGGTGGAATGGGTGTAAATGCTCTATAGAGACGGGTGAGGAGCATCCCATAAGGAAGAGCGACCGATCCTTGAGTTGGAATGTCTACCATTATCCTAGCAATGTAGTAGGCTAAATTCAATGGTTGACGGGTGGACGAGTTGTAGAGCATGTGACAAAGACAAGCATTGATATGGTCTCTATTTCTCCCACTTCTTAAATTCGGGCTTAAGCTCATTGAGCTCCATACCATATGGATCTCGGTTCACTTCCTTTCCCTTTCAGGTGACACGGGTTGGAGCGACCCTTTCATTAAAAAGGTGCTCACGGATGACGTCCTTATCTGCTAAAGGAGTTTGGTAGGGAAGAAAGCGGTCATTGATTGCATCAAGGATAGTGAGTGACCACTTATCCGAGTAGACACATGTACCTCGGTTGGGAATTCCTAGCACTTGAGCAAATTGGCTTAAGGAGATGGAGTAGTCGTTTTGATTGATCCTAAACCTAAGATCCATTTCATCATCCTCATCAGTTAAAACGGTAACACTAGCATAGAATTCTAAAATAAACCAAGGACAAATGGGTTCATCGATGTCAAGGAGACAATCGAAGTTAATGGTGGCAAGTTCTTGACGGAGATTGGTTCCGTCGACAAAGGAGGAGTGAATGGTTCTACCCTCATGGAAGTACCTTTGCTCTAGACTCTTAAAGATTTCGACTTATTCTTTGGAGAGGCCCTTGGTTTTGTGGTGTTTAGGGATGTAGTTAAGAGTATCCTTGTGATCATAGAATCTTGCGGCTACCATGGTTATTCCTATGAGCAAGAATTTACATGTTAAAAATAAGAACAAACTTAGCATTTTGGTTCTAGTGTGTGCCTATATGAAAACGATTTGGAGTTGCGGTTATCTCAACTCATTTTATGCATAAAATGGTTTTTAGTGGGGGTGTTTGGCAAAAGACATGAGATAACCCAAGCGCTCCTAATTCAATGTCGCTTCATTTGAATATACCCGGGAATGCATATTAGTTATGCATTACCTTTAGTATTCAAGAGCATTATGCAAGTGATGAAAATTTACGTTTCTATTTGTATTAACAATGAAAAATTGTTTTCCTATAAGTGAGAAGCTTTTCAAAAATTTTGACATGGGGTGTTTGCTTATTTAGAATAAGGCCTTATAGTCATTATCTTTTGATTAGTGGGAAACATGATTTGTTTATGCAATGTGACAATGTAGTACCTAATTTTAATGTCTAGTTATGCAATTTGACAATTGAATCCATGTTTTGTACAAGAATATACATAATCCCCATATAATGATTTTGTGCAAATTGGAATAATAGACTCAGAATTAAGAGATGTAATGTAGTTAGGATAATTACAATGATGTTATCTTTAGTGATTAATGGGTGAGAAAGTGTCAACAATGAGTTAGGTGTGATGTTAAAACGTTTTGGTAAAGTGGGTTGTGAGGAAGAAGATGTTTTGTAGGTGGTATTTTTGCTACTGTTGTCACCACGGACCAGACGGCACCAAAAAATTGGTTCCGTCCTTGTTGTCATTTGGTGTCGTGGGAACAGTAGCAGAATTAAACTAATTTGTTTTGTTTTGTTTGTTCTAAGGTTTAGACTATGTTTTAACTACATGTTTGGTTCCATTAACCCTAAACCAAGTCTAAGAATATTAAATGGTTCTCGTTTGAGAGGCTTAGTTAGAATGTCGGCAATGTTGTCTTTTGAGGATACTTTCTCAATTGAGATGTTTCCTTTTTGAACATTGTCGCGAAGAAAGTGATGGCGGATTTCAATATGCTTCATACGAGCATGTTGGACGGGATTTTTGCTGAGATCAATAGCTCCTTTGTTGTCACAAAGTATAACGATATCGTTGAGATGAATTCCGTAATCTACGAGAGCTTGCTTCATCCAAAGAGCTTGTTGACATGCTTTTCCGGCTGAGACGTATTCGGCTTTAGTAGTTGAGATAACTAGAGCCGTTTTTTCTTTGCAAACCATGAGGTGAGACAATGTCCGATAAAAGTGCAAATACCACTTGTACTTTTTCTATCGACATAGTCACCGGCATGGTCCGAGTCGGCATCCACTATAGTTTCTACACCCATTCCTTTGGGATACCATAATCCTAAACATGTCATTCCCTTAATGTATCTAAATATCCTTTTCAAGGCTTCTAAGTGTGATACCTTGGGATTTTCTTGAAAGCGAGCGCATAGACAAACACTAAACATAATGTTGGGTCTACTAGCCATGAGATAGAGTAGGCTACCAATCATTCCTCTATATTTAGTGTTATCTACCGATTCACCTTCCTCATCCTTGGTAAGTTTAGTGTCCGAAGACATGGGTGTCTCAGTTGGTTTTGAGTCTTCAAGACCAAATTTCTTAAGCATATCTTTTATGTATTTAGATTGGTTAAAGAATATGCCATATTCTAGTTGTTTAATTTGAAGTCCTAGAAAGAAGTTTAACTCACCCATCATACTCATCTCAAACTCATCATGCATGATTTTAGAGAAATCATCACATAACTCTGACAAGTTGATCAGAATGTGATGTCATCAACGTATATTTGAACAATGATAATGTGTGATTCCTTTTTCTTGGTAAAGAGAGTATTATATACTAATCCCATGGTATATTTGTTTTCAACAAGAAGTCTTAAGCCGATCGTACCAAGCTTTTGGTGCTTGCTTAAGACCGTATAATGCCTTCTTGAGTTTAAAGACATGATGGGGTTTCTCAAAGTCGGTAAAACTGGGAGGTTGAGCGACATATACTTCTTCGTTAATAAACCTATTAAGGAATGCACTCTTAACATCAATTTGAAATAATTTAAAGTCATAAGCACATGCATATGCAAGTAAGATTCTAATAGACTCGAGCCTAGCTACCGGTGCATAAGTTTCATCATAATCAATCCCCTCTTGTTGATTATAACCTTGTGCGACAAGCCTAGCTTTGTTTCTAGACACTACACCATTTTCATCCATTTTATTTCGAAAAACCCATTTCGTTCCAATTATAGTTTGATCTTTAGGTTTTGGAACTAACTTCCAAACATCATTTCTAACGAATTGGTTTAACTCTTCTTGCATAGCAATTACCCAAGATTCATCTTTTATTGCTTTATTTATGTTTTTCGGTTCAATGGTAGATACAAAGCAAAAATGATTACTTTGATTTTGGGCTTGTGATCTTAACGTTCTTTGATTTAGTTGTCCTATGACATTTTCTAAATGATGACTTTTGGATTCTTCGATGTTTATAATTTCATTATTTAATGGTTTATCTTCCCTGTCATTTTCAATTATTTCTTGACTTTCTACAAGTTGACTTTCAACTAAGTCATCATCTACCAAAGGTGATGTCTTAGAGGGAGGTGGACTTTCGTCGAATGTTATGTTCAACGATTCCTCGACTCTCATTGTTTCTTTGTGTTAAGACAATGTAAGCTTTACTAGTTTGTGAGTAACCAAGAAATACACCTTCATAAGACTTTGGGTCAAACTTGGTGAGATAGTCTTTAGTATTAAGAATGAAACATTTACATCCAAACACTCTAAAATATCCTAAAGTTGGCTTTTTACCTTTATATAATTCATATGGTGTTTTGTTTAAGAAAGGACGTATTAAGACTCTATTTAAAATATATGTAGAAGTTTCAATGGCGTTACACCAAAACTTTTGAGGAATGTTTTGTTTATTAAGCATTGTTCTACTCATTTCCAAATTGTGTTTCATTGTCAAATTCACGACCATGATCCGTTCGGATGGACACAATGTTAACACCTAGTTGATTTTGAATTTTCTTGCTAAGAATTTCAAATTTATCAAAAGCTTCATTTTTAGTTTTCAAAAATAACGTCCAAGTAAACCTTGTGTAATCATCTACTATGACCAAAGTGTATAAGTTGCCTCCATAGCTTCTTATAGAGGATGGACCAAACAAGTCCATATGCAAAATTTCTAGACACTTAGATGTTGTCACCATGTTTTTAGCCTTGTGACTACTATGAGTTTGTTTACCAATTTTGCAAGCGTCGCAAAAATGTTGGTCATATTTAAGTTTTGGTAAATTCCTAACTAGCTCTTTCGAAGATAGGTTTTGGATAAGTCTCATATTAGCGTGACCTAAGCGTGTATGCCAAAGAGTTGAGCTATCATCTAATGTTGTTAGACAAAGTTTGTCATTAGATGTTTTATCTATTTTCATGACGTATATGTTATTTTTCCTAACTCCTTTAGCTATGGTGATACCATCTTTTAGTATTTTACTACCATTTTTTTCAAATAGTACTTTATACTTTTTATCACATAATTGACTAATACTAAGTAGATTAAATCCTAACCTATCGACATGAGCAAGATTTTCAATAGTTAGGGAGTTATGAGCGATCGTACCTTTGCCAATGATTTTGCTTTTGAGATTGCTACCAAAAGTGACATTACCTCCGTCATACTCTTGGTATGTTAAGAAGAGGCTTTTGTTGCCCGTCATGTGTCATGAGCATCCACTATCTTTTATCCACTCATCAGGTTCCAATCCAACTTTCAAGCATACCTAAGACACAAATAACTCAAGCGTTTGGTCCCCAATATCTCATGAGTCCATTTGGGTTAAACATACCATTTACTTGGTTCATATATGGAAATGATGGGTAAGGGTTCCATGGCATGTAATCTGGAGTTTGATATGGTCTAGGGAAGTTTTGATTCCAACCGTTATGTTCATAGTTGTATGTTGTGGTTGCTCTTAGGAAAGGGGCGTTTGGCAATAGGTGCTTTATGTCGTTGTTGAGTAGTTTTAGATCTAAATACATTTCTAGCAAGTCCTACTCCTGATGTAACAACATGTTTTAGTTTAACATTATCCTTGGTTTTCTTTGTTACTTTGACAAATTCACTACGGTCTGTATTACAAACATTTTGTCCTGCTGCAGTCCCCATGACACCAATCTTTACAAAGGATGGAACCCTATTTTTAGGTCCGTCTGGTCCGTGTTGTACTGCAGCAGTTTTGACATTTTGTTTGTCTTTTTCGACCGTTTTGGTTTGACTCTTTGAAATTAACACTTCATTAAATCCTAGTCCATTCATGTTTCCTGGTGTTTTTTGAATTCTAACTATTTCATCAGCACAAGCAATGTTTTTGTTAAACCTTTTAAATTTAGAATTATGTTCGATTAGAACTTCTTGTGTGAGATTTAGTTTTTCTATTTCAAAATTAAGCTCTTGACATGATTTGCAACCATCGTCATTTGCTTTTCCCTTTTCTAATCATTTTGCCTTTTCTTTTAACTCATAGACTTCATTTTCTAAAAATCCCTTTTTAGTCTTTAAAAACTTATTTTTAGTTATGATTTTTAGACTCAGCTCACACAATTGATTATATTGTTTTTGCAAAGTGTCATCATCAATAGAGGAATAAGATGAGTCAGAATGTACCTCGTTTGATTCATGTGCCATTAGAGCGATCTCATCCTTGCTTGATTCTTCATCATCCTCACTATCACTCCAAGAACCACTTACAAAAGCTCGTTGAGTTTTGCTTTTAGGTGGCTTGGGACAATCTCCTATTAGATGACTTGCATCACCGCATCTAAAACACTTTCTTTCACCTTTACCCTTTTTGTCATCCCGATCTTTTCGGAATGGCTTCTTTTCTTCTCGAGGTTGTCTTACAAACTTTCCTCTTCTTCTAAAGAACTTTTTGAAATCTCTAACGGCCATGGCATACTCCTCATCTTCACTACCGGAGCAAGATTCGTCATCATCACTTGATTCCGTTCTTGCATTTAGAGCAACGAATTTGATTTTCTCTCTTTTTCCTTTGATGATTTCCGAATCTTTCTCCATCACCATTTCGTGTGCTTTGAGATTTCCGATTAGCTCGTCTAGTGACATTTTTTAGAGATCTTTTGATTCCTCAATAGCCGTCACTTTAGCTCTCCACTTCGGATGGAGTGCTCTAAGAAATTTCCTGACAAAATTCTTACTACGAAAAGATTCATCAAGTGCTTTAAGAGATGTAATAATAGTATTAAAGCGAGCAAAGCCACTGTTGTTCCCGTTTCACAATCGTATAAAAGTAGTTAAAGCAAATAAACAAACTGATTGTGATTAATGACTGAATTAATGTAAGTAAAAACACACTGATTAATTTTCAACGTTTATATCCTTTATTAGAAATGAATCAGAAAGAATACATTACCCAAGTACTTGCGGAATAGTACTTGGGATTGAAATGACAAAGTATGATCTCCTCACTAAGCTCAGGCTAAGTCTGAGCACAACTACAAGGAACCACTGAGCTATCTTAGGGACAGAGTTGTATTTGGAGGAGTGAAAGATGGCTTGTGTGTGTTTTACAATTAGTTCACAAGCTTAAAACTTTCACTCCAACTCTTATGCTATTTATACAAGTATGATTTTTAACACTATCCTAGAGGACAAACTGACAAGGTTACACAAGACAAAATACTGATGTATTTTGTCTCTGTTTACAAAGGCTATATTTGGTAAGGGGCAAAGCTACTTTCTACTTGTCAACACTGATGCTGAGCCTTTCAGGGAAAGTTGACTTCTTGAGGATAAGTACTCCGTCTTATTCACTTCAAGCTTAACCGTTTTTCCCCGCCCATTCTTCAGTCTTCTCAGCCTTCAGTCTTCTTTAGTTTGTCTTCAGTGTTAGTAGTTGATGAGGAGTTTCGGGATTCAGTGAGTTATTGTCATCACTCACTGAATCCACTATCTTCTTCTTGACTCAGTCTTCACCCCTTAAGTTTCGCCTTACTGAGTGGAGAGACTTCTTCTTTGTCTCTTACTGAGTATCCTGAAGATAGCTCACTGAGAGACTATGCGCTCAGTGACTTGTTAACGTTTAAGGATTAAACACTTGGGGTATTTTCTATTCAAATCCTAGTCTTAAGGGGTTTGGGTATTTACTGAACCCAACAGTCTTCCCCTATTTGGATATACAAATAGCCTAAGGGGGCGTTTGGTTGGGGAATTTGAAATTCCAGAATTTTAAATTCTAAAAAATTTAAATTCTTGAGAATTTAAAATTCCGGAATTTAAAATACCTTCGCACATTTGGTTGACAGAAATTTATAAATATTTTTTATTTTTTTAATGTAAATTTCATAAATATTCTATTTAAAAGTTTATAAAAAAAATTATAAAAAAAGTTTATAAAAAATTTATAAAAAACTTTATAAAAAATTTTATAAAAAATTTATAAAAATTTATAAAAAATTTTATAAAAAAAGTTGATAAAAAATTTATAAAAAAATCATTAAACATTTATAAAAAATTTGTAAAAAAAGTTTATAAAAAAGTTTATAGAAAAAGTTTATAAAAAATTTATAAAAAAAAATTATAAAAAAAAGTTTATAAAAAATTTATAAAAAAAGTTTATAAAAAAGTATAAAAAAAGTTTATTGAAAATTTATAAAAAAAGTTTATAAAAAATTAATAAAAAAAGTTTATAAAAAAAATTCATAAATATTCTATTTAAAAGTTTATAAAAAAAACAATAAGAAAAAAAGTTAATAAATTTTTTTTCAAGTAAATTAAAATTCTTCACTTTTTGGAGACATTCTAATTCTCTCCATTTTGGCAATTCATGGAATTGTAAATTACTTCATTTGAGTTACCAAACAGGATATTTGAAGGGAATTAAAATGTAAATGCCCCCAATATCCCCCTAAGTGTTTGACCAGTGTAAGTGAGCAAATAGCTTCTTCCTACACTGAATGTACTAATTAACATAATAAGGAACACTGAATATTTTACCAAAAGCATACATCATTTATTGATCAGATTACATGGTTCCTATTACTAGTACAAAAGATAAAACATATGATGTCAACCGATATGGATTCCCAGTGCTTCAAGCTTTGGTTTCTTTTTGAGAAGTGCTTCTTTGTCAGGGTGCTCTCTTATCTTGGCATTCAGGTCATTGCAGAACCTGATGTTTTCAGGAGTTTGGATTTGAGAGGCCACTGGTAGATAACTTGACATTGTACCTACCCCTGCAAGATCAATGTCACTCCACCTTTGGAATGCTTGGTTTCCATAGACATCAATAAAGAAGAGTCCTCTTTCAGGCTCTTCAATAACAAGACAATTCACAAACTTTACACCTTTTGGTAGCTCTCTGTTGCAGTCCAGGCCAGGCACTCTGATTTTAGGCTCAGATTCAACCCTCTTCCTTTTGTCTTGGGATGATTGAGGTTGAGATCCTTGAGGTGCAGTTAAAGCTGGCTGAATTCCAAGTTGTGCTGGTGCATCCCTCAGTCTTTCATACCTTTTGCTAAGGGATTTAATTAGCTCCTTGACCATTGCATTCTGCTTCTTTGATATGATGGGGCCAAGCTCATCAAGTTCATTGATCCCAAAGTCAGTGAACTTCATGGGATCATGAACCTCAAAATGCCTTTTATCATCCCCTCTGTAGACATTCATTGCCAGTGGTTTGGACTTGGGATGATTTTTACATATGTGATCTTCTTAGGCAGCCTTCTGCTTGTCATTGACCAATTGTAGTGGTTAATTCTTTCCTGCCTGATGGCTGCAGCTTTACTATTCCTTTCATCCAGCTTCTTCCTTAATTCAGCCATTTGAGCAGCCTGAGCATCCTTGAACTTTTGTCCAGCCTGACCCTTTTGAAGCTTTTTGGGATCAATTCCAATGTTTCTAGCTTCCTCAGCAACAACTTGTACCAGTGCTTCTTTGCTTTTTCTTTCTTCCTCAGCTAGTTTATTTCTCCTGTCTTCCTTTGCAAGGTAGGCACTTAGCTGTTGTGGAGTAAGCAGATACTGAGTGTTGCCGATGACATAGGGAATCTTCTCAGGCTCAGGTGTTTTCATGATAGCTTTGCCTTTATCCTGAGCAGATGCAGATGATGCTACCAAAGGAGGTGTTATTGTCATTATAGGTGTTGCCACTGTCATTGTCATTAATGTTGTTGTTGATGGTGGGACTGATGAGATGGGTGTTGCTGAAACTGGTTGAGCTGGCTCCTCCTCAGTGTGAGAGGGAGTCTCTTCAGTGGCTGATAACATCAAATTAGCCTAATCTTTTATATATCAAATTCCCGTGTTTATGGCCTCATTCGTATTAATATAGTACTTAATTCTTTCATATTCATTCATATTTACATTTCAGGATAAATGAGGCGTTGGAGCGGAAAAGACGTGTGATGTGTAAGAAAATATATCAAATATACGATACGTGAGAATCGACAAATCAACCTTTTAGGAAAAGGGTTAACGTGCCAAAACTCACGAATGTGATATAAGTGATACCGGATAAGTGATTACCCGGGTCGTGTCCCAACGAGGTGTGAATTGAGGATGTCGTTTGAGGTTTGTTATTAAAATGCTTGAATTGTTCGAGATTTTTTTTTTGTTTTTAATTATGTTTTCTACAAACTAATTAACGGGAAAGTAATTAAGGCTAGGGGAACAAAGTAAATGATAAATTAACTATTACTAAGCATATGAAACAATAAAATGAAGCTAAATTAAGTCCTAGGGTGCTAATATGCAAAAACGTGAAAACCCGGGCTAATCCCGAGCTCCAAAAGTGAAAATAATGCAAATTAAGGCCTACGGGTGCGAAAATAATTTTCCTACGTTCTAAACTACTAAAAATAATTTTAGGAAAAAGCCGGGTATTTTTTCGACTTTTAAATTATTTATTATGAATTAAAAACTAATTTAATCTAATTAAATTATAAAAAATACTAAACTAGTTTGGAAAAATCTGAAAATTTCACATAAAATACTTTAAGGATAACTGGATCTAAGAAAAATCTAAAAATGTGGTACTGCTTTTGGCAATAAGTACTTAAAAAGCTAAATAAGCTACTAGTTTAGAAACTTAATGAGTGTTTAAAGTTTTAATAGTGCAAGTTTAAACCGAACAAAGACCCAAGGGCAGTTGGTTGAGAGTGGTGTGTCGTGTCTGTGGGCAGAGAAGGTCCCAGGTTCGATTCCTGTGCTACCCTTTTTCAAACTTTTTTTTTTTCAATTTTTCTTTTTGGACTTTAAAGATGCAATGAAAATAAGCTATTTTAATGAAAGCTAACTTTTCAAAAAGCTCACAATAAGCAGATTCAACTGCTAATTTTTTAACAGTTGTGACAGAAAATTAGACAAACACTCTTTAAGCCAACTTTTAGACATGAAAAATCATTGAATAAGCACTTTTAAAAGATATTAAGGCAATACTTCATTGTGGACCACTGATAAGCTAAGACTAAGAGATAAGCACACAAAAAAGGGGAGCAAAAGCAGTTTTTTGAAGATCCTAAGTAAAAAAGGAAAATAAGCACAACAATGGATAATAAGCTAATCTAATAAGCCTTAATAAGCAAAAGTAGAAGCAATCTAACCTAAGGACTAATAAGCTCTAAAATTGTCTAAATAAGCTAAAAGGACTATGAAATAAGCTATAACTAAGAGATGCACAAGCTGGTAAGGGGGCTGCAGCAGGGCAGCAATGGTCCTAAGGGTGCCTGTTTAAGCCTATGAACAAGCTGCAATAAGCTAAGATAAAAATTCACAAAAATCACTTTTGAGTGCACTACCTAGCCTATTTTAATCATGCAAACTTTGAGCTTCTAACACTCACTAACTAAGAATTTAAAAATCAAAAATAAAACCTGAAAACACTAAAAGGGGGCTGAAATCAGTTGACTGATGCAGTTTTTTAACAACTTTTGATGCAATTTTAAGCTATCTAAACTATCCCAGGTGCAAATAAACTAATGCTATGTTGAGTTGGGTATGTGAAGAGGAAATAAAAGCAGTTTTGAAAAGAGTTTTGATGAAAATAGGCTTGTAAAAAAGGGTTGTGATCAGCAGCTATAGCTGCTGTTCTGGTGAGCAGGACAGAAAGGACCGAAAACTTTTTTTTTTGTTATCAAAACTTGTAAAACTTGATAATACAGGTTCCAACTTATACAAACTACTCTAAAACCTCAAAAGTACTTTGACTATGAAAGTCAAATGGTGAAAAACTGTTTTTAGAACACTTAAATAAGCTTATGCCAAACACCCCTTTATGGGGTGTTAAACCTTCAAAAACTGTTTTTATCACAAACTTTGCAACTTTTCACTTACAGAAATCTTTTAACAACTTGAAAATAGAACTTGAGACTAAAAATAAGGAGCAAATATCTAATAAGCACTAAAGTGCTTATTAGTGAAGTAAGCAATAAAGAGATAGATTAAAAAAACTTTTTCATTCATAAAATAAAAACATTACAACTAAGTTAAAACAGAAAACTAAATTAAAAACACTAGTAAAAACCTACTGCCCTTCAAGGCTTACAAGTTCTCTATTTATACTAGTCTAGGAGGTCTTCAAGTCCACTGATGTGTGCTTGTTTTGTGAGTGGAAACAGCATATGAGAGCTTGTGCTTTCTGAGATGTAATCTGAGCCATTGAAATCAACTTGGGCACAAAGGGTTTAATCTTAGCCGTCCACTCTTTAGCTCCAATGGGGTAGTGTGGGATTGCCAAGGTGGCATATGAGAGACCCATGTGGGTGTGGGGTAAAGGTGAGCTTGGTTATCAGTGGGTTGAAAGGGATGTGTGGAGAAGGAGACAAGGATGTGGGGGCTTTGGGTTTTGGCGGGCAAATTTTATGGGTAAAGCAGGGTTGTGTTTTATCTGTTTTGGGTAGAAAGAAGAAGAAGGGTCAAAAAGGGGGGTTCAAATGGTTATAAATGGAGGGGGTTCAAGTGGGGTTTAAATTATTTAAGGTTTTAAAAGGGTTTTTGAGGTTTTAGTTTTAAAAGTAAATAAAACTTTATATTTTCTTATTTTTGCTTCAAAATGATTTTTTTTTTTTTTTTTTTTTTTTTTAGAGAAAATAATTTTAATAAATATTGGTTTTTTGAAAAATAATTGGTTTTAAATAAAAATAAGGTTTATGGGAATGAAATATGAATTTGGATTTTTGGTGACGGGTAAAACGATCATTAGGGTTCGGGTGAAAGGTGAAATGGAAATTTGGGTTTTAGGGTTAGGTTTTCCGTCTGATTCCCCAAGCTCACTCCCAAATATGTATCCCGGGCTCTGAAAAATGCAGAAAATCCTCTTCCGTCTCCGTCTGCAAAGCACGTTTTCCATTCCAAGCTCAATTCTGTCCGTTTTTGCCCTGTTTTCGATCCTTTGTACCTGAAATACATAAAAACACACTCCAAGGATATCTGCAGAATAATGGGTAATATTTTCGTGTTTTTTGGTCGTTTTTGCGGTCTTAGATGGGTAAAAATGATGAGTGAATAAGCACTCATCAAATCCCCCACACTATCAATTGCTAGTCCCTAGCAATCCGATCATATAAAGTAATGAAAGGATCAAAAATACCAAGAATACCCCGTTTCGACTTCTTATTCAACTACGAGAAATTTAAACTTGAACATAAATAAATAACGTGCTTGATTATCAAAACATGGCATCATAGAACGGGATTCACACAAAATGGGTGTCTCCGGGGAATTATAATCGTCATCCTCTTTTTTATACTCTCAAACCAAGCATAAACTTATTGTGCAAACGTTTTTGTAAAATGCTAACACTACTTATATCAATAATCTATGTAAGTCGAGACTTAACTTTTTACTCCCGCAATTTATACAATTTAAGTGAGTGTGCTCATTTTCAAAAGTTTGACCATTGAAATCGACCTTTGTTATGGTTGTTATCCACTTAACTAAAGTACTAACTCACCGGAAACGATGAAAGTCTAAGGATCGAAAGAGCCTTTTCCATGTAGCGGCTTTCTTCTCAGCTTGTCCTTTTAAGGAGGCTAGGTTTTCACCCTTGAGAATAGTACCGAATCAGCGAATTCGATTCCAAAGATTTACGAAGCAACCGTTAAGTTAAAACTAAACCTAAATGGATTACAACCGACGATAATTTAGAAATTCGAGATTCAAAGGTGAGATCACTCCATGTTGCGACTTTCTTCTCAGCTTGTCCTTTTAAGGAGGCTAGGTTTTCACCCTCGAGAATAGTATCGGAGCTTTCGGGATCTTTGAAATCAAGGATTTCCAAATTACCGTCAAACTTTTAGACAACTTTGACGAATACGAGTTCAACTTCCGATTTAAATTTAAGAAAAAGCAAGTTTCGCACATTTATTCATAAGCAACTTAGTGCTTTTATTCACGCAACTCATATTTTTCTTTCTTCTTTTTTTTTTTTTTCATTTTTCATTTTCAACTTTTTTCACTTTTTTTTTTCACCCTTTTTTTTTTTTTTCACTTCTTCTTTTTTTTTTCCACTTTTGACTTTAACATTAAACTTTGCAACTTTTGCAGCATTCAAGCACTTTACGGTACTTTCATTTTGCAACATTATTCAGATTTTAAGAAAGTATGCTTTCTCGGAAATTTAAATAAAAAGTTGAACTCGAACTCTATATCAATTTTGCTTAAAAACTTTTTATTGTAACAAGACGATTTGAATGTTAAAAAATTTGACAATGAGCACGTATTTAAGTCCAATTAGTTAGCTTCTGGGAGAAAAAGCCATAGATTACTTATATAAGCTCTAAAGAGAACCAACTACTCCACGCTTAGCATTTTCATTTGCACAACGCGTAAAACCTTAGCCTAAATGTTAAGAGAGCAGCTAGATCAACACTCTAGCAGAGTCGGGATTCCCCTTGTTCTAGCTGAATCAAGACTAAACTACCATTAACACCGAAGTATCAATGAATTATTTTTGTGCAGAGCACTTCTTGTAAATGTAAATACTTGACTTAAAACGATAAAAATTTTAAAAATTTGGTCAAAACGGGGGTGCTAGGGTACTAGAAGGTACACATGTGATCAAAATTCGCTAGAATTCCCCCCCACACTTAGAATTGAATATTGCCCTCAATATTCAAAGTACCGGCCGTAGCCGAAACTATGGAACGGAAAAAGGTAATACTACTAGCCAAGTGTGGAAGCGAAATCTTTTTTCACAAAAGGATTAATAAAGATATCCCTAGATAATCGTTAGCAAAAGATCGGATATTGGGCATTTGGATTGAAAACAGGCGCATCAATCATCACGATCCACGGGAATCCTGAAAACAGAGAGCAAACACACAACAAGTAAACAACATGGGGAATTTCCCCACTTAGTGTTAGAAAATAGAAAGAAGTCAGAAATATAGGTGGACACCCATGAAATGCTACTGTTTTGTTAACCGAGTCGCTAGCTTGACTCGACCCCGAATTCATTGGTCCATGGGGGAGCAAGTGGAAGAGAAAATCTCCATCGGACTTTCATTCAAATAGTTTGGATAAACATTGAATGTGCTGAAAGTTCCACTCCGATGAGATATAACTGGCTCAAAAGAATGATGAATGGAGATGCCGGGATCGAAAATGAAATCCTCATTTCCGAATGAGGTAACACGGGTGGGTTGGGTGGGCAAAATTTTAGGCATGAGAACATAGTGTTCAAAATCTTTCCCCACCGCCTTAGAGATCCCAGTACCCGTATCGGGTTTAAAAACAAAGATGAATCCATCATCCGCGGTTTAGCGGAAGACGAGGAATGATGGATCATCAAGAGGCACAGTCTTAGTCACAAATAACTCCATAGAGAAGAGGAGTTCATGGTTAGGTCGAAGAGTTTGAAACATCACATCGGGTAAAGTACCCATTTCAGAAATTTGAGTTCTCTTAGAGTGAACTCCCTTGGAAGGTATTATACCGGGTTTGAACACTTTATCCTCGGAGATGAATCGAAGTGTCAACCACGGTAAAATCCTCAAGAGAAGGGGAGTCACTCTCGATTAAAAAAGGATGAAGAACATCTTGATCAACAAGTTCATCAATTGAAACTTTCAAGTTCTTCTCTTTCTTGGGAAAGAATGGATCATCAAAATTTTCCAAAGGATCATCGTTCAAATTTTCATTCTTAGATGGAATCGAGTCCGTGAGAGCAAGTTTATCGGAGAACTCCTTATCAATTGAAGGATCAAGTGACGGATCTCCATACAACAAATACTCAAGTTCACGTAAGTCGGCTTCAAAGTCAAAGACTTCATTGTCAATTCCCGGTGGAAGAAGACCAAGGTGAGCGAGTTCATCGGCGAACTCCTCGAGAAGTAAATCAATAGCTGAATCCTCGGGCTCGGGCTTCGAAGGATTTTTAGTCAAAAGCTCAACTTCTTTAATTTCAATTTCTTTCAGAGGGAGTGAAGACAACGGGTCTTCATTTTCACTAAGTAATTGTTCAAGACGAACACGGTCTCCCTCCGGGTCAGATTCATCGTCATCAATTCCTGACGGAAAATAATAAGCTTCGATCTCTTCCAAATTCAAGTTACTTCCCTCAAACGGAGTGAGGGAAGGGGAAGAGTCGGAAATAATGAGGTCGGAAGTAGGAGTGGGATTGCCACTCGAAGAAGGTTCAACAAGATCGATTCGATTAACCGAATGCGGAGGTGGGACAAGTGGTGTGCTCTTAGAGCTAGCAATTTCCACCACTTCGTTATGGTCTCCGGTTTTTGGGTAATCGTTTTAAGCTCAACACGTTTACTCGAAGATCTCTTAACCGTAAATCGTGAAAGACTTTGATCAATCCTAGATGGAGAACTTTGGATAACCTTAGGTTGGATGTTTTCGGTACTTCCGTTATTAGTAGGAAGCACCGGGTCCTTTGTCACCTTAGTTTCACGGCTTTCAACTTTATCAATACCACAAATGGTAGGCATAGATTTCAAATCTTGGTTAACATTGAAAGTTACGGCTTCTTTGTTTACCCTCAAAGTGATTTCCCCTTCATCAACATCGATCAATGCACGACCCGTTTTTAAGAAACACCTCCCAAGGATGAGGGGCACTCGGGGATCGGCATCGAAATCGACAACAACAAAGTCAGCGGGAAAATGAAATTTTCCTACTTTCACACAGACATCCTCGGCTATACCTAACGGACGAGAATTTGTACGGTCGGCAAGCTCGAGGATCATACATGTAGGTGTGAGTGGGGGTAAAGAAAGCTTTTTCCACATGGAGTGTGGCATCAAGTTAATGCTCGCACCAAGATCGGCCAAAGCGGAGCATTGAACTAGTCCTTGAAAATCACACGGGATGAGGAACTTTCCGGGGTCTCCTAACTTTTCGGGAAGTTTTTTAAGGATAACCGCCGAACAATTCTCGTTCAAGGAAGTTTTAGCCAACTCGGAAAGTTTTTCTTTGTTGCTCAACAAGCTTTTGATCGTCGGACCAAACTTGGGCATTAGAAGGAGAGCCTCCGCGAAACTAATCTCTAAGTGCATATCTTGAAAGATTTGGATAAGCTTCTCCATTTGTTGATTAGTTTTGTCGCGAGCCTTTTGATCATTAAGCCTTGAAGGATAAGGAATTGAAGGCTTAATCTTCGGAACATCGGGTTCCGGAATGAAAGTTTGGACTACCGGAGGTTGGACGTGTGCGGTGCTTTGTGGGCTTGTAGAATGCACTTTGTCCTTTTCACTCGGTTTCTCGTGCTACTTCCCTCACCGGAGAGGGTGTAGGCATCGAGGGTCCATCATATGACTTACCACTTCGGGTGGCAATAGCATTCAACTCTCCCTTCGGGTTAGGAATCGTATTACTTGGAAGAGAACCGGAACCCGAAGGTTGAGAATAAGAAGTAGAAGGTTGATTGGCTTGAAAGAAACTAGCCATCATATTCCTCATTTCAATCATCTGTTTGTTACTTGTAGCTTCAATTTCCTTTTTGAAATCCGTCCTCATGCCGTTAATTTGAGTTTGCAAACATTTAATGGTGTAATCGGAATTCTTCATGTAAGTTAGAAACTCGTCGTCGAGCAACTTGAGGAGGTTCTTGATAAGGTTGTTGAGGAGGAGGTGGTTGATATTGATGTTGAGGAGGAGGTGGTTGTTGGTAAACTTGAGGTGGAGGAGCTTGGTATTGTTGATTACCATGATTAACATTAGCTCCTCGGTTCAGATTAACATTGTGGTTACCATTGAAACGGTTTTGATTTTGGTTTTGGTGTTGAGGTTGGTTGAAACCGAGAGGTCCGAGATAATTGTTTGAACGGTAGCTAAGAAGATTTCGATCTCCTTGCGGTTGATTGTAGTTTCCCGTAGCAGCATAAACATTCTCATGTGCGTAGCCACCGACGGCTGGGCACTCGGAATAAGAATGTGGACCTCCGCAAGTCTCACAAGTCGGTTGTACCGCTTTCACTTGTTGATGTTGATTCTGATTATTCATCTGAGTAATCCGTAAGATATCGTCGATCTTTTTGTTCATGGCGGCTATTTCGAGAGAAGAAGACGTATTTGATCGAGATGATTCAACCCTTTCGGCGGTAGAATCCCAATAATTGTGATGGGCGGTCATGTTCTCAATAAGATCGTAGCATTCCTCGGGACGTCTTTTCATGAAAGTTCCACCGGCAGCAGCATTGATTGTGTCACGGTGTCTCAATGTCAAACCATTATAAAACGTATCAATTTGAGTGACAAGCAACATGTTATGATTCGGACATCGATCAATTGCAAGCTTATAACGTTCCCATGCTTCAAACAAAGATTCGTCGGGATATTGTCGGAAATTACTGATATCGTTCCTCAACTTCGTCACCATCGACGGTGGAAAATACTTTGCCAGAAACTTCGAAACCATTTCCTCGAAGGTATGAATCGAATTCTTCGGGAGTCGATGAAACCAAGAAGTAGCATGATGAGTCAAAGAGTATGGGAAAAGATAGAGACGAAGGGCGTCATCGGAGACCCCATTTTGTTTCATACTCTGGGTAGCGGTCAGAAATTTATCAAGATGCTTGTTAGCATCTTCATCTGGTAAACCATGAAATTGACAACTGTTTTTAACTTGTTCTATCATATGATGTTTCAAGCTAAAATCGGTAGCTTGAATATTAGTCGGTGCAATGGGTCCTCCCTTCCGCATTGTAGGTTGACATAGCTCCTCCATCGTTCGGAGATCGGAGCTGCATTTTGATTAACGGAGGACGATTAGGACCGGTTTGGTGGTACGTTGGCAACCATATTAAGTAACTCGGGCACGTTCGATTCTCGCTCAAGTCGTCTAGATCGAGAACGAGTGCGCATGCACTTAAAAACCAAGGCAATTAAATGAGAACGGTATTCGAAAACAACAGTGAACTTAAACCAATAATCCCAAGTGAATAAATCACTTCTATAAGACAAACGCAAAAGCGAGCGGAGAAGCTTTTTAGGTCAGCGCGAAGCTTATTAAAAACCCGCTTCTTTTCAGCCGCAATTTAATGTCAGGCCGTCCTTATACCCACCACACAGTTTGTTTATCCAATAGAAATAAATCGACTCACAAGCGACACAAAGGCAAGTTTTAAATCTTTGGTTCGGGAACTTACTAATGATAACACCTCCGTTGAGAATGTTATATAATTGTGTCTTCTATTTTATTTAAAACAAAAGGGAAAATCTTTTTGTATTTTTATCTTTTATATATATATACAAAATAAAAAGGAAAATATTTTTGTGTTTTTTAATTTTTCAAAAAAGCGATAACTTCACGAGGAAGGTTCTTCAAGTCACTAATCGTCAAACCTTAACGATATTGTCGCAACACAACCTCCCCGGCAGCGGCGCCAAAAATTGATGTGTAAGAAAATATATCAAATATACGATACGTGAGAATCGACAAATCAACCTTTTAGGAAAAGGGTTAACGTGCCAAAACTCACGAATGTGATATAAGTGATACCGGATAAGTGATTACCCGGGTCGTGTCCCAACGAGGTGTGAATTGAGGATGTCGTTTGAGGTTTGTTATTAAAATGCTTGAATTGTTCGAGATTTTTTTTTTGTTTTTAATTATGTTTTCTACAAACTAATTAACGGGAAAGTAATTAAGGCTAGGGGAACAAAGTAAATGATAAATTAACTATTACTAAGCATATGAAACAATAAAATGAAGCTAAATTAAGTCCTAGGGTGCTAATATGCAAAAACGTGAAAACCCGGGCTAATCCCGAGCTCCAAAAGTGAAAATAATGCAAATTAAGGCCTACGGGTGCGAAAATAATTTTCCTACGTTCTAAACTACTAAAAATAATTTTAGGAAAAAGCCGGGTATTTTTTCGACTTTTAAATTATTTATTATGAATTAAAACTAATTTAATCTAATTAAATTATAAAAAATACTAAACTAGTTTGGAAAAATCTGAAAATTTCACATAAAATACTTTAAGGATAACTGGATCTAAGAAAAATCTAAAATGTGGTAATCGCTTTTGGCAATAAGTACTTAAAAAGCTAAATAAGCTACTAGTTTAGAAACTTAATGAGTGTTTAAAGTTTTAATAGTGCAAGTTTAAACCGAACAAAGACCCAAGGGCAGTTGGTTGAGAGTGGTGTGTCGTGGTTCAGGCGAGAAGGTCCCGGTTCGATTCTGTGCTACCCTTTTTCAAACTTTTTTTTTTTCAATTTTTCTTTTTGGACTTTAAAGATGCAATGAAAATAAGCTATTTTAATGAAAGCTAACTTTTCAAAAAGCTCACAATAAGCAGATTCAACTGCTAATTTTTTAACAGTTGTGACAGAAAATTAGACAAACACTCTTTAAGCCAACTTTTAGACATGAAAAATCATTGAATAAGCACTTTTAAAAGATATTAAGGCAATACTTCATTGTGGACCACTGATAAGCTAAGACTAAGAGATAAGCACACAAAAAAGGGGAGCAAAAGCAGTTTTTGGAGATCCTAAGTAAAAAAGGAAAATAAGCACAACAATGGATAATAAGCTAATCTAATAAGCCTTAATAAGCAAAAGTAGAAGCAATCTAACCTAAGGACTAATAAGCTCTAAAATTGTCTAAATAAGCTAAAAGGACTATGAAATAAGCTATAACTAAGAGATGCACAAGCTGGTAAGGGGGCTGCAGCAGGGCAGCAATGGTCCTAAGGGTGCCTGTTTAAGCCTATGAACAAGCTGCAATAAGCTAAGATAAAAATTCACAAAAATCACTTTTGAGTGCACTACCTAGCCTATTTTAATCATGCAAACTTTGAGCTTCTAACACTCACTAACTAAGAATTTAAAAATCAAAAATAAAACCTGAAAACACTAAAAGGGGGCTGAAATCAGTTGACTGATGCAGTTTTTTAACAACTTTTGATGCAATTTTAAGCTATCTAAACTATCCTAGGTGCAAATAAACTAATGCTATGTTGATTTGGGTATGTGAAGAGGTAATAAAAGCAGTTTTGAAAAGAGTTTTGATGAAAATAGGCTTGTAAAAAAGGGTTGTGATCAGCAGCTATAGCTGCTGTTCTGGTGAGCAGGACAGAAAGGACCGAAAACTTTTTTTTTTGTTATCAAAACTTGTAAAACTTGATAATACAGGTTCCAACTTATACAAACTACTCTAAAACCTCAAAAGTACTTTGACTATGAAAGTCAAATGGTGAAAAACTGTTTTTAGAACACTTAAATAAGCTTATGCCAAACACCCCTTTATGGGGTGTTAAACCTTCAAAAACTGTTTTTATCACAAACTTTGCAACTTTTCACTTACAGAAATCTTTTAACAACTTGAAAATAGAACTTGAGACTAAAAATAAGGAGCAAATATCTAATAAGCACTAAAGTGCTTATTAGTGAAGTAAGCAATAAAGAGATAGATTAAAAAAACTTTTTCATTCATAAAATAAAAACATTACAACTAAGTTAAAACAGAAAACTAAATTAAAAACACTAGTAAAAACCTACTGCCCTTCAAGGCTTACAAGTTCTCTATTTATACTAGTCTAGGAGGTCTTCAAGTCCACTGATGTGTGCTTGTTTTGTGAGTGGAAACAGCATATGAGAGCTTGTGCTTTCTGAGATGTAATCTGAGCCATTGAAATCAACTTGGGCACAAAGGGTTTAAACTTAGCCGTCCACTCTTTAGCTCCAATGGGGTAGTGTGGGATTGCCAAGGTGGCATAGGAGACCCATGTGGGTGTGGGGTAAAGGTGAGCTTGGTTATCAGTGGGTTGAAAGGGATGTGAGGAGAAGGAGACAAGGATGTGGGGGCTTTGGGTTTTGGCGGGCAAATTTTATGGGTAAAGCAGGGTTGTGTTTTATCTGTTTTGGGTAGAAAGAAGAAGAAGGGTCAAAAAGGGGGGTTCAAATGGTTATAAATGGAGGGGGTTCAAGTGGGGTTTAAATTATTTAAGGTTTTAAAAGGGTTTTTGAGGTTTTGGTTTTAAAAGTAAATAAAACTTTATATTTTCTGATTTTTGCTTCAAAATGATTTTTTTTTTTTTTTTTTTTTTTTTAGAGAAAATAATTTTAATAAATATTGGTTTTTTGAAAAATAATTGGTTTTAAATAAAAATAAGGTTTATGGGAATGAAATATGAATTTGGATTTTTGGTGACGGGTAAAACGATCATTAGGGTTCGGGTGAAAGGTGAAATGGAAATTTGGGTTTTAGGGTTAGGTTTTCCGTCTGATTCCCCAAGCTCACTCCCAAATATGTATCCCTGGCTCAAAAATGCGAAAATCCTCTTCCGGCTCCGTCTGCAAAGCACGTTTTCCATTCCAAGCTCAATTCTGTCCGTTTTGCCCTGTTTTGATCCTTTGTACCGAAATACATAAAAACACACTCCAAGGATATCTGCAATAATGGGTAATATTTTTTTGTTTTTGGTCGTTTTTATGTTAGATGGTAAAATGATGAGTGAATAAGCACTCATCAACGTGAAAAAAGGCCTAGTATATGTTCTGAAGATGGATTTACGTGAGCCTTTGGATTCTATATGAAGATTACGCCATAACTAGCTAACAAGCTACGCATGTAAATATGAGTTTGAAGGATACCATGCAGAACCATCTCTTATGGTTACGCCGAATTATTTTATGAAGGTTACAGTAACATGGCTATTTAGTTACTACCGAGAGATAATTATGGAGCGATAAAAATAAATGAAGAGTTACGACGCATTCGTAATTTAATTACGTCGAATTATTAACTGCGCTAAGGAGTTGAAGTCACAAATGAAGATAATATTTGCTCCGAGGATGAAAAGTAAAATAACAAGTAATCAGGACTAGGTGACAACTTATATGAAGTTTATTTACTTCAAGGACTAAAATATACATGAAGAAGAATGATCAGAGGCCAAAAGCTTCTAGGCTTATAAAGTTTCAAGAAATTTAATGATATGAAAAGTACACGAGATTGATAAGTTACTACTTATTGAATTATAGTTACGAATAACTATTTATATTAGTTACGACTTAATTGTTCTCCAAAGTTTATTTTATTTGTTTGTACATTGGTTAAGGCGTAATTAGTCCTAAAGTTACGCCAGAACCATGTGAATCTATAAATACGCCCTAAATCTTCATTTTTAGCATCTCTTCACCCTCTCCTAGGGTCGAGGCACCACCTTGCATTTTCCAGCATCCGAAGCCAGCTTGAAGGAAGAATTCACTCACAATCATCATCAATATTAGCTCTACATCAAGTAATTTGTATCAAACATTATGTTCAATTCAATTTATGATTTATTCATCTTTGTTGGTATGATTTATTATATGTTTGGCTAAGCACCCCGGTCGCCTAGTTATGATTCTTAATTGTTTTGTTTGCATTTATTTTACTATAATTATTTCTAAGTGTATGCATGCATAGTTTATTGGTAGCCACCCTTGGTTCGGAGTTTGAATGGCGGTAGAGGCCAATTGCCTAGGAGATATGACTGACGACCCTTAATTTTCTACTTGTGCGATTTGACCAACCGATCACTGCTTAGATGAACTTAAGAATTAGGGGGTGAGTGTCTAAGTTCCTAACGGCCGGCACTCACTATTATAAATCTAGCATGTAGCGATACTCAATGACTCGACTTTGGGGACCAGAACAACAGACTTATGACGGTATTGATTTCTCCCGTGGTGGCATCTTGCCGATAGGTTAGGCTTAATTGACCAAATCTGTCCCTCTCGACTTTGACCCCACCTGAAGTAATTGGAAGTAAGTAAACGTAGACATTACTAGCTAGGAGGAATAACTAGGTTAGCACCACTCTCCTTCATTGATCTCATCTCTTGCCTTTATCTACTTTCTTGTCTTATTAGTTAATTTATTATTTCAATCTTAAAAGCAATTAAAATCGTGACATAAACTTAAGTTAATTTTCGATCCACGTAGCTCTTGGGACGACCTCGGTTTTACCGAATACTACACTACACACGACCGGGTAACGCTAGTGCATTAGGGTAGACCATAGGTATAACGAGTAATTATAAATATTAAAACCTGGTGAGTAAAACCTGCATCAAGTTTTTGGCGCCGCTGCAGGAGAGCTATTTAGGATTTTAATTTAAGTCTTTCTTTTAATTTCTTTTATTTTTGTTTTTAGTTTTCTTTTTCTCTTCTTTTCTGATTTTTGTTTGTTTTTTATATTTCAGGTTATGGAAGATTCAGATTTTGACATGCTCACTATGGAAGAATATATTATGTTGACTCGAGATAACCAAAGATCGGGCGTGGTATGCCCTGAATTGAATGATGACATCGACTTTGAGATCAGCTGCCAGTTCATGAGGGAACTTAGACAAAAGCTTTTCGCATGAACTAATGATGAAGATGCCCACCTGCATGTGTGAAGAGTATTGGAGATCGCAGATCTTTTCCACACTCCAGGAGTCACTCAAGATGCATTAATGCTTAGAGTGTTCCCAATTACACTCACCCAGGTGCAGTAAGATGGATGAAGATGCTTCCCGCTGGTCGATCAATACATGGAATCTTTTGGAGAAAACATTTATTAGAAGATATTATCCTCCTTCAAAGATTGCCAAGAAGATGGAAGAAATAAGGAGTTTCCATTTAAGATGGATGAAACGCTAGATGAAGCTTGGGAAAGATATAATGACCTTCCTTACAGATGCCCAACGATGATATCAGAACCATCAAATGGTCGTTATTTTCTACAAAGGTTTAAACATCTCGTCCCGCCAAATGCTCGACTCTCAAGGACCTATTCCTACAATGCCACCTGCACAAGTCCTTAGATCAATTGAAATGATGGCGCACCATTCACGAAATTGATATGATGGAGCAACCACTTGGGCCATAAATAGCAAATGTTGGATGACATTGGCGACATCACTAAGCAATTGGATAGACTTGGATGTGATATGAATATGGTTAAGGAATACATTCATGCTATACAAGAGCATTCTCTCCAAGACGAACGATAGAATATGAGCGTGTCGTATGTGGAATCATTGGAGGAAGCCGTCAAGAAATTCTCGGATAATTTAAAAGGGATGCACGACTCGAATGACGAATGGATTAGGAAATTCAAGGAGGGCACGGACTTAAATTTAAAAAATCTTGAAGCTAAGAGGAAAAGCTTGGAGTCTAAGCTTGAAGAGCTAAACCAAAAGGTCCTGGAAAGTAAAAGGAATGCAGTTGGAACTATCAAAGCAACAGTGGGAAAGATGAAAGAAGTCAACAAGGAGCCGGTTCCTCGTGATTTAACTTATATCAGACCCTATGTACCACCTATCCCATTTCCTGGACGTTTGAAAACTGTGAGAAAAGAAGAAAAAAACGATGATCAATTGAAGAAAATGGAAGCAAAGAACTTATAGAGTGATGAAGCAACGCCACAAGCTAATGAGGAATCAACCACAACACAAAACGGTATTACTTCTAACTCTTCTTTTATTCCTAACAATCTTGCTTGTTTTTCTATTCAGGATGCTGAAATTATGGATGAAATCGTGCAACCTATCACATCACCTGATAATGGTTATATAGCTTCGGCTACTGAATCAATTCTAGTTGATCTTGCAAAGGAATTAGAAGACAAAATCTTGGACACCTCAGTGATAAACAAGGAGACATATGAGCCGATTAATCAGCCACATCACGAGGTGAACAAATCATCAATGCCATCAACTAAAGCGGGTAAGGTATGGAGGGAAATGACATCTCCTTTCAGGTATGATCATAATTTATCATTTCCCCATCCCATTGCAAATTCACACCTTCATGGTGTTTATTGCTATTTTCACCCACACTTGATTTCAAGTGAGAGAATGAACACCCTTTTATGTCGTAAATAAGGGTGGAGTCAAGCTCGTGACTCGAACAAAAACAAGCGCTTCGTGGGAGGCACCTCATGCCTATCTTTTCTTTTTCATTTTATTAGTATAGTTGGGTTTTGTGTTTTTAACCATTTTTGCAGGAATCGGAGAAGATTGCATCAGTAACTTAAACGGGGACCTGATCTGTCCATCAGTTACGGCATAACTCATCTAAATGATTATGCCATAACACATCACATGAAGCAATTCTCTCCAGAGCATTACCAATTACGGCGTAATCCCATGCTATGGTTACGCCGTAGCTACCCTCCAGTAGCGACTTCCAGGTTTTGCCATAATTACGGCGTAACTCCTTCAAAGAGTTACGACGTAATTATCCTCCAGTTCAAATTCTTTCTATAATAACACAATAACCTTGTATTAGTTTTAAATGAACTTTGTGGGTGTGTTCCCTGTAAACCCTCACGAGACTTCACTCGTTCACTTGGGACACCAAGTGGTTTAAAAGGCTTGTTGCATACGCTAAATGCAACCGTGATTCCTACGAAAGTGAGTTACGTTTTTCATTTTCTTTTTATACTTGTTGTTTTTCTAGTATGATGCGTTTGGTTGTCTTAAGTGAATTCAGGTTATTAAAGTTTGCTCATAAATCTCAAGGCAGGACACGTTAACTCGTGTGTCTTCAATCATGCCGAGCAAATCCAGGGGAGTTTCCTGTTCTAATTCTAACCATTCTTATCTTTCATTTATATGCTTAAGTATGACCCAAGTAGGGGGGAAGGGATTAGACATAGACACCCACTTGATTTTACTTGCCCTTATTTTTCTAGTTTTTGATGAAAAGTGTTTCATTAATAAAATTTTGACATGTTTTTCATTACTTAACTGGACTAATCTAGACTGAGCACACCTACCCTATATTTCCATTGTGTAAGGATAAGCCTTTCCGTTTTACCCTTATACATAAATCCATAAAAATGAGTGTGCCGGTGGCTGTAGTAGACTTTAGAACTTGGCCTTGTATATCTTTTCGAGACCATTATCATGAGCATTACACTGAGGTAACTTGGTGTGATCGGTGCAGCTAGGATATAAGGAAATTTTAGGATTAAACCCAAATAGCCCATCATGTTATGTTTGTGTATATTGACTTTTCACATCGATCAGTCAATTCCCCTGTTAAACCCTTTTTGTTGCACTCACCATTAGTGCAAGATACCCCTAGATACACCCTTCAAAGCCTTTCCTTTCATTTTTTTCACCTAGTATATGTTGTTTCGTTACACCTATCGCCTAGCCTACCCTGTAGTTTCCTTATGTCCATGGTCCGGGCGCTGTTGGTTAATTTTGGTTCCACTAGTGAAAGTTGTGGGTTTTGAATAAAGGGATTTGGAAGAAAATTGGGTTTAGATGATAGTTGATCTCAAGCGGGGGGATACTTTTTATGTTCATATCGTTTATATCCATGTATACCTTGTCTTGCATCCAAAAAAAAAAAACATGCAAGCAAGTGTTTTGTCTATAATTAGTGTTTTCGCCTTGTTCAACTAGCGCAAATTTTTAATCAATATTTTTATCCGTTTTGTCTTACAGATAAAATTAGAAACCCGAACATTTCTATCTCGCCTTTCAAATTTTAATCAATATTCGTACAATGGGGACATTGTACATTTCAAGTGGGGGGATGGGAGATAGAAATGGTTGATTTTGATAGAAATATGTGCTAAATTGACCCAAAATTTTTATATAGCACATTTTTTTTCATTGATGAGGAAGGCTGAGTTAATGCGTCTTATTTGCCTAGATTATGGAGTTTATGAGGCACCACATATTTCTTATGCATTAACTCGTATATTGGATTATTGAAGACCCCTTGACTCTTGACCCTCGATTTTTGCTATGGGATTGAATGCGACTAGTGGTGGGGTGAGTGTGGACTTAGGAATCTATTTGTTTCGTGTCTTTCTATTTACACCCATTAAAAATTTTCCCATGCCTTATCCTACCCTTAGTCATGAATCGAGTTTAGGTGAAGAAGCGAGCAATCATTGGTGTCTTGGCCATGGATTTGGTCATGTATCATTGGTTTTGTCCCCTTCGTCGTAGCTCGTTAGTAATGACAAAATAACCTCATAAGCCTTTATGTTGTGTCAACCCATTGCCTTTTAGAATAGCTGCATCTATAGACTCTAGTGGTGGAGATTAGTATCTTTGCCAAGCCTATGATAGAATACTCGCCATGACTGAGCAGTTGAGTGATCACCCAAAATAAACACGTGAATTATGAGAGAGAGTGTGATTTCAATTCCCTTTTCGTGAGGTGCTCGGTTTGGAATTTTCTAGCTTAGGTGATTTTTAAACTAATATCTTCCAATTAATGTTGGGAGACATCTTTTTAAGAATTATTTAAAAGGTCTACTTGAGGACAAGTAGGATTCAAGTGGGGGGATATTTTATAACATCAAATTAGCCTGATCTTTTATATATCAAATTCCCGTGTTTTTGGCCTCATTTATATTAATATGGTACGTAATTCTTTCATATTCAATCATATTTACATTTCAGGATAAATGAGGCGATGGAGCGGAAAAGACGTGAAAAAAGGCCTAGTATATGTTCTGAAGATGGATTTACGTGAGCCTTTGGATTCTATGTGAAGATTACGCCGTAACTAGCTAACAAGCTTACGGCGTAAATATGAGCTTTGAAGGATACGGCATAACCATCTCTTATGGTTACGTCGTAATTATTTTTATGAAGGTTACGGCGTAACATGGCTATTTAGTTACGTCGTAGAGATAATTACGGAGCGGATAAAAATATACGGTTGAAGAGTTACGGCGTAATTCGGTAATTTAATTACGCCGTAATTATTAACTTGGGCGCTAAGGAGTTGAAGTCCCGTGGCTAAATGAAGATAATATTTGCTCCGAGGATGAAAAGTAAAAATAACAAGTACGATCAGGGACTAAAGGTGACAACTTATATGAAGTTTATTTACTTCAAGGACTAAAATATAAATGAAGAAGAACGATCAGGGGCCAAAAGCGTACTCTAGACTTATAAAGTTTCAAGAAATTCTAATGATATGAAAAAGTACGAGATTGATAAGTTACTACGTAATTGAAATTATAGTTACGATGTAACTATTTATATTAGTTACGACGTAATTGTTCGAAAGCCGATTTTATTTGCGCCGACATTGGTTAAGGTGTAATTAGCCCTTAAGGTTACGCCGTAATCATGTCGGGGCCTATAAATACAGCTCTAAATCTGCATTTTTTAGCATCTCTCTTCATCCCTCTCCTAGGGTCGATTAAGGCACCACTCCAGGGCATTTTCCAGCAGTCCGAAGCCAGTTTTGAAGGAATAATTCACTCGCAATCATCATCATTATTAGCTCTACATCAAGTAATTTGTTTCAAACATTATGTTCAATTCAATTTATGATTTATTCATCTTGGTTGGTATGATTTATTATATGTTTGGCTAAGCACCCTGGTGCTAGCCTAGTTATGATTCTTTAATTGTTTTGTTTGCATTTACTTTACTTCCGTACAATTATTTCTAAGTGTATGCATGCATAGTTTATTAGTAGCCACCCTTGGTTCGGTAGTTTTGAATGGCGGTAGAGGCCAATTGCCTAGGAGATATGACCAACTGACCCTAGGTGAGCAGACTGAGACGGGAAGGGTAATCTGACGACCCTTTCTATTTGTGCGATTTGACCAACTGATCACCTATCGTTTGGATGAACTTAAGAATTAGGGGGTGAGTGTCTAAGTTCCTAACGGCCTGGCACTCACTATTATAAATCTAGCATGTAGCGGTACTTAATGACTCGGCTTAGGGGACCAGGAACAACAGGACTTATGACGGTGCGCCTGATTTCTCCTGTGGTGGCATCTTTGCTGATAGGTTAGGGCGAATTGACCAAATGCTGTCCTCTCGACTTTGACCCCACCTGAAGTAATTGGAAGTAAGTAGACGTAGACATTACTAGCTAGGAAGAATAACTAGGTTAGCACCACTCTCCTTCATTGATCTCATCTCTTGCCTTTATCTGCTTTCTTGTCTTATTAGTTAATTTATTATTTCAATCTTAAAAGCAATTAAAATCGTGACATAAACTTAAGTTAATTTTCGATCCACGTAGCTCTTGGGACGACCTCGGTTTTACCGAATACTACACTACACACGACCGGGTACACTGCCCGTTAGTGCATTAGGGTAGACCATAGGTATAACGAGTAATTATAAATATTAAAACCTAGTTAGTAAAACCTGCATCAGTGGCTCTCTCCCCCCCTTAACGGTTGCTGCAACATCAGTGAGAGCAAGAGTTGCCTCGGATACTGAGGGAGTTGGAGGTGCTTGACCTTTGAAGGCTTGGTATATTTTCGTGACCATATCCTTGATGTCAGTTGTATCCTGTTGAAGATTGGTGACCTTTTCTGCGAGATTTGTCTGAGATAATTCCAAAGCAGTCATTCTAGGCCCAAGATTCCAGGCCATAGAAGACAATGCCTTAGCCAAAGTAGTCACTTGAGCATCCAAAGAACCCAGTGTTGTCTGAAGAGACTGAACGGAGGACTGAAGACCCTGAACATTGGCAGATTTGAGCATGTCGATTAGTTCAGTGAGGCTGGAGGAATTCTTCATGTAAGCCTCAGTAGCCTCCAGCACTTTGGAGTTGAGTGTTGGGTCTTCTTTGACAGAATCCCTGATTTCATCTATCTTTGTGCCACAACCCTGAAGGTGCTTGAGAAATTTAACCAGGTTTTCATCCAGTCTGTGCAGATGTTGATACATTAGCTCCCTGTGCTCATCAGTGTTTCCGTTGAAAGTAAGCACTTCAGATTTCAAGTCAGCATAACTTGAAGCTGCTTCTACTTGCTGATCTCAGAGAACATCAGTGACACCTGAGTATAATTTCCTGGAAGCATTTGTGATCCACATTACTAGCTGTCTTTCAGTCAGTGGAAGAACATTATCATACTTCTTGAACTCTTCAGGACAGGATGAAGTAGAGGAGTCAGAGTCAGTTTCTTTAGCAGGTGACTCTTCAGTCTCTTGAGGATCAGGCTGATGCTTTTGTTCTTGAGTTTGAACATCAGCGTCCATTTCTTCCCCTGCTAAAAGTTTGTCATCTTCACTGTCAGCCAGTTCTTCATCAGAGAATAGGATTTCATTTACTTCAAAAACTGTTAATAGACCAGTGGTGGTGATGGGTTCCATATCAGCAGGTGGTATTTGTCCCTCTGAGTCTTTGTCCCCTAGTGACCCCTCAGACACTGATGGGTTTTTCTCAGTGCCTTCGCCGGAGTCAGGATTGATTATGAGTTCCGTATCGGCGGGTTGTTTCTTTCCCTCTGAGTCTTTGTCCCTCTGTGCTCCTTCAAGCACCGGTGGGTGATTCCCAGTGCTATCCTTAGAAGCGGTGGCAGTGAGATCCCTATCAGCGGGTTGTTCATTTCTCTCTGAGTCTTTGGGATCATTCAGTTAGCCCTCAGACAAAAGCTGTGATTTGCGAATGTCCTCCTTGGGAATTGTGGAAGGCGCTCCCCTACCAGCTGGTTGTATGTTTCCCTCTGGATCTTGGGGAGTAGTCTTTGGGACCAAGGGAACTGACTCTGATGTATCAGTGTCCTTCGTTGTCACCAGGGTTGATGTTGCTTTGTCACCAATGGGTGTCTTTTCAGTCTGGAGCCTTCTTTGCTTTTTAGGCTGTGTTCCTGAAGCATCAGGGCCCTGAGACTTGGGTTTAGTCTTACTCACAGTGTGAGACTTCCCCTTTCTCTTTTTAGGAGCAGGGTTTGGAGACACTGAGTCCCTTTGGTTGTTTACAGCAACCATATGGGCCGTTAATTCAATTTCAGTGACTTGGGATGGGTATTTTTGAAAATTTGATTGACTCAGGATACCAGGTAAAGCACAATATTTTTATTCCTGGGGATAATTGCAACCCAGTAACACTTGTAAAGCACATGAGACAAACCTAGGGTATGAAACGTATTTTGACCTAGTTTTGCTCAGTAGCTTGGTTACGAGATCACTGTAAATGATCTCCCCTATGTCAACAGTAATCCCTGTCATCAAGCAATATGCCTCCATCAACTGAATAAAGTTAACTTGTTCAGTGGATGAGTGGTTCCCGCCGAGAACCTGAATCACAAATGTGAAAAGGATCTTTTAAGCCGCATGAAAAGAGTTCTTGGTGGCAGGGGTCCTGTCCAAAAATTTTAGATCTAAAATAATTTGTTTTAACCCGTCCTTAACTGTGGAGGGTTCAGGATGAGCAACATAATTACCAAAATTATAGTCTAACCCTGTTGATGTACAAAATGTTTTATAGTCCAGGGTGACTGACTTTTCCCTATTAAAAAGATTGAGTCTGATGAGATACTCCCTGAGTGGTCTCAGGTCAGTCTCATCAGTAGAGGGTGTCGGGTCATAGGCCACAGCTGTTGCCCAAAACTCCCTGAGGAGGTTTTGGTACAGGATAGAAGGGGACTGAGTAAAGGCCTGTTTAAGTGGGCAGTTGAATAAAAACTTCATGATTCCCTTATAGGCTGGGACATTAGGTGGGTATTCAAAATTGCCTATAACATTATTGGTTTTGAACTCAACATTTTCAAGACCGCCCACCCACTGAGGTGCAAAATGAAGTAGTTGTGTTCTTTCCATTTCCATAGAGAAATTTTTTTTAGGGTTTTTTGAAAGTAATTGACAAGAACAATCAACAAGTTGAAAACCTTTTGATTTTGGTGAAGAAAAATCTTTTGTAAATGTTTACAGAGAAGATTTTACTGAAAACTGTTTTGAGGATTAAAGAACACACAAAGATTTTTGGGTTTGAGAAAGTATTTTGACAGAGTTTTGTTTCAGAAATCAATTTGTGTGTGTTTATGAGGTTTTGAGGGGGGTATTTATAGAGTGGTGAGAGGGGTAAGTTTTGCATAAATGAGAATTTGTAAAGTTAGTCTTTGAAAACGTTTCATTTACCTCATTTAATGCCACCACTCCACTACCGGTTGTAATTTCCCTGTTTTCAAGAGAACAGTAAAAGTGCATTTGTAGTAATAAAATATCCTAAGGATATTTTTGTGAGAGAAGGCAATTAAAGCCAAGTGGGGTGATGTTAGGTTTGAGGGACCCTTGACATAGGTGATAGAAGGAAATAGAGACATATATTCCAATATTAAATTGATATGTTTACCAACCTAGGACATTTAAGTAACTGATACTTGATGCATTTAGTTACTCATTCAATGCTCAATATCCAAAGTCAGGGTCCCTGAATGAGTCTTACTCATTCAGTGAGAAGGATGTTTTGGGTTTTGTTCAGGGAGAATGGACCATTTCAGAGAGGACTTACTGAGATTGGGATTGATTTTGTTAGCCTCGCTAAAGTGAAGTCATTACGGGAATTGCATTAGTTTTCTCTTTTACTTATTCACAAGGACTAGTTTAGTCAATAGTGATAAGTTATGCTTGTCTTAGTATAAATACACCTCCTAGTCCCAACTAGGAGGGTAGGAAGTTCATATTTTGTAAAGAAGTGTGTGTGGTTTCTTCTTCTTCTCTCTAGAAACACACACATCTCCCCTTTTGTTCAATCTAAACAATACCATGTCTTATTCATTCTTTGAGCTTCCCCGACCCCCCGAACCACATAAATCATTGTTTTTATCGATCCTACAATTGGTATAACGAGCCAGGTTGTTGTTTTTATAGATTTGTGTGGTTTCGTATGTTTGTTTAAACTGTTTTTAACTAGTTTTTATGTGCCGGAAATTTTTTTTCCAACTTTTGAGGTTTAACAGCTTATTACGAATATTGTATCATCTTGGTCAAAAAAGTCAACACCTTTTATGTGCAGTTTTAGTTTTTCTCGGTTCAAGATTCAGTTTCTTGATAACATCATTTTTGTGACTTTTTTGTACCAAATCCGTGGAAAATATTGTGGTCAAACCTTGGTCAAACCGTCATCTTCTTGGTTAACTGGTCAAAATAGAAGCAGTTTATATGCTTTTCTGGGTTTTTGTATGAAGATGGTCGGAAAAACATGGTCGAAAAACTCGCCGGAAAAAGTCAACTGGGTCAAAACCCTAGTTTTCTACGCATAAGGAGAATCTACAGTGGAGTTACGCGTAGCTGTGAAGTTACGCGTAGGAAAACGTTACGCGTATGCGTTTACGCCTAAGCCAAGGCTTACGCCTAACTCTGGCTTACGCATAAGCATGTTACACGTAAGGCTACGCATAAGCATGTTACGCGTATGCCTACGCATAAGCAGTAAGTCTACGCATAAGGATTCAAAGAAAAATCAAGTTACGCGTAAACATGACCACGACCACTACGACACATAAACCAAATACCAAACATACTCATATGACTTCAGTATTTCAACATCACAAGTCAACAAAACCAAAATGAAAAAAAGGGTATTCGGACTGTTGTGATTTAACCGAAATACACCTCTGCCAAAATAAAACCAACCCTAATTCAACCAAATCCAAGACTACCTATCTCATCCTCCTCTTGTCACAATCTACTCACCACATCTTCCACAAGACTCGAACTGTAAATGAAACACATGCAAATAATCTCAGATCACTCCGTGTTATTCAACGATAAATCCGACCTTAAAGGTCCTTAACACGAAAAAATTCAACACTGATTTTTTTGAAGATAATACTTCATTATGATTATTCGATTAAAAAAGAATAGGGTAATAACAATTTCGTTATACTCTTTCTCTTCAGATCGTTTACAATTACCTCGAGACAACATCAATTAAAACCCTACCTTAGACCCCGAGAGGATCTTGAAGCCTTGACTTGCTTTCTTGATTCTTATGGAGCATAAATGAAGAAATTAAGTAGGGTGATGCTCATATGTGAGGTCTGATTGATTATGATGATTGATTGAAGCTGAGAATTGTTGAGATGAGATAGATTGGAAGAATTGGGTGAGAGCGTTTTTTTGTGAATGGGGGCGGAATAAAACACAGTTGAGTGTTTTTAGGGTTACTTTGATATGAGACAAACTCCTGATTATCACTTATACGAGTTACCTTAGTTTGTACCGGGTAGGTTATTTAACTGGATTGGGTCTATGGATTTGGCCTCACATATAATGGATCGGATTAAGGACTTGTATATTTGGGCCTCTCATCCATTTAATTGTGTTGGGCCTGGTAGATCAGGAGTGAGTGGGATCCGAAATTAGTTATGTGATGGGCTATAACAAGTATTTAACAATGTATTTTTGTATACATTGTGTAAATCTTGACATATGTGTTGGCAAAAGAGCGGTATTTTGGTATGACAATATTTTCACGAGGATACATGTTCACGGCTAAAGGTTTCGATGTATTTCAATCGTGACCACGGAGATGACTCTTTATTATTTATTTGGGTGTGAAGTGAAGTTTGACGGGCGCGTTTACTTATTTCATCTTCTTTCTTTCTTCCCTTCCGCGAAGATGACTTGTCTGGGCAAATATGTTGAGTGTGATGAAGACTTGCTATCTAGTTGCTTTTGTGATTCTTTCTCTCTTAACCCACAAAGTAGCTATCACTTCGGTGTCTCACGTAGTTGAGGATATGTCAAGAGGTTTTGTACAATGGGTACACCGTTCTTTTCACAAGGATAGTACAAGCTTAAGTAACTATTCCGGGAGATTTTACTTCATCCTCAAGTTCGTCATATTGGGTTATTTTCACATGTGGTTACTACAGACAGCCGTTGAATTTTGATACAGGGGGTTGAAATGAGTTAGACAATTTCAAATGGTATTGTTCATCGACATCTTCTCACGGCTGATTTGATTTATGAAAGAATGCTTCCAGTTAATGCTTCATGTACACTATTGTATGCTGATTCCGATAAATCGTAACCTTCAGGGGAGAGAAATGTGTACATTATGGGCCGATTTGATATATGAAAGATAACTGGAATGCATTTGGTGAGATGAAGATGTTGATATCTTATTCCCCTGAATGGACAATCTTGAAGAAGGTCGAGTCGACAGTCTTTTCTACATTTTCCACTGCGTGTTAGAAGACTAAAGACGATTCTAATTTAATTATCAAAAGACATCTTCGAATTCGTGAAATTCATCCAAAGGTTGTCAGTTTGGGGAGAGCACTAATTAGGGGAGAGCAAAAGGTCGATTTAATCCCTAATTAGATTTGCTCGCATTGTTCTTCTGCAAGTAAAGAGATGGCAGTTGAGAAGATTCATGAAGTTTGATGACTGTGAAGACACTCTTGGAGCTGCTGCGCTTATCTGTTGTATTTAATTTTGCTTGTAGGGAACATTGTAAGCAACTCCCGTATGACATCACTTGGGGAGAGATTGTTAGCCTCGCTAAAGTGAAGTCATTATGGGAATTGCATTAGTTTTCTCTTTTACTTATTCACAAGGACTAGTTTAGTCAATAGTGATAAGTTATGCTTGTCTTAGTATAAATACACCTCCTAGTCCCAACTAGGAGGGTAGGAAGTTCATATTTTGTAAAGAAGTGTGTGTGGTTTCTTCTTCTTCTCTCTAGAAACACACATATCTCCCCTTTTGTTCAATCTAAACAATACCATGTCTTATTCATTCTTTGAGCTTCCCCGACCCCCCGAACCACATAAATCATTGTTTTTATCGATCCTACAGATTTTCAGGTTGCTGACTCTCAATTTCAATCATTCCCAATTCAACTTTCAGTCTCCTGAAGGTAGGTTCATCTAAGGGTTTGGTGAATATATCAGCAAGTTGATATTCAGTAGAGATGAAGTGAAGTTCTATGTCTCCTTTCATTATGTGGTCCCTGATGAAATGATATCTTATATCAATGTGTTTGGTTCTTTGATGGAGGACAAGATTGTTGGAGATTGCAATAGCACTGGTGTTTGATAACGCTACACGCGTCGTTCGGGGTCAAAGGAACTTCCTTTTCGTTGAGCAAGTTTTTCAACACCCTAGGCAGTGAACCTAATCATTGTAGTGTAGTATTAGGGTAAGCCACGGGAATTGATATCGTTCTCTAGGGGAATAGGAATGCTAGTGAGAAGTTACTACGCTAAGGTTGGGGTTGAGGAAGATTATTTTTTTATCTTTTTATGTTTTTTAGGAAATGGAAAGGTACGAATCTCGGGATTTGAATTTAGGGGGTTGGTATTTCTACCGATTACTTCTACTTATCTAATTATCTAAGCTAAGGGGTATGTAGTCTATGTCTATTGTTGTGTGCTCGTATGATGATTAAAAATGTATTTGCTTAGGTTTTATTACTCCCTAGTTATCTCCTATTGATGGTTGAATTGTCACGTCCTTATTCTTAATCGCGTTGTGTTTCTAAGGTCGTAGGGTATGCGTTTATCCCTAAGTCTTTGAAGCTACCAAAGGTTAATGACTACAAAATCTCTAGGATGTATAAACTTTAACTCTAAGGTATTCTTTGGATTTATAGCCTACAATCTCTAGGTGATTATAAACTAAGGTCCAACAAAGATTAATAAAGCATTATTAGCACAACGAATGACCTATCGCAATACTAGGTCAATAACAATTAAGATAAGAGACAACCAATCAATATTCAATAACTAAGTTTCATATTACCTAAGCAAACACACAAGTAAATTAGCCGGACATGGGGAACATGCAAGCATACACACAATCAATGGAAGACATAATTAAATTAATTAAGTAAAACACTTATCTTGATGTAAGATAGGGTATGGAACCCTAAAATACTGTACAAGACAGCCTTGGTTCGGTTTAGGTTTTTACTCCAAAAGACTACACACTGAAAACTAAAAAATTTGGATTCTATATATAAGATTACAAATGCGACGGCGTCACCCTTTAATTTGTGACGCCGTCGGGTCGCCGTTATAAAGGTTTCGTCTTGGTCACGTTAGTATTGTGACGGCGTCACCTTATGCTTGTGACGTCGTCCCCTTTAGTCTCTGACGTCGTCTGGATCAAATCTAGGCCGTCTGAGTTGCGCCCTACTCTTTTAAAACCTGAAGCCGTCACTTGTAAATAGGCAATTTGGCTACTGAGTCGTCACAAAATTTGTCCGACGACGTCTCTAGTAAACCTGACGCCGTCACTTGTAGAACCTGACGCCGTCCCTTTCAGTTCCAGCAGCCTGAGTGTCTCGATTCTTGACTTTGGCCATTTTCTTCGTATATTCGCGCCTTTTCGTCCGAATAAGTGTCATTCCAAAAATTTGCCTTCAAGATACCTAAAAGTGAAAAGGAACGATATTAAGTAATAACGGATACAAAAGTGATCAAATAAGGGCTTAAACGACCCCTCAAAAAGGTACATTTTAAAACCTTATCAAATATCCCTACACTTGGTATTTGCTTGTCCTCAATCAAATGTGCTTTTAGCCAATTAATTTATAAATTAGGGGTCATTAAGCATTAGTTTAGAACGATCCACAACACACATAAGCCTCGCAAAAGTTATAACAAGCACGGAAATTACATACTAGCACCTCACATGGGGTGTTTAGATACTCACATCTCTCGGGTGTATATGAAATATAATAAGTTGGAAATGGAAGATAAACACTCATTTACCGGTCCTAGTACATAGATTACCATAGGCTTGAGACTAGATCAAACTTCCATCGCTTTGGCGTAAGCACCTAGGAAAGACTATCCAAGAGGTCTTTTAAAGGGTTGTAATGATAGGCTTACGGTAGGGAAACAAAGGGTTTGGTGGGATAGGCGATTTAGTGGTGGAAAGTCAAAAATCTTTATGTTACAAACATGCGAAGAATGGCGTTGCTAAGCCAAGACTCGACACTCTAAACTCTAGATAACTGAAATTAACAAACATAAATTAAAGGATAGATGTAGGATGGTATCCCGTATGTTTTTCTTATCATTTTTTTTTATGAACACTCTATTTTTTTTTCTTTTTCTATTTTTTTCGATTTTTTTTTCATACACTTTTACTCTACCATCCTCTACGATAAAATCAAAATGATAGGGATTTATAGGCACATCCCTACACTTGAGTTTTTATTACTCTAACACTAATTTGACTCGAATTGAAAAGATCAAAACACTTAGAGTACATTATTATGCAAATAAAGGGAATTTGAATTTAACGTTCCCTTCCTGTCATCTCATAAAATTTAACTTTTCCCATGAGTCCCAATCATCCCAAAACTGTGTACAAAGGATATGACTCTGCAACTTATGCAAGCAACAAGATAATTGAACTATGGGTTTAGTGTGATAACAATAATGCACTAAAAGTGAGTGCATACAAGGTAGGCTAAGGCGATTTGGGTGTACATTTGGGGGCGGATTGTAAACAATGCTCTTCATTGATATTCCGGAAAACCGAAACATCACGAGAACCGCGAAAAGGATAGGCTCTAAGGGGTTAACTAGGGTATCGTGTACTAAAGATGAGTACAACGCAAGGGTGTGGGGGAATTACTCAACCGATGTGGAAGAAGTAATTATATTACGGGTATCAAACAAGGGTTATCCTAATGCCTCTTATCATTTAGTTATTCCTAACTACACAAGTGTAGTCTTACTAGCGATCTCGGGATGCATCACAAAAAAAGTTCTAGAATCTATTATACTACCGGTTCACACTCTAAGCATTATATATGAATGCTTTAATTCCTACAAATCTAAGGGCGATCCTCACAGTTTGGGTGGAATTTAAGTGGACTATCCATGAGACGCTTTATTAAGACTAATGGCCCACTCCTATATGTCATGAAAAATTTTAAATTTGGTGCCAAAATTACGCTAACCGATATTTCTCATGGTTTATTACACAAATGCAATTGGACAGAGCAAATAATCAAGGATAAACATAGTTTCGAAGTTCCCATTTTATTTTTCCTCCCTACACTTAAACTGAACATTGTCCCCAATGTTCTCCGAAAGTATCAAAGTTATGATAATGGAAGGTAATAAAAGACGAAAGAAACTAATACTCCCCTGATTAGCTCGGTAGGATCCGTGTAAAGTGGTGGTTACATCTTTCTTCAAGAAGAATGTTTGCATGAAAAGCTCCTTCTCATCTTATGTATCTTCTTCTTTGTAAATTAAACCTGCACACTTGAAGAAAACAAACGAAACCTTCGCGTAAAATCGGCGGTAATAATATATATAGGACTTTACTAAACTAGGATATAATGCTTGTGGAATGGATGTTTACAGATTTTTGGAAAATTAAGACCTGGAAAATTCCAAAAATTTATAAGTAGCTCAGAAAACGAGAAAAAGTAATCAGTTGTTTCTGCTCCTTCCTGACGCCGTCAGGTTATCCTGACAAAAACTGGTCTGCGATTTTCTGGAAAAAATTCTGGAACATTTTTATCTTTAGAATCTGAAAAAATTTCCTGCAAAACATCCATTATGACTCGATACAAGCATTTGACTCAAACAAACACACATGTATATCTTTTAATTAATTGAAATTCTCATGTTCACGTTTATTTTGAAAACGTGTGTAATCCTCCCTACACTTATCCCTTATGTAAAATACCTTTATATGTAATTAAGAAGAGGTTAAAGACAAAATAAAGCAATTTTACAAATTTAAACATGAGAATAAATAATCAATAAAATATACACGACACAAACAAGCAAACAATTAAGCATGGGTTGCCTCCCACGAAGCGCTTTTCTTTATTTATGAGTCTTGTAGCTAGACTCAAAGTCGTGCCCCTACGTACCGATATAAGTAAGCCTATCCTCTAGAATGTCATAAGGATCAAACTTATCATTAAAGTTCCTAGTAGTACGTTTGGTTCGATATGCCTTTTCAAATTTCTCTCCATCGGCGTCATAGATTGTTATCCTAATGTGCCACTCTCTATTACCATCACTAGGCGGTCTATCCCAATCCCAATTATGTTTAGGCTTATCGCTCTCAACTTTCCACTTATTCATGACAAGGTTGACGGGAAAGCTTCCTAGGAACTCGGTCATCTTCCTAAATACTAAGGCGTCCTCGAACGGGTTCACTTCCATGTCCCTAGCCATTTTTTTTCATGGAAAGTTGCTTTACTAGCAAAGGATTCATCTAGGTAAAAAGGTCGTTGGGGACCTATGAAGTTCTTATCAATCCAAGGTCCGTATCTAGATGGTGCCCTATCCAACCTAATCTCATGGGGTATTTCCTTTTGTAAGATATAACTTTTCACATACACATCATAACATTAACACAAGGTAGAATATAGATGGAATTCTAGAGAGAGAAAGTTAGAGGTTTAGGGAACTTAGTGAGAGAAAGTGAAAGATATTATTATGAGCTCCAACTCTCTACCTTGGGAGGTAGAGAGTATTTATAGTCTTACATAAAACGCCACACATCGGGCTGTGGATCAGGCATACAGTGGGTAAAGACCCGTCCTTCCTCCACGGTGTTACTTAACTAAATACTACTTAACTTAAAATAACTACGACTACGAAGTTTCTAACGATTACATATACTTGAGGTGACCGACTCTTTAATACCGGAATTTCTAATTCCTAACAATCTCCCCTAAGGGAGGTCACCTCAATCATGCACTAAAATTACATTGAATACAAACAGATATGACATTAACAATTGTTCTTGCATTCTTGATGTAGTCCTTGGTTCCTAAGCTCGTAGTCATTGATTCTTCACATTGCATGTTTGGTTACTTCAAGTGGAGGTCTTTTATTGATCCACGTGATAATAATTTTGAGCCATCATTTGAGATTATCAGCCATCAAAAAATCTCTATGACATCCTTTGTGGTGTTGGTATTATGTGATGTTGTGACTTTAGGACCGACATGCTCACATTCTGGATCATGATATCTTCTCATCGAGTAGCGGAAGCATTTGTTGAATCATGATATTGGCAGCAGCAGAAGCGTAAGCATGGAGTGAAAGTATCAGAGTCATTGATGCACTAATCATGATTTCTTTTGAGATGAATGTGTTAAGTGAGCATGCGGCTATGGATTGACCGCTTCATTCTCAATACCGCAAACGCCGGCGTACTGCATACAACAGCTTAGCAATAAATCGCACGAAAGTGTCTTTGATCACTTTCGTTGAATTGAGGTACACGCCCACGGTTCCCTCGTTGATCAAGATAAGTACCGCCTGTGATCGTATAATTCAAGAATTTCCTTGACAGGTTTTCGCAAATGCTCTAGCCGTTCTCAAACCGAACATCTCAAAGAAGACAACACGGAGTGAGTGAACCAAATAATTTGAGTCCACCGATTGATGAAAAGATATTTGACAAACAATCGTGTATCGCTCAATAGAAATTGTTTTTGCAATACAATGAAGGTTTTAATGAAAATCAATTATCAATCATAAAACACCTTTTGATTTGAAAATTAGTACACGGTCGACGTGCTAATGAAAAGAGTTTTAAAGCACAAAGACCGGTTTTTCAAAGGTATCCGCCAATCCATAACCTGAACCATGATTGATTCAAAAGATTGAATCGCCCCATTGTTTCTATCAGCTTGTCACATGGTTGATCTATATAATAGATCTCACATGCCACCTACCAAGAGCTTGTTAGATGTTGGCTCCAGAAGGCTTTCCATCTTCATAGTGAATATGTAAACATATCACTCGATGTTCCGCAATACCACAAGGATAATGCGTAGGACTCAAGATATAATCTCTTTCCACATTGTGTGAAACAGAGAGTCTTCATTGAAAGTGTCCTAATGAGATTTATTGATGATCTCGTGGCTCTAGACTCAATTTGTGCATATTTGGATCCTGTCGGAGACTAGGGAAAGAGTCTCCTTCTTCAATATCAACAATCTCTAAGAGAAAGTCGATAGATAATGTCGGTTCCCGTGAGAATGAAACAAGTCCTTTTAAGAGGAACTTGAGTGGTTTGGGAAGTTGAAGTGCAAGTGCCACCGGGTCCATGACGCCTTGTCTTCAATACCGATGTTACCATCAAGAGCATATGAATTGAACTCGGTTTCTGCTCTAAGGTTGAATAAATGGAGGGCTATTTGTTTTCACCCTTTTCTCATTCAATTCTTTTTAATTCTTCAACCCCTTCAAGCTTACCGAGACTTCATAGCTAGAACCTTGTTGGGTTTATTCCAAGACTAGCTCAGCCTTAGTCCGCACTCTTCCCATTCCTCATTTTTCTCCTTTTATTATCATACCTAAGAACTCTACACTAACTAGTGGATAGTTCCTGGGTAGATCCCTCCGGTTCTGGCGGATCTTGGGAACAAAACCTAACCTTATCATCCTTATATCACCGTACATAAAGTAAAGTTGGTCGGTCTTTTGGTATTGTTCATCTGCCGTTGGAACCAATTGAAAACCATTTGAAAATCAATTCGAATACTTGTGATATATTATCAAAGCATTTTGTACCTGAATTGTTTTTGATATTTTTAGAACGAGAACTCCCCTCAACATGTGCATCAAGTATTTGAAAATGTTTTGCACACGGAGGCAAGAGAAAGAATTAACTTCTTTGATTACCATTTTCTAAAAGATATCAACATCACTTCCCAAATCGAATCAAGTAGATAAAGCATTTTGGGAAGGATGAGATTTTCATGATTTTGCTCCCCCTCAATATGTGCCTCGAGGTTTGAAAAGAGTTTTACACATACTAGAGGGAACCTGCACATTGAGATAAGTGATCACGTTTCAAATCATTGTGGTTTAATATAGATGCTCCCCTCAATGTGTGCATGGAAAATTTGAAATCGTTTGTCACTTACGGGAGGCAAACATGCTAATCACTTAAGAAACCATTTATCTAATTATCGCTTTAAATCCTATTTAAATCACAACTTCTCCCCCGATCACAATTATTAAAACATTTGAGATTTGTGATCTTTGTAGATTTAAATTGATTTTGAAAGCTTTTAAGGAGAATTGTGACTTGATTATGAAAGCGCTTTAACTGATAAGGATCTGATGTTGAGATTTTAAACTCCATTGGTTAAACATGCATGTACATCTTTTGAAAACAATTTAATGCCAAATAACTTTTAATTTAATTGAAATCATTCTCCCCTCAATCAATGACATAGGTTGTTGATTGAGCGATAGAGATTTTGACAGATAAGTCCCGATGATTATCAAAAATAGAGACCGAGTTATTTTTCAAAGCATTTAGTTTTCGCAGATAAATGTTATAGAATCAGAGCATGGAATTTGAAAACATGGTAAAACATGGCTCTGTTCTTTCTTTTAAAACCGGTTATTGCCTGAAAATGACAATAAACCATTGTTTCTCTTTCTCTCAAACATAATTTTTGATTTTTTTTTTTTTTTTAAAATTCGAACAACATCTAAAGTCCCGTGTCATTCTTTGAATGACAACACAAAGACCGTAGATATTATCGAACAGAGAAAACGCATGACAAAAAGACAATATTTTTGAAGATTTTTCAATTTTTCGATTTTTATGGATTTTGAAAGTTTTATAATTTTGTATTTTGTTTTTCCAATAAATATTTACAAGAGATAGATGAAGATAGACCTTTACTCCTCGCCTTCCTCCAAGACGCTTTGAGAGTATTCGGTTGAAGGCTTTTCAAGCCAAGACGTGGAAGAATAAACTCAAAACCTTCTCTTGGAAGAGCTTTGGTGAAGATGTCCGCTAACCGATATTCAGACCTCACAAAATATAGTTCCACCACACCTTTTTCCACTTGTTCCCTGATGAAATGATGTCGAATGTCGATATGCTTTGCTCTTGAGTGTTGAACGTTGTTGCATGAGAGAGCAATAGCACTTTTATTATCACAAAGACAGAGGATTTTGTTGAATTCAAAGCCATAGTAAGATAATTGAGATCTCATCCATAAGATTTGAGCACAACAAGATGACATGGCTATGTATTCAACCTCTGTAGAGGAAATAGAAGTACTCATTTGCTTCTTTGAAGACCACCTCACAAGCTTATCACCCAAAAACCGAAAGCACCTCCGCATGTACTTCGACGTGTATCTTGACAACCGCATGATCAAGATCTGCATAGGCCGTTTGTGACATACCGGTGTCCTTCGGGTACCATAGTCCCATATTGATGGTTCCTTGGAGATACCGAAGACCCGCTTAACCGCTTCAAGGTGCTTTTAGTAGGCTTAGCCCGGTATCTAGCACACATGCAAACAAATAACAAGATGTCCGGTCTACTAGTCGTGAGGTACATCGTGGATCCAATCATACTACGATATTTCGTTTGGTCAATCATGATCCCCGAGTGGTCCTCATCTAGTTTGGTTCGATCAATCATGGGGTGTCAACAGGGTCACTTGAATCAAATCCAAATTTCTTTAAAATTGCATATTTAGATTGATTTATGAAAATGCCTCCGGGACTTTGTGAAATTTGTAATCCCAAGAAAACCGACATTTGTCCCATCATTGACATTTGAAACTTAGAACTCATTTCATTAGAAAATGATCACATTCCATTGGGTCAGTCGAAGCAAAAATAATATCATCAACATAAATTTGAACATGAGTTAAATGTTTGCCCGACTTCCTGGTGAACAATGTAGGATCAATCGCTTCCTTTATCAATCCGATGATAGAAGAAACTTTGACAAAGGTATCATACCATGCCCCTGCTTGCTTTAAACCGTAAAGAGCCTTCTTCCGACGATAAACGTGAGTAGGATGCTCTTGATTCACAAATCCTTCAGTTGGCCGACGAGACGACTTCTTTAAGATCTCCGCTCGTAAATGCCGCCTTCACATCCATCTGATACACTACCATGTTCTTACTAGCAGCGTTAGCCAAAAATATTCTAATTGCCTCGATTCGAGCAACAGGAGCAAAAGATTCTTCAAAGTCTATACCCTCCTCTTGACGATATCCTTTAGCAACTAAACGAGCCTTGTTCTTCAACACATCACCATGCTCATCAAGTTTTACTTTGAAGATCCATTTGAGAGCTATAATCATAGCACACTCGAGCGGTACTAACTCCCATAAATCTAGTCGATCAAACTCATGAATTTCTTCTTGCATGGCATTGAACCAAATTGCCTTCATTCATGGCGGTAATAACATCTTTTGGTTCGATCTTAGAAAGTACGGAGTTGAAGAAACACCATAAGGCATCGGTTGCAAGTTGTTTCCGGGTTGATACAGAACGAGAGGGATTTCCAATGATGTTGTCTAATGGATGATCGTGAGTCCATTTTCTAAGGTGTTCATGTGGCGCTTGTTGAGGAACCGAGGTAGCTGAGTCGATGTCTCCTGAAGAAGATGGTTCTGATGATGATTCAGAGGCAAATATGTTTTCAAATGGAGCATCTTCGAGAATAGCAAAGGGATTAACTTCATCATTGATGCCATAAACATTTCCATGATGTACATTTGAAGAATGATGATTTGTTGATGAGACTCAAGGATCAGCAGCAGGTGCTTCTTGACTTAAAGATATTGAGACTCAAGGATTGACTTCATTCACAGGAATATGAGCATCCTCTGTTGCAGGAATCATTACCTCATTAGTGTTTGAATCATACAGTTCATCAAACATAGGATCAAACAATTTCTTTACATCATCTTCGATGGGGTACATATGGAGTTTCTTGAGTAGAGTTTGGAACAAGAGATGAACCAATGGGACTGTCTTTGAAGTGCGGGTCCCGAAATGGATTGTCCAGAGCCATTTGACCGGTCACCATCAAACGTAACGTGAATGGTTTCCATGATATTTCTGGTTCTTTTGTTATAGATTCGATATCCCTTTTTGTTTGGTGCATATCCTACAAATACTCCAATGTCGCTTTAGCCCTTAGTTTCTCTAAGTCTTGACCCTCATTAGTTGGATAGCACAATGCACCAAACACACGAAGGAAAGAGAGATTAGGTTTTCTCGTTGTGGACAAGTTCATATGGAGTTTTTCCATGTACGTGTGGATTAGGAACGATTTTGTGTATAGCATGCAAGGCGATTGCCTCACCCAGAGAAACATTGTAACCTTTGAGTAAATCAACATTGTTCTAGCGGCTTCAACCAGAGTCCGATTTCGCCTTTCAACTACACCGCTCGTTGAGGAGTTCGTGAAATACTTCTTTGATGACCGATTCCAACGCTTTCATAGAATTCATTAAGTTGTTTGTTGACAAACTCGCCCATTGTCTGCTCGACAATTCGACGGTTTTGTTAAGTCGAACCTCGCACTGCTTGATGAGTTTGATGATGATATCAGGAGTTTCATCCTTTGTCCTTATGAACTTGACCCAAGTGAATCTAGAGTAATCATCAACCACAACTAACACATATTTCTTCCCAAAGATATTTTGTACCCTCATTGGTCCACATAAGTCCATATGAATCATATGAAGGACTTCTGTGACAGAGTTAGTAGGTTTGGGTTTATGGGCATATTTCTTGCTTTTTCCCAATTGACATGCTGAACAAAGATGATCCTTTTCATACTTTAGTCTAGGTAAACCTACAACTAGGTCCTTTCTCGAAAGATCGTTGATGGTGCCGAAGTTCAAGTGATTGAGACGACGGTGCCATAACCATGACTTTGTTTTTGAAGCCTTTGATAACAAGCAGATTGGAGAAGCCCTCATCATGTCATCGATAGAGATGGTGTAAAGGTTTGACCCACGAGTTCCTTTTAACAGTTCCTTACCATTAAGATCTCTAACAAAGCAGTGTATGTTTTCTCAAGGCAACTTCTAGATCGAGTCACGAATTGACCAACGGAGAAAAGATTATGACCCAACCCTTCAACATAGTAGACTCTCGAGATGACACTATCACCAACAACATAATCTCCATAACCCATAATAGCACCAAAATGATCATTACCAAATCTAACAGTCCCGATGAACTTGCTCACGAAGTTCATGAGCCGCGACCGGTCTCCAGCCATATGCTTGGAACAACTGAGTCCAGTACCACGTAACGATTTGAACGACTGCAGTTGAACACGCATAAAAATGGATAATCGATAATTGGGATCCCCATGCAAGAATGGGTTCCATTTGGTTAGTAACAGATTTGGAACACCCACATCGTAATCAAACATCCATATCGAAGTAGAAGCAATGGAATCATTGGGAATAGATGCAATGTCGGTGTCAGATTTGCCCTATTCAAAGTATGTTTACTTCTTAAGGGAATAGTTCTACCAAGAGGCATCCATTTTCTAGTGGGCATAATCTTAGCAGTGTGAGAACAAAACCGATTATTCTTATGACCAAAAGGTATCCAATAATAACCTATCTTTATAAAAGTTCTTCCTGTGGGTTTCCACTGCTTTCTAACAATTTTCGCTTTTGCCTTTTGCCTTATTTGCACGATTATTAGCATTAGCAATTTTAACGGGCATTTGACAAAGATTAGACAAAGCATTCACACCACATTCATGATTAGCAAATGAATTCAAGCATGCAAAGATTACAAGGTTTGCAGATAGTATCGTAATTCAATTAATTACAAGACGCCTAAGGCTAATACTAGAATCAACACGATTCGCTTTATTCAACTCAAGCCTAACGTTCCTAGATTGGTCTTCTACTCTCTTCCAAGGCACATTCTTAGCTTGCAAGGTCCTATCATTCCTTGTATTGTCTTGAGACTTTGACCTCGCCGCTTTAAAGTCACTATTTACTCCTGTAGAGGGAATGGGAACATTAGTTGGTTGATCTAATTTTTGCATTCCCGAACTTGATGTGCAAGGATCTGAAGTACTAGAAGGCACATTAGTGTATACTTTAAGACTGTGATTTGAGCTTTTGGCAGGCACACTAAAGTTCACTTTCTTAGCACTAACATATCCGAATCAACTACTTGAAGGCACATTAGTGTTTCCTTTCTTAAGACCGGGCATAGAACGGATTTCCTGCTTGGCACTAGGCATAGAACAGGGCATCACAGCTTTGCCTTTTCACCTAAGGTTAAGGATCTTGGGCATGTGGCAATTACACATTCTAGCAACTCTTGAGATCGCTTTGGCCCGAGGCAAGCAAACCTACTTTCACTATCAAGAGGTTTATTAATGAAATCCTCTTCGACAATCTCACGGAGACATTCTAGACTATCCTTAAGGTGAGCACAGATTCATGAAAAGCATGCTCATTATTCCTAAGATGAGGAGGAATATATTTAACTGTCACAATGTATTTGCAGTCTAAGGGTGACTTTGAGACAACATTCTTATTGAAAACAAGTGGCAGCTTCCCATTTCCCTGACTTCTTAGATTCTCAATTTCCTTTTGTAAAGACGTTATTTTTTCGTTGTTTTGGTCACGGGTGACTTTCATTGAATCATATAACTCTTTAAAATGTCGCTTAACTTTTTCATTTTCTTCTAGAAAACTCTCGCTTTCCTTTTGTAAGGCATCAACTAAGTTTTGAAGATGAAAAGTTTGAGAATTCCGAGAATCTAAAGAAGGAGGGATTTGGGAGCCTGTCTTATTGTTCGCTTGACCCTTTAATTGAGAGATTTGGGCTTTCAACTTTCTCGATCGCAATCGAGCTTGAATCGTTCATCACGCTTGTTAATTTGAAAACTGCATCAAACTCGAGCATCCGACGATGTCTTGACATGTGAAGTTTTAACATTTTCTTTAAGATGTTGATATTTTAGTTGTAAATTAAAATGCTCAACTTCCAGTTTAGAAAAATGTTTAACCAAATTGTTGTGATCATCCAGTTCAATTTTCTCATTTAGTTCAGAATTAGTTTTTCAAGCTCAATGACACGATCATGGGAGACTTTCAGGCCACAGATAGTTCATGAAATTTGGAAGCATTAATAGAGCAATTTGAAGCAGTGAAAAAGATATCTTGAGCAACACATTCAAGAATAAGAGTCTCATTTTAGGTATGCAAGTTCTTCCTCTCAATCTCATTATATTTTAGTGCACGCCCATAATCACTAACTTCAACTACCATTGCATCAAATTCCTTTTCCATTTCTTTAATATCTGATTTTGTCCCCTTTTTAAGACTCTCAAAATGATCTTTTAGTTGTTTAAAGAAAGGCATGACCTCGGTTAAATAACATTCTTTCATTTGCTCAAAACCCCTTTCCCTTCAGCTTATCCCAAAGGGTGTGATCCTTTTCTTACAAGTTTTCTCAAAATGGTAAATAGTTGAAGAATAACATATTGACTGATTAAGGTCTTGCTCTTAGTGGCAATAGTTCTAGGAACTAAATGCATTGGTGTATTTGGAGGATACTCACGCTTTAGGAATTTCCTACAAGGGGGATTCTTTTCAACAAGATTTTCAGCTTTTTGCAAGTCCATATCCTTTTCCCAGAACACTTGTTCAGGGGTCAGGAATGTTTGAGGCTTAAACATGTTCAAGGAAATCCAGTTTTCCTTCTTGTAGTCATGGGGAGTGATAATAATCTTTTTCTCTTTGCATTTCGGTCATCTAGTTTTTGTTCATCCTTTCCCTAGTGACTTCATCTGATTTCTTATCTTCCTCGGTGCACTCAACGCAACTAGGTTTCTGCCTAGGCTTAAGAATTTCATTACCATCATAAAGCACCTTATGAGCATTTCTAGCCTTTTAATTACCTCTGGATTTGGTTCCTCAACAAGGGGAATGCTATGCTTATCGCTTAAGACTCTATGTTTAGTGACCATGTGAGCAAATCAATGGTGTTTCCTTGTTTGTACAACTTGTTCTCAAGTTTGTTTTTCAAAGTTTTCAGATTAGAAAAATCTCTCAAGAGTTTTGATTCCTTTGCATTAAATTCTTGCTTAAGCATTTTCACATTTTCTTGAAGTTCTTGTTTTTGTTTAGATGTTTTAGAGAGTTTTTCTTGCAAGGAATTTAATTCTTGTTTCAATATTTCTTCTCTAAACTTACTTTTTCTAATTACTGTACTTACTTGGTTATCCATTTCCTCGCTCACGAAAGTGGTCAACTCAAATTTAGCACGTTGTTCATAAATAGCAACACGTACTTTATAGGCATTTAGTTCTAAATAATGGAATCATCAGGGGCACATGCAGTGTATTCATCACAAACATAGTCATTGTTGACTGCAGAAGATGCATCACTTGGTACAACTTCACTTTCACTTTGTTTCACGTATTGATCATATGGGACAATATTGATATTACCCATATTTTCAATATTTGATTCAATAGTTTCAGCTGATTGTACTTTGTCATGCATCCGTGCACATCAAGATCATCGATAGTTTTAATACCTCTGAGATGAGCTTGTCATGGGATGGCCCAACTAGTGATGTAGAGGAGACCTTGGGAGAAACCATTGGAGAAATGCTAGCCATAAAATTGTGTGTGCCGTAGGTCCATCATCCACATCGAGTCGTGATGCATCACAACGACTTGAAAGGCATTCCGATGATTGTGACCTATCTCCCAATAGGCCGCTCATCCACATCCGCATCATAGGTCTTGGCATTGCCTTCAAAGAAGAAATAGCAATTCCTCTTCATTCAGAGTAGCACCATTGTCCCGAGCTTGAGCCAAAGATCTTCTCTCGAAGTAATCAAGATTCTGTGGGCGCTTTGGAGATGTACAGTTCCTTGCAATGTGTCCCTCTCCACCACAGCTATAACATTTGATGAGCTTAGTTTGACCTTGGTTACCATTCCTTCCTCGATTCTCGTTTCCAACATAACCTCTCCCAGCTCCACCTCGTCCCTGATCATACCGTCTTTCCTGATCGGTTGCACCACGATCCTTCCATCTTTAATAGTGGCTTGATTGTGTGGGTTAGATGCGGTTCTGAGGTTGTTGTTGGTTTGTGGGAGAGTATTCATGTTTTGACCGATGAGAAGAGCTAGTTGATTAATGAAGCTACCCACGGAGTATCAGATCGCCTTGTTTGTACATAGGATCATGAATGAGTTTGTGATTACCATTACCCAAGGGTATGACTTGTGATGCTTTGGTTGTGATTCCGATGTTTGAGTAGAAAGTCAGAGAGTCATTAGACGATCTTGTCTCTCCCTGGTTGGTTTTGAACTGATTGAGAATTAATTTTTCAAACATAGCATGTCTCTCATTCTGAAGGAGGAAGGCATAGAGTTGCTCATAGTTTGTATTCTTCAATCCTTTAGTGAGCTTCACAAAGGTAACAAACTTGTGCCATTTGGGATTCATGTTGTTCACAAATTTTGAGTTCAACTGAATGTTAGGCATAGTCATTCCGATGTTCCTCATGTCATTAACTAACTTATGAAATCTCACATAGTACTCATAGACACTCTCATCCGGTTTCATCTTGAAATGCTCAAATTGGCCATAGAGTTGGGATTCTCTGTCCTTCCATAGTTAATTCGAACCTCGAGAGAAGCATCTTAACATTGTCCCAAACTGCCTTAGCATCCGTGTTATGATTGATCAGCTTGTAGATGTCTTTAGGAAGACCTTGAAGAACAATGTTTGAAGCCCCGATATCTGCATCAAATCTCTTTTTATCCTTATCATCAAGCTCATCATACATCTTAGGTCTGTCAATTCCGTAAACAGAGTACCATCTCGCATTAGTATCAAGTATGTCTCTAGTCGCCTCAACTCGATATGGTCCTTCATCAATGGATTTGAGAATGTTGACACCATTTTCCTTTCCAAGGCAATACAGCCTAATTCGTTGAGCCCAAGAGTCGTAGTCAGGCCTCAAGCATGGGTGGACGAGTATCCGAACCACCGCTTGAACATCTTCGCAAAGTGGAGATAACAGTTGGAACGTTGGTAGACATGTTAACAGATTATACGGGATTTTATAGCTCTATGATTAAACCGAGAAATGGATTCTTTCACGGGATTTTACTGAATCAAGAGAAAACCGTAAACAATCACTCAAGACTCTAGATGATAAAATACTAAATCGCTAGAAGATAATGCACTAAGTCGCTAGAAATTAGTGCACTAAGTCGCTAGAAATTAATGCACTAAGTCGCTAACCCTTAATTCGCTACACCCCTAAGTCGCTAGAGTCCCAAGTCGCTAACAAAAAAACAAGTCGCTAAGTAGTAACTCGCTGCACTAAGTCGCTAACCAAATTTTGGCAAAGAATTCGCTACACAAGTCGCTAGAGACACAAGTCGCTAAAGAGCAACTCGCTACTCACCAAGTCGCTACCACAAGTCGCTACCCGTAGTGGAGAATCCACTACTTGTACTTTAACTCGCTAGATCTAACTCGCTAGTTCCAACACCGTAAGTCGCTACAAAAATGTGAAGCAAGTCGCTACCAAGAAACTATTCCGTGAGCTAAGTCGCTAGCTTGAAAACCCATATAAACCTCACTTTTCAATCCAAAACAACCCAACCAAGATGATTCAAGCTTACCAAATGAAAACCTAAACACTTTTGATGATTCTAAACATAAAAGTACAACCAAAATCAAAACTTTAACACTAGAAATCAATCAAATGATGCTAAAACCACTAAACTTTTTCAAACTTAAAACCACCTAAAAACCACTAGAAATCCAAAGATGTGTAAGATATGATCTAACCATGGCTCTTGATACCAATTGTAAGATATAACTTTTCACATACACATCATAACATTAACACAAGGTAGAATATAGATGGAATTCTAGAGAGAGAAAGTTAGAGGTTTAGGGAACTTAGTGAGAGAAAGTGAAAGATATTATTATGAGCTCCAACTCTCTACCTTGGGAGGTAGAGAGTATTTATAGTCTTACATAAAACGCCACACATCGGGCTGTGGATCAGGCATACAGTGGGTAAAGACCCGTCCTTCCTCCACGGTGTTACTTAACTAAATACTACTTAACTTAAAATAACTACGACTACGAGCTTTCTAACGATTACATATACTTGAGGTGACCGACTCTTTAATACCTGGAATTTCTAATTCCTAACACCTTTTCATTGTAGTAAGTATGCTTTTTGACATCGTAAATTGACCTAGCACTCCCTTCTCCTACCATTATTTTGGACATCTTACAATCAATGATGGCACTAGCGGTAGCTAATGTTAGGAATTGGAAATTCCATGAGAAAGTGTCGGTCACCCCAATTATGGTCTAACATATGTTAGCTCGTAGACTTGTAGTTATTTACGTTGTTTAGTAGTTAATTAGTTAATTAGTAGCGTAGATTAGTTTAAAGTAACACCGTGGAGGAAGGACGGGTCTTTACCCACTGTATGCCTGATCCACAGTCCGTCAGGAGGATGTAGTGTCTGTAACAAATAAATACCCTCTACCTCCCAAGGTAGAGGGTTGGAACTAGTGAAGCTAACCTTGCATTTTGTGTATTATTTCTCTCTCTAGTATTCCCTCTCCTCTTTTCATCTCTCTAACCATGGCCTTCTTGTATTATCACCATCCTAGACCACCCGAATCATCTAACAACATAAAATACACGATCCTACAAATGGTACCAGAGCCAAGGTTTCGTTGTTTGTGTTGATTCTCGTGGTTTATTTCATGGGTTTATGCGGTTTGCTCATTTTTTGTATGCGGTTTTTTGTGTGTTTGTCGTGGTCTTGAGAGGTGTTAAATCTGATGATTGTTATGTTGGTTAAATCTGGCTTTGTGTTAAGTATCAAACTGTTTTTAACATTGCTTACTGGTTTTAAATGTCATATGGTCAAGTTGGTATTAAATCTTATGCTTCTGCTGCTGGTGTTAATAATATTCTTGAAAGAGACTTGTGTCATGTTCTTTAAAGAGACTTGTCTGTTTCATAGTTTAAGCGATTTGTGTAAAAATGCTTTTGAGCGTTTTGTATTACTGGCAAGCGACTTGTCATCAAGTTCTGGTGCGTATTGACGTTTTTCAGAAGTAGCGATTTGTCTATAAAAGTCAAGTAGCGATTTGTCTTAATGTGTTTTTTTTAAAGCGACTTGTTATTACAATATGCGTTGACCAGGTCAAATGCGGCTTGTAATGAAAATGGTGATTATTCTTGGACTAACAACATGCAGATCTAAACAAGCAGATCAAAACCAACATGCTAATCTAAACAAGCGATTTGTCCTAAGTTGCTTTTTTGAAAGAGACTTGTGCTTTAAAAGTAAGCGATTTGTGAAAAAGAAAGTATAACAAGAAGATTCAAGACTAAGGTTTCTTTCAAATTAACAAGACTCATTGACCAATAACAATACATCACAAAGACAACATCAATACATTCATATCAGTTCATCACTACATATGGTATACTACTCAAACTCCAACAACATCAGGACATCATCACAGATTCTTTTCATCCCATATCTATCCCATGACTAGTAACACAACAACTAAATGAAAAACATCCAAAAAATCTCAGAACCATTCTTCGTGGTTTTTCAAGATGTTATCAAGCCTCGAAGGGCATTCCACACAAGAATTAAATCATCACAGATCTACAACTGTTTGAAGTCTTACTTCAATTGTTTATTCGAACAAGAATGTTATTTCTTTGGTCTCAATTCATTTCAAACATGTGATAGACTCTTTTAATGACCTTATAAGATTATTCATGACTCTAGCACAATGTTTTATCCGAACTTCAAGAAAAAAGGTTATAACAATTGTGTTATCCCCTTTAGACTGGTTCGTTCAAATTAAATCATGACATATGCAAGTGAAACCTACCTTTGAAACTGTTCGATGATCTCATGGCTGTCACAAAACAACTCTTTCCATCCCTGTGGTATTAACTATTAAACATGTCGACTCTAAGCCATCCTTGTGGCTGAGAAGTGTCTAAACCAATTCATGATTTGATTGATATGTGACTGAAGGGGGCATGGTATATTGGAGTGACTTTAGGTTTGAGAAGTGTTTAGATTTATATGGGGGCGGATTTTTTGAGCAAAAGAGAGAGAGACGGGTTGTAATGGGAGAAATATTAGGGTAAAGGTAGAAGTGTTGTTAGTATCTTATACCCGTGGGATTAGGGTTACTGCGTGCGCTGGATCAGTTCTTCAATTCTGACTTGGGCTTTTACATTCATTTGATATTATCGGGCTGGTCCTATGTATTAAAGGAATTAAGATGTGGGCCTCGTTAAGTAAGTGTAATAACCAACACCGTTTGTAAAAGCTACTATTTTTCAACATAATACGTATGATGATATACGTATTATCTGAATGTTTGGACATACGTGTAATATACGTGTAAGAGGTGGGCCGAGTATTATATGTCTTGAATTGAACTGGATATTGGACTGGTTAATATTTTCTTGGGTTTGATGATACAATTTTAAACCAAGTCATCTTGTGATAAATTGGAGCGGGTTGTGTGTTATTGGATATACACTTTTTGGACCATGCCTTAGTTGGATATTATTTCATGCTCGAGAATTTGAATTTATGGTTTATGATAAATTATGGGCTGAGAGTTGTGATTTTTCTATGAGATTTGACGACGAGATTTGTTGATGAGATTTGTTGATGAGATTTGTTGTGTAATGAGTTTTGATGATGAGATCTAATGTGTTATGGAGTTAGATACTTTGGTTTCTACATTTTCATGATGAATACTATTCCACGGCTTGAATTGATGATTGATCAAAGTTGACTACGGGATTGTTTGTTTGGTATTTCTTATTTGGAGTTGAAGTGAGGCTTTCCGGGCGCGTTTACTTATTTCGTCTTCTTTCTTTCTACCCTTCCGCGAAGATAACTTGTTTGGGCATTTATTGAGAATGTGATAAAGACTTGGCTACTTAGTTACTCTTGTGATTCTTTCTCGCTTACCCACAACGTAACTATCACTTCGGTGTCTTAAGCAGTTGAGGATATGTCAAGAGGTTTTATACATTGGGTACACCATTTCTTTTTCACAAGGATTAGTACAAGCTTAAGTAACAAATCTGGGGAATTCTACTTCATGTTCAAGTTTGGCATATCGGGGTTTACTTCACCATGTTGTCACTGCAATAGCTGACAGAATGCGTGAATGATGTGTTTACCAAAGTGTTTTTTGGATGGTTGATGATATTGTTGATGTTGGATAATGAACCGTTGATGAACCGCTGCATGTTCCCCTAAAACAGATATTCACTGAAACCAAAGTTGTCATAACGCATTCAAGCTGACATTGTTTACGGTTTTGTCTTGATTTTGTAAAATCCCGCGAAAGAATCTATTTCTCGGTTTAAATCATAGACTTGTGAAATCCCGTGACAATGGAAACATCCTGGTAATAGTAAAGTGCACTTCCGGATCTATCTTACGGTTTATTCTTGGTTTTGTAAAATCCCGCGAAAGAAACTATTTCTCGGTTTAAACCATAGAATTGTAAAATCCCGTAATGGTGGAACCATCCTAGAGAAAGGAAAGCGTATTTTGGGATCTTATTTGATGCTGGTGCTACGGTTTCTGTTTCAAAGAAGAGATAAAAGGGTGTACTTCATGAATTGGATGTGTGTTTGGATTTTCGTCATGGCAGTTTGGTTATTATATGGTTTTACGGGGTTATGTGCTTTTAACCATGGTCGGGATGAAAAACCATTATCATAGTTCACTTGAAACATCAAAGGAGGCTAGACTTGAGTTTTTAACCAGAAGATGTGACAACAGTGTTAATTCACTATTATTTATTTGAGGTTGAAGTAAAATATCACGGGAAAGTGTACTTAGTATCTAAAGGTATCGGAGATGGTTGGATGAAGATTCTTCAAGATCCTTGTTTGAGCTTATTATCAAAAACGAAGACTTGGAAATCTAGTTATTGTTGGGTGACTTTTTCCTTTTCTTTTACCACTTGGGGGAATTGGGCTCTTACCACCACAAGATAACTATCACTTTAAGGAGTTACGTTGTAGTGCTCAGTGTCACATTTAATTGTGGATTTTAAAGAGGTGATGTACGTCTATTACTTGATGGTTGGTTGGTTGAAGAGTATAGAGAACTTAGAGATTCAATAGAGGATGAACTCTCGGCACCGCTCTTTGTTACATATGTGCAAGTTTAAGTCACGAGTTCGGGTTAGTTTACTTCAGGGTCAAATTCATCATATTGGGTTTTCTCCATCAGCTGTCACGACAAAGAGCTTACTGAATGATAATGGGGTTGATTACAAGTTTGCCAAGAGAGGTTGAAAAGAGAGATATAATGACGTTTGAACACAACAGTTCAAGCCTCGTACTTCAAAGAAAAGAAAAGTGTACGCTTCAGTGCGCTTTATCTTCTGAAGAAGAGAAATCTTCTCAATTATGACCATTCTCATCAACATGCTTCATACTTTTTCCATGCGCTTTCAGTCATCAAGTGAACCGAACTACTGTTGATTGTTTTCTTATTCCACTTGCTCAACTATAATGACGATGGCGACATCATGTGCTAATTTTGCGGGGGAGAAGTGTGAATAGAATACATTTAGATGATAATCACTTGTTTAATCAAGAATGGCATCTCCGTATGCAATTATTGAGGGGGAGAAGAAGTGTGAATTTACTGCATGGTTGATTGATATCTGAGAATAAATGGTCAAACGGCTCCAAACTCATGTAAGAACCGAGCTTCTTCTTATTGGGTCATCTTCACATGGAGTTTTCATCTAAGAGCCATTGGTTAACATCTTCACATGGGCTGATTTGATTAATGACAAAGTGCTTCCAGTTACGGGCCTGATTCCCTTAATGAACATCTTTCTGTTCTTGTTTGATTGGGAGGGATTTGAGCTAAGGGGATTTGCTATTTGTAAGTTAACGGGAATGCATTTGGTGAGACGTTGACTTTCTATTTCCCAATTGGACAATCTAGAAGAAGGTCGAGTCTACAGTCTGTTCTACATTTTCTGCTGCGTGTTAGAAGACTAAAGACGAGTTGCATTTAACGATCTAAAGACTTCTTCTTAATCTAGGCATTTATCAAACAGATTGTCAGTTTAGGGGAGAGCACTAATTGGGGGAGGGTGAAATGTCTGATTTAATCCCCAATTAGACTTGCTCACATTCTTTCTTCAGCAAGTTGATTCTCACAAAGACTTCTAGCGAACTTCTCAACAGATTTCAAGTATTCGGGCTTATAATGTGTTGCTGATTCTGAAGTATCAAAACCAACAAGGGGGAAGGAGACACATATCTAAACGCGAGTAAACTTGATGAGCTTAATACTTCTAAGTGATTGAAGATATCCCGGGAAGACAAATGTCATTACCGCAGAGAATCTCAAGGTTTGACTCATGGCGTTTAGTGTTCTTATTCCAACTATGTGGGGGAAGAGATGGAAGATTTAGTTTCTGGTGATAAAAGAGGTACACAAGTGTGTGATGATTTCGATGCTATCGCAATCATAAGGGGAGAGATATTGTGTACATTGGGGACGCTCAGCTGTTTCACTTGAGTGCTTAATCAGTGAATCAGAGATATAATCACTTATTTCGGAGTTGTCATCTGCAGAGATAGTCATCCGCAGAGATAATCAGTGATTCGGCCTGCTTCTTCAATGTTATCGGTTATTCTCTTTGGGCATTCGGGTACTTCGGGTTCTTGAGCTTCATACACTTTCTTCAAAGGGAGAGAAAAGTATACATCGGGGTTATTCTTTGGCTATTGGACTTAATCTGCTACTTCGATGGTATAAGTTTCTCTGTCTTCGGGTATATGTGTATTCGGGTTCGTGAGCTCTAGTCTAAGAGACTGACTGCATCAATTCATCTACTTGGGGGAATTGTTCTCTTAACACCATTTGGAATGGATCGCTTCAGACTTCAGTGGAAAAGGAATTTGAAAAGAGTCATTCAAGCGTGGGATGATACGTTGCTGTTCTTGTTGATGATATAACCCCGAACGAAGAATCTCGACTATCGTTCTTAAAAGGAGCAGCGAGATTTATGATAATGGTGTGCTTCTCTGTGCACCTGGCTAAGGCAAGCTTGAAATAGAGCTTCGAATATGCTCATCTAATGGATTTTCGGTTTGGGTGGAAGCTGCCAAAGTCTCTCTTTCTCAAAGGCTCATGTTCTATCTTCTATTCTGGAGCCTCGGAAGCTTTGGTGGTGGAAGTTTAAGAGATGACGAATTCTATCTTCGACGACGTGCTGTTCGATATCATTATCTCGGTACTCGTATCATCATCTTCTTAAACTATATCATCTTCTCTATCATTGTAAATATTTATCAAAAACAAAATATAAAAATATAAAACCAACAAAAACAAAACAGAAAAATATAAAACCAACAAAAATCCATAAAAATCAGAAAATTTAAAAACTCCAAAAATATGTTTTCTCAAGACATGTCTTCTGGTATCGATAACATCTGCGGTCTTAGAAATGTCATTCAATAATGGCACGGGACCATAGATGAAGTTCGAGCAGGAGGTGTAAATATTCTTTTTCCAAAACATGTCTCAAAATATGGCTTGCAGTTACTTCAGACTGTAACCCGTGCTAAAACTATGGTTTGCTATTATTTCAGATAGCAACCCATTTTTCAAAGAAGGAAAGTGCTACGCTTAAACAATTTTCAAAAATTTCGTGCACTTATCCTAAAACATATTGAGGAAAGTATGTCGAAGGACTGCTGTTCCTACACAAATGTTTTTCCGTCTAAAATTCTTCAGAAAAATATTTGTTGTATTTCAAAATGGTGGAAAATGAGTTGCTTGACAAATCAACCAGAATCAGTGTTTTTATAAAAATTGAAAACTCAATCAATGACTTCAACGCTTTTAAACTTTTCAGAAAATAAGTCATTGATTGAGGGGGAGAATGTTTTCAAATCTATATCATTTAACGAGCTTATCTAATTATCCTATATACTTAAATGCAAAACATGTTAACCTACTTTGAAGGACTAGGTGCCTAGGATATGATTGTTAGGATTAGATGATTAGAGTTTGATGAACACACTATTCCCATGCTTTATATGAACTGATTGATATGTTGAATTGACTTTTATTAGTCGATTGCTGTTTGGGTGTTGTCGACCACCATATATGTCTATCTGTGTTCACTAACGTATGCAGATAACATGGTTTAAAAGAATGTTCCCGATCCGGATCCCACAATAGAAGATGATTGGATGCCGAAAGGAAAGGGTAACTATATCTTGGGTTGACAAATGAAGAAACGGAGCTTAATTTGACTTCTATGGAGAGTTGGCATGAAAAAAATGCAACGTAAGAGGTCTCACTGCATCAGCAGATGGTTTTCTTCATCATCAAATGAAGAAACGGAGCTTAATTGGACCTCTATGAAGAGTTGGCATGACAAATGCAACGTCAGAAGTCTCACTGCATCAGCAGATGGTTTTCTTCCAAACCTACAAAGAACATCAATGCAGCTACCAACCACCTAACGTATCTTGTGCAGGAAAAGTAGTGAATGATACATTTTTCAAAATATTTGATAAAATTGTTTTGAAAATGGAAAATATTGTTTTGAAAATAAGTTGGTCTAAATTTTGAAAATCACCGGACTTCATTCTATCAAAACCTAAGTCACTCAATCAACGACTACGGTCATCGATTGAGGGGGAGAGTGATTTATAATAATATATTTTCAAACGATATTTCTTCATATCATGTCCGTTTTGTACAACATAAAGTGGTGATCTAAAGATTTAATGTTATTTCATGGTATGATTTTCTTTAAAACTCAAAGATCTTTTTAAATAAATTTTTTTCTGTTCTTGTTTGATTGTGAAATTGTTTTATTTTACTTAAAGATCTCTTAACACTATCATACCTGACACTAAAAATCTTTAATGTCTTAAATTGATCCTTATCGGTCATTTTTCAAAATTAAATTTTGCCACGTATTTCCCCAAAATTTTCTAAATGATTTAAATCAATTGGGATCACAAATCTCAAGTGCTTTGAAATTTTTGATCGAGGGAGAGATCGTGATTTAAATCTCAAATCGGTTTTAAAGGGTGATTATTTCAAAAGCACTCCTTCATTCACGTGCCAAACGATTTCAAATACATGATGCACATGATTAAGGAGGAGCATTTAACCAAAAAACCAGAAGAGAATTTAAACTAGGCACATTTTCTCCTATGTTATCTAAACCTTATTAAATCACTTGGAATCCAAAATCTCAAAGGGTTTGATATTTTTGATCGGGGGAGAATTTGTGATTTAATAATGAAATCTGATAAATGATGATCGATTTGATTCAAATGTGCATACTGCTCTCCCATATGTGCTAAACACTTTCGAATCTCGAAGCACATATTGAGGGAGAGCATTTCTAAAAGAAAACAAACTTTCAAGGTACTAAGAATTCTATGTTTCAACATAAAGTACCTTGATTGATTTTCTAAATAGTTTCTTAATGGCTATTGTGATCGTGGATGTACTTTTATAGAACTCTTTCCTCTATGTGCTAAAATAATTTTGAAATATCAAACGCACATATTGAGGGGGAGAATTTACCAAGAAAATCAAATGGCTTTTTCTATGGAAATTGTGATCAAGAAATTATTTCAAAGAACTCTTGCCTCCATGTGCTAAACAATTTCAAAATCATATACACATGTTGAGGGGGAGCATTTCTAAATGATCAAAACTATTAAGGTACAAAATGTTTTGATATTATATCACAAGTACCTTGATTGATTTTCCAAATGATTTTGTCAATTGGTTTCGAGAAGGAAAGAACAATACCAAAAGATAGACCAATTTACTTTATGCATGGTGTTATAAAGATGGTTAGGTTAGGTATTCGTTCCCATCCCGCCAGAGCCGGAGGGATCTACCCAGGGACAATCCACTAGATAGTGTAGAAGTCCTTAGGTATGATGAAAAAAAAGGAGAAAAATAAGAATGCAGGAAGAGTGCGGACTGAGATAGAGCTAGTACTGAAATAAACCCAACAAGGTTCTAGTTATGAAGTCTCGGTAAGCACTGAAGGGGTTGAAGAATGAAAAAGAATTGAATGTGAAAAGGGTGAAAAGAAATAGCCCTCCATTAATTCAACCTTAGGGCAGAAACCGGGTTCAATTCATATGCTACCAGTGGTTACCAAGGTAACACCGGTATTGAAGACAAGACGTCATGGACCCAGTGACGCACTGCACCAAACTTCCCAAGCTACTCAAGTTCCTCTTAAAAGGGCTTGTTTCATTCTCACGGGGAACCTACATAATCTATCGACTTTCTCTTAGAGATTGTTGATATTGAAGAAGGAGACCCTCTCCCTAGTCTCCGGCATAGGAAACCAAATGTGCACAATTGAGTCTAGAGCCAAGAGATCATCCACAATATCTCATTAGGACACAAAATTAATGAAGACTTGTTGTTTCACACAATGTGGAAAGTAAGTATATATTGAGAGTCCTACGCATTATCCTTGTGGTATTGCCAGAACATCCGAGTGATATGTAAAGTATTCACGATGAAGATGGAAATCCTTCTAGAGCCAACATCAAACAAGCTCTTGGTGGGTGACATGTGAGATCTTTCCAAAAGATCAAGCTTGTGACAACTGGATAGAAACAATGGGGCGATTCAGTCTTGAATCAACCTTGGTCGAGGAAATGAATTGACGAATACTTTTGGAAAACCGTTCGATGTGCAAATCTTCTTTTCTCTAGCACATCGAATGAGTATTCATTTTCAAACACAAAAAGTATCTCTGATTGAAAAAAAAATACTTTTGGAAAAACCGTTCGATGTGAAAATCTCTTCTTTTCTCTAGCACATTGAATGTGTATTCTTTTCAAATACAAAAAGTATTTTTGATTGAAAATTGATCTTTCTTATAAAACCTTCGTCGTATTGCAAAACTCTTTCTTCTAAGCAATACGCGATTGTTTTCAATTAATTCTTCATCAATCAGTGAATCTCAATTCGCTGGTTCACTCACTCCGTGTTGTCTTCTTTGAGACATTCCGGTTTGAGAACAGCTAGAGCACCGCTAAAACCCCTCCAAGGAGATTCTTTGGAATTCTCCCTGATCACAGGCAGTACTAGTACTGATCAATGGGGAACCGTGGGCCGTGTACCTCAATTCAACGAAAGTGATCAAAGACACTTTCGTGCGCTTTATTGCTAACTATTATTTGCAGGTACATTTGGACGGTTGCAAAATGATCGAATTGAGAAGTCAATCCAAAGCCGCATGCTCACAGCATCCACACTTAATTGAACAAATCATGACTTGTGCATATCTACGTAACGTGGCTCGATATTTTTATACTATGTTTCTTACGCTTACGAAATATCATGAACCAAAAAGCTTTCGCTACTCGATGAAAAATGTCATGATCCAGAAAGTGTGAGCATGTCGGTCCAAAAGTCACAACTTCACATGATGGCAACACAACAAAGGGTGATCCAGAGATTTATTGTAGCTGATGATCTCAAAGAAAGCTCGAAGATCGTCAAGATGTGGATCAGTTCAAAGACCTCCACTGAAAGTACAAAACTATGCGGACTTTGAAGAATCGCTACTAAAAGCACAAAGATTGCAGAACTTGAAGAATTGAAGTCTACGAGCTCAGAACTAAAGACAAAGATAGAATGCTAGGATGCAAAATGTATTTAATGGGGTGACCTCCCTTAGGGGGAGATTATTAGGAATTGGAAATTCCATGAGAAAGTGTCGGTCACCCCAATTATGGTCTAGCATATGTTAGCTCGTAGACTTGTAGTTATTTACGTTGTTTAGTAGTTAATTAGTTAATTAGTAGCGTAGATTAGTTTAGAGTAACACCATGGAGGAAGGACAGGTCTTTACCCATTATATGCCTAATCCACAGTCCGTCAGGAGGACGTAGTGTCTGTAACTATAAATACCCTCTACCTCCCAAGGTAGAGGGTTGGAACTAGTGAAGCTAACCTTGCATTTTGTGTATTATTTCTCTCTCTAGTATTCCCTCTCCTCTCTTCATCTCTCTAACCATGGCCTTCTTGTATTATCACCATCCTAGACCACTCGAATCATCTAACAACATAAAATACATGATCCTACAACTAAGAATCTTCTTCCTACTAGCAATGGGCATGTCGGGTCCTTATTCATGTCTAGCACATGGAAATCCGCCAAAAGAGTCAACTCTCCTACGTGTACTACCATGTCTTTTATTATCCCTATCGGATATGCAATACTGCCGTCTGCTAGACCTAAGATCATTTCCGTTGGTTCTATCTTACCTAAGTTAAGGCTTCTATGGAGGGACAACGGAACAAGATTGATGCATGATCCTAAGTCGGCTAGAGCATCGAGAGGTTTGGAAGTTCCAAGCCTACACGGAAGAGTAAATAGCCCGGGATCGTATAACTTCTTAGGTAAATTATTTCGCACAAAAGCGGACCCATGTTTTCCAAGTTTAAGTTCTAGCTCATATTTTTCTTTTAAAGCATTATAATAAGGTGCATGAGCTAAGACTTCAAGAACCGGTTTTTCTTGATGGAGTTCCTTGTATTCCTCCTCTAGATTAGGTTTGGGTTCTTGGTTGACGGGTTTCTCAAGAGTAGGTTCTACCAATGGTGCGGGGCCTTGGTATCTCATTTTGGATTGCTTGAAACCCTTGTTGATAGCATTTACCGAGTGAACCGTTGGGTGTGAGGGGCATGGGTGCGCATTCTCCCATGGTGAACAAGAACATGAAGTCGATGAAATCGAGCTCACTTTTGGGTTCTTTATAGTATCACTTGGGAGTGCTCCAATTTCCCGGTCATTAAAAGCTTTTAAGAGGGCATCAAGCTTGTTTGTCATCTCACCTTATCGTCGCTTAAAATCGGCTTCAAGCTTAGTTAATCGATTTTCTTAAGATGACATGAATCTAGATGCAATTGCCTCAAGACTAGTGGGGTTCTCGGTGTTTGGAGGGTTGAACATATTAGGTGGACTAGATGAGCTTTGGGGCGTGCTTGAATTTTGGTTCCACTTAAGGTTAGGGTGATTTCTCCATGAGGGGTTGTAAGAGTTTCCTAAGTTGTTTTGTTCGGGCTTGAAAGTGTACCACTTCTCTCCCGCTCCATCGGTACACGTGGAGGCGTAGTTCGCAAAAGCTTGTTCAGGGAGTCTTGTGCAATCACGAGTGTCATGGGGACCTCTACATAACTCACAAGGTAGAGTGATTTTATTCACTTGATGTGAAGACTTAGATTCTCGTAGGGAGCTCATTAGGAATTCAACTTGATCTTCAAGCTCGAGCATCCTACGGTCGGAAGATTGTGAGTCAATGGGAGGCAAGGAGATTGCCTTAACAGTTTTGGGCAACTCACGGGGTCATTCCAACTTTCGTTGTCATAGAGAGCAAGGTCCTCTATTATACCCCATGATTCTTCCGCGGTGAGATCACTAAGTTTTCCACCGCCCGCTTGGTCAATGGATCGCCAGGGGAAGTTGACATGATTATAGAAGAGTTGGACTTGAAGCCAAAGATCAATGCCGTGATGAGGGACTCTATGGATTAAGTCCTTGAATCGAATCCATGCTTCATAGAGAGATTCACCTTGACGTTGTTGGAACATCAAGATATCATTCCTAAGCTTAGTGGTTCTCCCCGGTGGTAAAAATTGAGCAAGGAAACAAGATGTGATATCATCCCAACTTGAGATGGAGCCGGCGGGAAGTCGCTCAAGCCAATTACTAGCTTGGTCCCGTAGAGAGAATTGGAAGAGACGCAGACGCGTGTGTTAATACAAATAAGCCGTAAAAACGTTTATTTATATTTTACGATCTTCTAATGTTTTGTCGATAACAAACGTAAAATCATATTAACGAAACAAATAAAATACGTAAATGGTTTGAACTAATAGTTTCTAACATATTCACATTTTCACATAAAACACTAAAACAAGTATAAGTGATTTTATGATTTAGTAATATATATGTACAACAACTAGTGTTTACATATTTGGTTAAAATATAAACATAACTAGTATGTAGTATATTGGGTAACATAAATGGGTAAAAACAAGTATATACTAAAATGGGTAAAAACAAGTGTATAGGTAAAAACTAGCTAATGGTTTTGACCCATAACCCATGGTTTTATTTATACCACTTAACCAAGTTCATTGTATCCTTAAGATACATTGTATCTAGAAAGAAAACCATGGATCAACCCATAACCCATGACCCATGACCCATGACCCATAACCAAAAATACCCATGGGCAAAGAGGGGCGTACCACGGATCCCTAGCTTTGTGCTAGCCGGATCCCTTGTGGTAGGGATCCGTGGGATCCGGGGAACAGTAGGATTTTTCTTCTATAAATAGTGAGTCATTTCTTCATTATTTCTCATCCCTTTCAATCCCTTTTCTAACACACTTTCCCCCCTGAGTTAAATCTCACTAACCTTAGATCCAAGAGATCTATGTTTGTAGTTTTGTTTTTGTGTGATCTTTTAGGTTCCTCTTAAAGGCAAGATCACCACTTTTGAAGTCGAGCAAGCTCAAGTCCATGAGTTGCCATGCTTCCTCATCATCAAGGCTACTGAAGTCTTCTTGTTGATGATTCCTTTCTTTCTTCAAAGAAGTGTAGTGTTGAAGACATTAGTGAAAGGTGTCTTGTAGATCTAGTCAAAGGCATTAGTGAAAGGTGCCTTAGATGTACATTCGATATGGTGTGTTTCGATGTACAAGATAGACTAGTATTAGATCCAAGGATATTGATATCCTTGATGATGTTGTAAAGGAGTAGATATCCTTTGGGATTAGTCGTTGGTGTAGTGTGGTAGTAGTTCCTCCATTGCAATGGAACTAGGTGCTTAGCCTAGTACCTAATAAAGGGTAGGCGACGTTGTGAAGGTGTAGTTCACCTAAGGTGTGAAAGAACTAGGTACTTAGCCTAGTACCTTATAAAGGGTAGGCGACGTTGTGTAGGTGTGGTTCACCTTGGAGTGAAAGAACCCGGTGGTTAGCCTAGTACCGAAAAAAGAGTAGGCGACGTTGTGAAGGCTTCTCCGCCATAAGGAGATTGGTGGAGTGATTACGAACTCTCGAGTAGGTGACTCGGGGAGTGGAGTAGGGCAAGGAAGGTGACCTTGTAGCCGAACCACTATAAATACTTGTGTTGTGGTTTTGTGCTTCTTACTCTTATCTTTTCATTACTTACCTTTATATGCTTGTTTATCAACATCCAACATACACATCCAAATAGATTGTCATAAGTCAATCTAAATAGATTAAAAAGAAGTTTTAATTGGCAAAACTATTCAACACCCCCTTCTAGTTTTCCACAGCGTGGTCTCCCGAGTAGTAGCATCGAGGTCGATGGAATCGACAATTTTAAGGAAATCCTTAAGATGCTGATTAGGATCTTCGGAACGAAGTTCATGGAATGCACATCCGTTTTGCACCAACCGGATAGTTTCGGATTGCAGGGCCGTAGTTTGGGCTTGGTCGGGAAGCTCAATGGTGTTCCTATAGCCTAAGTAGCTTGGTCTCGAGTATTCACCAAGAGTACGGCCTCTGGGTAGGTCATTTGGTGGTGGGTTGATGAGTGGTGGTTGATTATCACCTTCCATGATGAAAAGTGATGGGATACGAACAAAGGTCACGAAGAAGGGGGATAGACTATGAGGAAGCTAAAAATGGGGAAAAAAAGCTTACTTGATAGGAATCAAGCAAGGAAACCTAAACGAGGTGGACTCCTAACTAGCTATTCTATTCCCCGACAGTAGCGCCAAAAACTTGATAACGCTACATACATCGTTCGGGGTCAAAGGAACTTCCTTTTCGTCGAGCAAGTTTTTCAACACCCTAGGCAGTGAACCTAATCGTTGTAGTGTAGTATTAGGGTAAGCCACGGGAATTGATATCGTTCTCTAGGGGAATAGGAATGCTAGTGGAAGTTACTACGCTAAGGTTGGGGTTGAGGAAGATTATTTTTTATCTTTTTATGTTTTTTAGGAAATGGAAAGGTACGAATCTCGGGGTTTGAATTTGGGGGGTTGGTATTTCTACCGATTACTTCTACTTATCTAATTATCTAAGCTAAGGGGTATGTAGTCTATGTCTATTGTTGTGTGCTCGTATGATGATTAAAAATGTATTTGCTTAGGTTTTATTACTCCCTAGTTATCTCCTATTGATGGTTGAATTGTCACGTCCTTATTCTTAATCGCGTTGTGTTTCTAAGGTCGTAGGGTATGCGTTTATCCCTAACTCTTTGAAGCTACCAAAGGTTAATGACTAAAAAATCTCTAGGATCTATAAACTTTAACTCTAAGGTATTCTTTGGATTTATAGCCTACAATCTCTAGGTGTGATTATAAAATAAGGTCCAACAAAGATTAATCAAGCATTATTAGCACAACGAATGACCTATCGCAATACTAGGTCAATAACAATTAAGATAAGAGACAACCAATCAATATTCAATAACTAAGTTTCATACTACCTAAGCAAACACGCAAGTAAATTATCCAAACATGGGGAACATGCAAGCATACACACAATCAATGGAAGACATAATTAAATTAATGAAGTAAAACACTTATCTTGATGTAAGATAGGGTATAGAACCCTAAAATACTGTACAAGACAGCCTTGGTCCGGTTTAGGTTTTTACTCCAAAAGACTACACACTGAAAACTAAAAATTCGGATTCTATATATAAGATTACAAATGCGACGGCGTCACCCTTTAATTTGTGACGCCGGCTATAAAGGTTTCGTCTTGTGCCACGTTAGTATTGCGACAGCGTCACCTTATGCTTGTGACGCCGTCCCCTTCAGTCTCTGACATCGTCTGGGTCAAATTTAGACCGTCTGAGTTGTGACGCCCTACTCTTTTAAAACCTGAAGCCATCACTTGTAAATAGGCAATTTGGCTACTGAGTCGTCACAAAATTTGTCTGACGGCGTCTCTAGTGAACTGGGACGCCACTTGTAGAACTGACGCCGTCCCCTTTTGTTCTAGCAGCCTGAGTGTCTCGATTCTTGACTTTGGCCATTTTCTTCGTATATCCGCGCCTTTTCGTCCGAATAAGTGTCATTCCAGCAATTTTCCTTCAAGATACCTAAAAAGTGAAAAGGAACGATATTAATTAATAACGGATACAAAAGAAATCAAATAAGGGCTTAAACGGCCCCTCAAAAAGGTACATTTTAAAACCTTATCAGTGTTATCACAGAAGATGGGTACCATTTTGTAATGGATGTCATAGTCACTGAGTTGACTTTTCATCCATAATACATTGACACAACATCCTCGGTAAAGACTACATACTTCGGCTTGCTGAAGACATAGCCACTAATTATTGCTTTTTAGCACTCCAACAAACCAGCTTTCCTCCAAGAAATTGACAAGACCATGAGGTACTTTTTTTGTCCATGTTACAGCCTGCATAATCAGAGTCAGAATACCCTTTAAGGTCAAACCCTGAGCACTTTGGATAGTAAAGTCCAAGGCTTGGAGTTCCCTTCGTGTATCTGAGGATTCTTTTGGATTGGGTGATATCTTGCTATAAGACGGTCGAGAATTGTATGTCCGGTCTCCAAGCGATTAGATACATCGGTGAACCAACAATCCCCCGAAATGAGTTTGATTGGTGATTTGCCAGATCGAGGTCCAAGGTTGTTAGGAGGGACCATTGGTGTCTTCATCAAGCACGAGAGATCTCATATTTATTCAAGAGATTTCTGGTATATTTCTCTTGACTGATGGAGATTCCTTTATCGGTTTGCTCGATTTGTAGTCCAAGGAATGTGAGTTCACCCATCATGCTCATTTCAAACTTCTTTGTCATCAGTTTTCAAACTATTTGCAAAGAGTGTAATTTTTTGAGCCAAAGATGATGTCATCAACATACACTTGGACTAGGATCATGTCTTGTTTTGTCCTATAGATAAACAATGTGTTGTCTATCTTTCCTCTGACAAACTTGTTTTGAATCAGGAAGGCTGAGAGAGTTTCATACTATGCAGGAGATTGTTTAAGTCCATAAAGGGCTTTATCAAGCTTGCAGACATAGTTAGGGAATTCACTACTCTCAAAGCCAGGAGGTTGCTGAACATACACATCTTCCTTGAGTTCACCATTTAGGAATGCACTTTTTACATCTATTTGATAAACTTTGAAGTTCATGTAAGTGGCAAATGCAAGGAAGATTCTGATGGCTTCCATTCTTGCAATAGGAGCAAATGTCTCATCATAGTCAATGCCTTCTTGTTGATTGTAACCTTTGGCTACAAGTCGGGCTTTGTTTTTAATGACAAGCGTTTTCATCGGTTTTGTTTCAAAACCCACTTCATTCCTATGACAATGACATCCACGAGGACATTTTATCAAGGTCATGACCTTGTTTTTATCAAAGCTGAAGTTCTTCTTGCATAGCTTTGAACCCGGCTTGGATATTTTAGAGCCTTAGTGACACTTTTGGGTTCCATTTCTGATAGAAAATCAGCATATAGACATTCATTGGTGAAGTGCAGTTAATTTAGCGACCATGCTTCTAGTGAGCATGCCTTGATTGGGTTCACCAATGATGTTTACAAACTCATTGTCCGAGATCTTGTCCACTTACTTTGTGGTCTAGGATCCGAGCTTGAAGAGGTCATTGGAAACTTCGAGTGAGTTAGTGCGGAGCCACGAATCATTTAGATCATCTGTTGAGATGTCTTGTTCAGGTTGGGGTTCATGAATCACAGGTTCCTGAACATTTGGTTCAGTATTACCTATCCTTGAAGGGACTGATTGACTATCAATTATTTGTTGGTTGAGGAAGGTTGTAAGGTAAGACATAGTATGAGATGTCAGCATCAGCTTGATATAAGGAAGTGATTTCAGTGTTGAACTCATCAGGAGGATATCTTGATGAGTCATCAATTCCTATTTCCTCTACTAAGGTATTGGTAAATCTGATGCTTTTTGAACTTTCATCAAAGGTGACATGAAAGGTTTCCTCAACTTGTTGTCTTCCGGTGTTAAACACCTTGAAGGCTTTAGAGACCAGTGAGTAACCCAAGAAATATCCATCATCAGCCTTTGCATCAAATTTTCCTAAGTGATCCTTGTGATTGTGAATGAACACAGGACACCCAAACACATGAAAGTAGCTAATATCAGAAAGTCTACCTTTGAAGATCTCATATGGGGTTTTATTATGTCTTTTGACAATGATTGACCTGTTTTGAGTATAACAATGACTGCTTTGGCCTTTAGTCCGAAATGCTTCGACCATTTAACATTGTTCTGGCAGCCTCAATGAGAATCCTGTTTTTCCTTTTAGCTACCCCATTTTGTTCAGGGAAGTAAGGAGATGAGAAATTTTGGGAAATTCCCTTTTCATCACAGAAATTCTCAATCTCTTGATTTCTGAACTCAATACCATTGTCGGTTCTTATGTGTTTCACAGTAATGTCATTCTAGTTTTCAATTTTCCTGATGAATGACATTATTGTATCAGCTGCCTGACTCTTTTTAGAAAGAAAGTATACCCATGTGTATCTTGAGAACTCATCAACGATGACAAGTGTATACTTCTCATGTTGGATTGATCTTGGGGGTCCAAAGAGATCCATGTGCAGGAGGTGAAGGCAGCTTTTGATAGAGAAATTTTGCTTGGTTTTGAATGATGCTCTGTGATGTTTGCCTTTTTCATAGGCTGAGCATGGTTTATCTTTTGCAAAAACCAGTGATGGTAAGCCAAGGACTTTGTTTTGTTTGCCAAGTTGCATATGTTTTTGAAATTTAAGTGAGAGAGTCTCTTGTGCCCTGACGGTTGGATTTAGTGGCTTTGGCAAAGAGACAAGTTCCATCTTGAGAGAGAGTTGACATGTCTAAGACATAAACATCATCTCTCCTAGGAGCTATCAAAACAACTTATTTGTTGGCATTTAAAATGGTGCCTTGTTTGTCAATAAATTGCACAATGTACATAACATCATGATAAGGATTTAAAAGGTACACTTTTGAGGGGTCATTTAAGCCCTTAATTGATCACTTTTGTATCCGTTACTACTTAATTTCGTTCCTTTTCACTTTTTAGGTCTCTTGAAGGCAAATTGCTAGAATGACACTTATTCGGACGAAAAGGCGCGAGTATACGAAGAAAATGGCCAAAGTCAATAATCGAGACACTCAAGCTGCTGGAATTGAAGGGGACGGCGTCACGGTTTATTTGAGACGCAGTCGCGACACATCTTGAGACGACTCAGAGAGCAAATTCCTATTTTACAAGTGACGGCATCAAGTTTAAAAGAGTAGGGCGTCGCAACTCAAACGGCCTAGATTTGGATCCCGACGGCGTCAGAGGTTGAAGCCGACTGCGTCACGAGCATAAGGTGACGCCGTCACAGATTTGACGTGGCCAAGACAAAACCCTAATGGCGGCGACCCGACGGCATCACAATTAAAGAGTGACATCGTCGCATATTGTAACACTATATATAGAATCCGAATTTTTCAGTTTTACATGAGGTAGTTTTGTGGAGTAAAAACCTAAACCGAACCAAGGGTGTCTTGGGCAGTATCTTAGGGTTCCATACCCTATTTTACAACAAGATAAGTGTTTTACTTCATTAATTCAATTATGTCTTCAATTGTTTGTGTGTATGCTTGCATGTTTTCCATGTCCGGCTAATTTACTTGTGTGTTTGCTTAGATCTATGAAACCTAGGTATTGAATATTGATTGGTTGTCTCTTATCTTAATTGTGATTGACCTAGTATTGCGATAGGTCATCCGTTGTGTTATTAATGCTTGATTAGTCTTTGTTGAACCTTAGCTTATAGTTACTAGTGGAATTGTAGGCTAAATATTCAAAGATAACCTTAGTGTTAAGTTTATGAATCCTAGAGATTTCGTAGTCATTAACCTTAGGTTGCTTCAAAGAGATATGGATAAACGCATACCCTACGACCTTAGAAACACAACGCGTTAAGAATAAGGACGTGACAATTCAACCATCAATAGGAGATAACTAGGGAGTAATAACATCTAAGTAAACACATTTTTAATCATCATAAGAGCACACAACAATAGACAAAGACTACACTCACCTTAGTTTAAATAATTAGATAAGTAGAGTAATCGGTAGAAATACCAACCCCCCAAATCCAATATCCCGAGATTCGTACCTTTCCATTTCCTAAAAATCATAAAAAAGATAAAAAAAAAATAATCTTCCTCAACCCCAACCTTAGCGTAGTAATTTCTCACTAGCATTCCTATTCCCCTAGAGAACGATATCAATTCCCGAGGCTTACCCTAATACTACACTACAACGATTAGGTTCACTGCCTAGGGTGTTGAAAAACTTGCTCGACGAAAAGGAAGTTCCTTTGACCCCGAACGGGCGTTGTAGGCGTATCAAGTTTTTTGCGCCGTTGCCGGGGAATAGAATAGCTAGTTAGATTTTCACCTCGTTTAGGTTTCCTTGCTTGATTTCTATCAAGTAAGCTTTTTTTCCCATATTTAGCTTCCTCGTAGTCTATCCCTGTAACACCCCCAAATCTCGGAACAGCGGAAGACTTAATCAAGTTTTCGGGGCGTTACTATTGGATTGGTATCGCACACAAGTATAGCAAAAAGATAGTCATTTAACATTCAAAACCAATCCCCAATTTAGTCATTTAAAACATTTAATCCAAAAGAGTAAATATTAGGCCCAAAACATGGTTTAATCAAATAGGTCCCCAAAGTTTATCGAGTCGAAATGATCCTTGAACCACACCTTCTTGCCAAGCTTCCACCGATCACGTATTCCAAACATCTCTCAAATACATGAGAAATCATGCTAAAAGGTCAACTTACGCTGGTAAGTTCATAGGTTTAAGTTCAACAAAATCATAGTGGACCTGTAAGAGTTGATTTGCTATGCAAGACCTAAGATAGATAAATGCCGTTCCACACACTGATCCTACCCGGATCTCCAATTATATACTCACATCCCGTATCCAGGGATTTCTCGGGCCCCCGCGACTCTAGTCCAGCACCGTTGTGGCAAAATCTAGAACAATTGCCAACCCCGGACTAGGTCGAGGTAGAAGTCTCTTCTTAGTTAGGCAACGGTCTAACCTAGTCTAAGGCAACAACTACCGCACATCTATCTACACAGTCAAGCACATAAGCAAATCCAAATAGTTTTCACGGTCTAAAAACAGTATCATGATTCTCACCCCAATATAGTTAAAACGTAGATAAAAGTGGGGCTATGAAACTCACCTCAAGCAATCAACGTACGAATAAACACTAGCAGAAGATAACAGAAATCACGGCACAGCAAGTATCGACTCGGCACAACCTATTAATGTAGACCAACTTTAATATATACATTCCTCAAAATCAACGTTATCTACCCCAATATGTTCCATTCCTTTATTTCCAAAAATGTCTCATTTCACCATTTAATCCTAGTGTTTGGTATTCCTCATGTGGGTGTATCGACTCAATATGATGCTATGAATGCACTCAAACAACCAACATGTTATGCTTCGTAATCACAATATGCAACTCCATTCAACACCATATATGACTCAATGAGACACAAAGAGACGTCTAAGCGATAAGCTCCATAGTCCAATAAGTTTCGGAATAAATAGTAGACCTTATCGAATTTGTCAACTCGATAAACTCATTTATTTATTCGTGTCGCTTATTATCCCATAAATCAATCGTATCCTAAAGAGTCATAAGGATAAGTCACCCATTAATAAGGTTACCCAACGTACCTAGCGGCCTCTTATTAGATTCGTCAACCTAATAAGTCCGCTACCCACGTAGATCAACACTATTAATGCTAGGTTATCCGTAACCCATGCACACAACGTAAGCAATTAAATACTTAAACTAGTATTAAATGTCCACAATTGACATTTATTGATAAACGTGTACTCGAAACATTAATTACTTATTTATTACAAAACATTTCTAATTTAGTCGTTAGTTTCCATTTAAAAATAGTAAATAACAAGATAAGACTTGTTATCGACATTTTTGGTACAAAAGCCCATTTATTATTTCTATTTCATAGTTTATTAGCATTTTCATATATATATATATATATATATATATATATATATATATATATCATCAAATTCCATTATTAATCTCATATCGTTATTCGTTTCGAGTCTACAAGCACGAGTCATAACTTCTCGGCTTTTAATCAATCAATAGTCCAAATTATACTAAAGTCCATGTTACGGCTTTGTCAGAGTCAACTATTGACTAAAAAGTCAAAGTAACGCCGACGTAGCTCAAAGTCAACAATATATATATCAAGTCTAATGTAAAGTCACAATATCGCAATTCAATCCCAAACCAATTCAAAACAAACTCGCCAACCAATCAATCAACCAAATATACTCGAAACCAATGTCATGACCCTAATGGTCATGACACGGTCGCGGTTAAGTCCACGTGAACCAAACAAGCTCTAGAAGCTTTTCGGCTCTACGCGTCTCATCCAAACCTCAACTACATCAACCAACAAGCTACCAACTCGACCCGACCCGGACCCATGGCCCAAGTGGGTCACGTACGACACCAACCAAGACCCTTACGTGGGTTTCTTGGTTCGTACGCCCCTTCACCATAGCCAAACATCATCCAAACACAACTAAATCAATTCCACAACATCCAAATCCAATCATTCAAGCTTCAATCACTAACCAAACACAAAACCCATCATCTATCTTAACCAAAAATATGAACCTAAACCTAAAATGCATAAACCCATCAAATTGATACACCACACATTTACCAAACACTATTTACTTGTTTATTTAGTCACTAATTAGACTTAATTTCATGTTCCACCCAAAAGCCCTAATTTATTTCATAGGGTCGAAACCCTAATATGAAATTCGTGGCTTATTATTGCCCAAACAAGCCCTAATCTTGTTCCATTTACCTTATTCAAACACCAATTGCAAAACCCACTTGAAACCCTAAAAGTACGAATCTTGATTCGAAGATTTGAATGTGTTAATGAGGGTTTTAGTATGAGTATTATATATGGTTGGAAAGAGGAGAAAGAGAGCTTCAAGATTGTGGTGGAGGTAGGGGGTGACGCGCCGCCGGTGGGCCGTGGTGCCTGGAACAGTGGCCGGCGGTGGTGGGTAGTGGTGGCTAGGGTTTGTGTTTTTGGGTTTTTAGAGAGAGAAAGGAGAGAGAAGGGTGGTGTGTGTGTGTTTTAGTGAGAGAAACAAAGAGTGGTAATGAGGTAGTGATAGGGTATATATATACATAGGAGGGGAGGACCTCAAAATAAATAAAAAGGTGGGGAGGGGTGGACGGCTCAAGCAAAAGGAGAGGGCCGAAGCCGTAATTTTTCGTAAATTATCCCGTTTACCCATTCCCGAGCTCATAAATTGTCCCCCGAGTGTCCCACGACGTTCATTCGACTTTCTAACATCGTTATTTACGTTTTTCCACAAGTTTTGACTATTTATTTGTCAATTTTCGAGTTACGGTCTAAAAGTTACAATAATTCTCGTTTTAGGCTTTTCTAGTGCCGAATCAAATAGTGCCTGCCAAATAGAGTTGAAACTCATACGATAACTCATTTAATAATGAAATAAATCATAAAAACCAATAGACGATATAAAATCAAGTCATGGTTTATAAAAATAGTGATAAAGGCAAAAGCTCGGTTTAGTTTAATGTAATGCGGTTACCTAAAATAGACTCCCTAAATTGCCAGTTGTCACAATCCCTCTTTTCGTGACCTTTGTTAGTAACCCCATCACTTTTCATCATGGAAGGTGATAATCAACCACCACTCATCAACCCACCACCAAATGACCCGCCAAGAGGCCGTACTCTTGGTCAATACTCAAGACCAAGCCACCTAGGCTATAGAAACACCATTGAGCTTCCCAAACAAGCCCAAACTACGGCCCTTCGATCCAACACCATCCGGTTGGTGCAAAACAGATGTGCATTCCATGGACTTCGTTCCGAAGATCCTAATCAGCATCTTAAGGATTTCCTTAAAATTGTCGATTCCATCGACCTCGATGCTACTACTCGGGAGACCACGCGTCTGAGTCTCTTCCAATTCTCTCTACGGGACCAAGCTAACAATTGGCTTGAGCGACTTCCCTCCGGCTCCATCTGAAGTTGGGATGATCTCACCTCTCGTTTCCTTGCTCAATTTTTACCACCGGGGAGAACTACTAAGCTTAGACGAGATATCTTGACGTTCCAACAACGTCAAGGTGAATCTCTCTACGAAGCATGGACTCGATTCAAGGACTTACTCCATAGAGTCCCTCATCATGGCATCGATCTTTGGCTTCAAATCCAAATCTTCTATGACCATACCGACTTCATCACAAGGCAATCCATTGATCGAGCCGCCGGTGGAAGACTTAGCAATTCCAACGCAGAAGAATCATGGGATATTATTGAAGAGCTTGCAAATCAAAGCTACGAAAATTGGAGTGAGTCCCATGAAACCCCCGTCAAGGTGATCAATGCCATATCGATTCCTAAAGAATCTTCCATCACTGAAGAGCAAATGAGTGCTCTTGAGAGAAGGATCGATTATCTGATTGAGAGGCAAAAGAGAGCCCCTGGACGAATCCCTCGAGAAATGGTTAATTCCGCTAATTCCACCAACCACGCAACACCTTTCTCTGAATCCCCAAGTCGTGAGCAAAATCTCAATTCCGAACGGCGCTTCCATTCTACTTTTCCAATACCACTCTCACCGAGCTTTAAGGAACAAATGAGGGAGTACATGGCAGCCCATACGGAGAGATTAGCAAAATTTGAAGAGGAGGTTTATAGGCAAAGGGAGGAGATGCAGGCAAAGATGACGGAGATGACGAACTTGGTAAAAGAGTATACCAAGACAAAAGTTCCCGAAAAGGTACTAGTAAGAAGCAATGATTACCCTCCGACTTCGTTTGTTAACACCATTTCCATTATGCCTGATAAAGATGGAACAGATGAGGAGAAGGAAACTGAGAAAAGCAAGAGGGAGGAGGCTGAAACTAATGATGAACCCGATACCATTGAGTACTACCTTAAGCACGAGATTAATAAAAAAACCATTGTTAACCAAGTGAACAACTTTAGGTACAATGAGGTTCTTAGGAAAGCCCTAGAAGGAAAAATAATAGAAAAAGAGTATGACACCATGCCTATGGGACCTATGTATGAGCTGGTTCTAAAAAAACCAGTAACTAAAAAACGAGAAACCACAGGGAACTTCGTGATACCATGTAGCATAGGTGACATTGATAATATAAATGCCTTAGCTGATCAAGGATCTGATGTGAACATAATGCCATTATCAGTCTATAATAAGTTGACTAGGGAGAAGCCAACCAAGACCAATCTTAGACTTTCCTTAGCAAATCACACATATGTCTACCCCATAGGAATAGCAGTGGATGTCTTAGTAGAGGTGGCTAATATTGTTTATCCGGTGGACTTCGTGATTTTAGACATTGAGGAAGATAGAAACATGCCACTCATTCTTGGAACACCTTTTCTGGCCACTGCCAAAGCAACCATCAAATGCGGTGAAGGCATCATGATACTCAAAAGCGGTAAGGGATACGCTAGGATACCTATTGTTCCAAGGTATCCTCTTAAGATTATGGAGAAGATTACGGATGAGAATCCACAAGTCCCTAACAATATGGTTAGGAAGAAAATTAACGATTGGGAAAAAAGGGCTTAGAGATTTAATGGTTCAAGGACTACATGCAACATTGTGGAAGCGCGATAAAAAGTTAGGAAATAATGCTACCTCAATACCACAAACACAAAGGAACCCTAAGGAATTTTTAAAGGGAGAGAAAGTACTTTTGTACAAGTCACGAATAAGAGCATTAAGAGGTAGAAACAAGCCAAGATGGTTTGGGCCTTATACGGTGAAAGAAACTAATCTAAAGAATAAAACCGTTATCATAATACACGACGTTGGGAAGGAATCTACGGTAAGAATACAACATCTACGCCCTTTTGATAAAGGATTAGTAAAGCAAGAAGGTGACGGTAATGAAGTAACGTAGGGGCACGACTTCGAGTCTAGCTACAAGACTCATAAATAAAGAAAAGCGCTTCATGGGAGGCAACCCATGCTTAATTGTTTGCTTGTTTGTGTGTCGTATATCTTTTATTGATTGTTTATTCTCATGTTTAAATTTGTAAAAATGCTTTATTTTGTCTTTAACCTCATCTTAATAACATATAAAAGTATTTTACATAAGGGATAAGTGTAAGGAGGATTACACACGTTTTCAAAAAGAACGTGAACATGAGAATTACGATTATTTAAAAGATATACATGTGTGTTTGTTCGAGTCAAATGCTTGTATCGAGTCATAATGGATGTTTTGCAGGAAATTTTTCCAGATTCTAAAGATATAAATTTTCCAGAAAATCGCAAACCAGTTTATGTCAGGATAACCTGACGGCGTCAGGAGTAGAAACTGCTTACTAACTTTTTCTCGTTTTCTAAGCTACTTATAAATTTTTGGAATTTTCAAGGTCTTAATTTTCCATAAAATCTGTAAACATCCATTCCACAAGCATTATATCCTAGTTTAGTAGAGTCATATATATATTGTTACCGCCGATTTTACGCAAAGGTTTCGTTTGTTTTCTTCAGGTGTGCATGTTTAATTTCTCAAGAAGACGATACATAAGATTGGAAGGAGCTTTTCACGCAAATACTCTTCTTGAAGAAAGATTTAACCACTACTTCACACGGATCCTACCGAGCTAATCAGGGGAGTACTAGTTTCTTTCGTTTTTAATTACCTTCCATTATCATAACTTTGATATTTTCGTGGAACATTGGGGACAATGTTCAGTTTAAGTGTAGGGAGGAAAAATAAAACGGGAACTTTGAAACTATGCTTATCCTTGACTATTTGCCTTGTCCAATTTCATTTGTGTAATAAACCATGAGAAATATCGGTTAGGGTAATTTTGGCACCAAATTTAAAATTTTTCATGACATGTGGGAGTGGGCCATTAGTCTTAATAAAGCGTCTCATGGATAAGAAGACTTAAATTCCACCCAAAAATGTGAGGATCGCCCTTAGATTTGTAGGAATTAAAGCATTCCACTTTAATGCTTCGAGTGTGTACCGGTAGTATAATAGATTCTAGAACTTGTTTTGTGATGCATTCTGAGATAGCTAGTAAGACTACACTTGTGTAGTTAGGAATAACTAAATGATAAGAGGCATTAGGATAACCCTTATTTGATACCCGTATTATAATTACTTCTTCCACATCGGTTGAGTAATTCCCCCACACCCTTGTGTTGTACTCATCTTTAGTACACGATACCCCTAGTTAACCCCTCAGAGCCTATCCTTTTCGTGGTTCTCGTGATGTTTCGGTTTTCCGGAATATCAATGAAGAGCATTGTTTACAATCCACCCCCAAATGTACACCCAAATCGCCTTAGCCTACCTTGTATGCACTCACTTTTAGTGCATTATTGTTATCATACTAAACCCTTAGTTCAATTATCTAGTTGCTTGCATAAGTTGCTAAGTCGAGTCATATCCTTTGTACACAGTTTTGGGACGATTGGAACTCATGGGAAAAGTTAAATTTTATGAAATGACGGGAAGGAACGTTAAATTCAAATTCCTTTTATTTGCGTAATAATGTACTCCAAGTGTTTTGATCTTTTCAATTCGGGTCAAGTTAGTGCTAGAGTAATAAAAACTCAAGTGTAGGGATGTGCCTATAAATCCCTATTATTTTGATGTTATCGTAGAGGATGGTAGAGTAAAAGTGTATGGAAAAAAAAAGTGAAAAAAAATGAAAAAAACATACGGGCTACCATCCTACATCTATCTTTAAATTTATGTTTGTTTGTTTCAATTTATCTAAAGTTTAGAGTGTCGAGTCTTGGCTTAGCAACGCCATTCTTCTCATGCTTATAACATAAAGATTCTTGACTTGCCACCACTAAATCGCCTATCCCACCAAACCCTTTGTTTCCCTACCATAATCCTAACGTTACAACCCTTTAAAAGACCTCTTGGATAGTTTTTACTAGGTGCTTACGCCAAAGCGATGGAGGTTTGATCTAGTCTCAAGCCTATGGGAATCTATGTACTAGGGCCGGTTAATGAGTGTTTATCTTCCATTTCCAACTTGATATATTTTATATACACCTGAGAGATGAGAGTATCCAAACACCACTTGTGAGGTGCTAGTATGTAATTTCCTTGATTGTTATTACTTTTGCGAGGCTTATATGTGTTGTGAATCGTTCTAAACTAATGCTTCATGACCCCTAACTTATAAATTAATTGGTTAAAAGCACATTTGCTTGAGGACAAGCAAATACCAAGTGTAGGGATATTTGATAAGGATTTAAAAGGTACACTTTTGAGGGGTCATTTAAGCCCTTAATTGATCACTTTTGTATCTGTTACTACTTAATTTCGTTCCTTTTCACTTTTTAGGTCTCTTAAAAGCAAATTGCTGGAATGACACTTATTCGGACAAAAAGGTGCGAGTATACGAAGAAAATGGCCAAAGTCAAGAATCGAGACACTCAAGCTGCTGGAATTGAAGGGGACGGCGTCACGGTTTATTTGCGACGCCGTCGCGACACATCTTGAGACGACTCAGAGAGCAAATTGCTATTTTACAAGTGACGGCATCAGGTTTAAAAGAGTAGGGCGTCGCAACTCAGACAGCCTAGATTTGGATCCCGAAGGCGTCAGAGGTTGAAGCCGACGGCGTTACGAGCATAAGGTGACGCCGTCACAGAGTTGACGTGGCCAAGACGAAACCCTAATTTTTCAGTTTTACAGGAGGTAGTTTTGTGGAGTAAAAACCTAAACCGAACCAAGGGTGTCTTGGGCAGTATCTTAGGGTTCCATACCCTATTTTACAACAAGATAAGTGTTTTACTTCATTAATTCAATTATGTCTTCAGTTGTTTGTGTGTATGCTTGCATGTTTTCCATGTCCGGCTAATTTACTTGTGTGTTTGCTTAGATCTATGAAACCTAGGTATTGAATATTGATTGGTTGTCTCTTATCTTAATTGTGATTGACCTAGTATTGCGATAGGTCATCAGTTGTGTTATTAATGCTTGATTAGTCTTTGTTGAACCTTAGCTTATAGTTACTAGTGGAATTGTAGGCTAAATATTCAAAGATAACCTTAGTGTTAAGTTTATGAATCCTAGAGATTTCGTAGTCGTTAACCTTAGGTAGCTTCAAAGAGATATGGATAAACACATACCCTACGACCTTAAAAACACAACACGTTAAGAATAAGGACGTGACAATTCAACCATCAATAGGAGATAACTAGGGAGTAATAACATCTAAGTAAACACATTTTTAATCATCATAAGAGCACACAACAATAGACAAAGACTACACTCACCTTAGTTTAAATAATTAGATAAGTAGAGTAATCGGTAGAAATACCAACCCCCCAAATCCAATACCCTGAGATTCGTACCTTTCCATTTCCTAAAAAACATAAAAAAGATAAAAAAATAATCTTCCTCAACCCCAACCTTAGCGTAGTAATTTCTCACTAGCATTCCTATTCCCCTAGAGAACGATATCAATTCTCGAGGCTTACCCTAATACTACACTACAACGATTAGGTTCACTGCCTAGGGTGTTGAAAAACCTGCTCGACGAAAAAGAAGTTCCTTTGACCCCGAACGCGCATTGTACGCGTATCACATCACATAGTTGACTGACACTGATGAGATTGTATTTTAGACCATTGACATAAGTTATTCTAGAGAAAACTATTCCATTGCAGTATACTGAACCATAACCTTTAGTGGGACATGATGAGTTATCACTAAATACTACCGTGGGTCTTGGTTCCTTTACATATTTGTGCAGATACTCCTTAACGCCAGTCATGCTTCTTGAACATCCACTGTCTAGATGCCAAATAGGCTCCCTGGCATGTCTCTGCATAAATAGTAAACTGAATTAGTTTCTCTTGCTGACCCACATACTAGTGGGCTTGGGTCTAAAGGTCTGCTTGAATTCGGCAATTGACTCATGGTCAGTGGTTGAGTGCATTGTGCTTCCACAGGTTTTGCATTTGGAGACTGAGGATGACTCAGTGATTCGGGGTTGCTTTGAACTTCTCCTTGCTTGGATGAAACTGTCATGCTGGGATGTCTCATGAGCTAGATTTCCAAAAATATCACAGCATGAGTTCATGAGACAATCATCAGGAAGATGATCATTAAAGCCACAGTGTGGGCAAGGAGGAAAAGGTTTTGCTCTATTCCTGTGAGCTTGTTTGGAGGCCGAAGCATTTTGATGACCAGCTTTTGTGTGTCTTGCTTCACTTAATGAACTTACATATTGTAAGTGATCAGAAGTTCTGTGATCATCCTTTTTGCAGATCATACAAAACAGGATTCTGTAGAAATTATCAGTGGTATGACTGGTATAATGGCACAGATCACACTTCTGCTTGGGTTTGTTGTTGTATTTAGACTTTGATGAACTAGAGGAGGCTGACTTATTTTCCTTGATTGAATCAGGAGGTTTTTCGATGGATTCCATCTTATCAGTCAGTTTCCTCACAAGTTCATCGATTCTGAATTTGATCAGGTTCAGTAGGGACTTAAGATGTGGATAACTCAGTGGGAGTTGAAACTTGTTGGATTAGTTTTCTTGGTCTTTTCAGGATGGTTCTACCAAGTCCAGACCTTTCTTTTGGTGAATGGGGATTGAATTGCATTGGAGTAAGCTCAGAGCTTGGTGCTGCACCCTGAAGAGGTTTCAGGGGTGGAAATGGTGCTTGAGATTCTGCTTCAGACTCAGAGATGTGTTCAGTACTACTAGACACATCAGGGAGTCCAAGCATGCTATTTAGAGCTTGGCTTTCATGCTCTAGTATTCTTCCAGAATCGAAACTTGGAAGCTTACTCTCAGGGTTAACCCGTTCAATCCAATCACTGGGCTTGGGAGTTGACAACATATTGGTAATCATGCCACCAGACACAAATGGCTTTGGACTCTGGTCTTTGTTGTGAGAGTTAGGGAGATGATCTTCACCTATGACTCTTTTTTTGCTACTGGGGGCACCCACAGCATCAAAGACCCTAGGATTCTTAGCAGTCCAACTTTAAATGATATCTTTTTCCTTTTTAAGTTCATCTTGAAGAGCCTGATTTCTTTTAACTATTTCAGTGTTTTGAATTTGTAGTGTAACAGCCTCAAGCTTAGCTTGTTTTGAAAGAAGTAGTTCATCCCTACACTTGTTCAATTCAAAACTTAACTTGTTGTATTTTGAAAAAAAATTAATCGTTGCTCTTCTACAAACTTAAGGTCAACATTGATATAGTTCATATAAGACTGCCAATCAGAGTCATCATCCATAGAAAGTATAATATTTACCTTCTTCAATGTGATGTTGACCGATTCTCCATTCCTAACATGATTCTTCCCAACAGCTAGCTTGTCCTCTTTTGAGAGAGCCATCAGTGCACTGACTTGCACCATTTCGTCGTCTGAGGAGACTGGCTCTTCATCTCAGTCGAAGACTTCAGCAACAAGGCCCTTGTTTTTACCCTGTACATATTTAACAGTGTTTGCTGTTTCTGAGGGTGTGGCCTCAAGCAGTGCTAGCTTAGCTTTTGCTTTCTTGTACTTAGCTTCAAAATCAACATTTTTATTTTGATCAGATTTGTTTTGAAAGTTCTGATGAGACTGATAGATTTTAGGTTGAAATTTGCTAAAGCCTGAGGACTGATTTGACCCTGATGGTTTAAAAGAGGGTTCAGAAATTGTTTTTGAAAAACAGTCTTTGGCAAAATGACCTCTTTTGTGACACTTAAGGCATTCAGTGTCCTCATTAGCTTTAGCATTGGAAAAACCTTTGTTTCTTTTTATAAACCTTCGAGAGTTAGCAAGGAGTGCCCTTTCCTGAAATTCGATGTTCAGGTCATTTAGGTACTCTTCACTTGATCTCTCATCAGGCTCATCATCTGAATTTTCCTGAAAATCTTGAACCACACTGTTAGAATAGAAAGTAGTAGAAATTGGTGTTGAAGTGGAAAACAAGAAGGGGGTTGAATAGTTTACCGATTAAAAACTTTGTTTTAAAACTTATTGAAAGATCAATTGATATTGATCTTAGATATGTTAGTGAATGGTAATCAATATGCAAACAATATATAAAGAGTAGATAAGGAAAAAAACAATCAAACCACGACAAGTTGTTTATAGTGGTTCGGTCTACAATGACTCTTTTTCCTTGCCCTACTCCACTCCTCGAGTCTCACACTCGAGAGTTTAACTTCACTAGTCAACAAGCTCCTTTCACCGGCGGATAAACCTTTACACTTCGCTTACACACTATTTCCGACACTAAGCTAGATGTCGAGTTCTTTTCAAGGGTACAACCACTCCCACACACAATGTATTTTAAGGACTAAAATACTAACCACTCACATTCACAATATTATGATGGTTTGGTACAACAATGATGTATAAATCAACACAAGATCATACAACAACAAAGAAACAAGACTTCCAACAACTTGTTGAAGCTTGAATATGCCTTGATCTTCTTTGCTACAAAAGAGATCACTAATATGATATGAAACTGAGTTAGAAATGTTAGAGAGAAGGAATGTATGTGAATATGATATAAAGAGATGAAAAAAAACTTGGTTTGGCTTTGCTATTTATAGCCAAAATACTCAGCAGGCACCACGGACCACGGATCCCTCAAAAGGGTTCCGTCCGTGTTAAGTTTTGGTGCCGCCGGGGTCTGACAGCAAGATCACCAAAATCTTATCAAAGTCAACCATCTCTATCCAAGATTGTGTAAGATATGTAGAATCTAAATCTACACAAAGTATCTAGTGAAATCTTCTAAAGATTTCAATGATGCACTACATGATGTCATGTGTTTGTTCTCTATTTTTAGAAATATGTTAAAATGTAAATACATATGTAATGTTTTGTTTTAAGAAACCAAAACTTTCTTGATCTAAAAATATTAACATACATTATGGTTTAGAGTCATATCAAAATATGATTAATCAAAATGTAAATGCTTGAGTGATGAAGATATTATTTGAAAAGCTTGTTTTAATATCTATTAAACTCAACAAGCTTTAAGCTTTATAAAAATTAAATTTACTTTTGTCGTTAACAAAACTTAGGTAAAGATCATAAAATATAAATAACGTTTAATGACGATATTTGTATTAACATAATATTTTAGTTTATTTTATAATAAGTTTCAACTTTTGTTTCAACCAACTAAAAAATATTTTAGTAAGTAACGATGATATTTTATTGGTGTATAGTATAACTAGTGGCGAAGAGGCAACCTGAGAGCATGTAGGGACTGCAGGGTTTTCACTGGCGAGGCATGCTCATCCTAACACAAATTGTTAGCTCTGGATACGCTTTTCGTGAGGCAACAACCTAGGAGAGCAGCGACCAGGTTGGCGAGGATTCTATGGAAGAATTTTTATAGTGGGGCAGCAGAGTCATTCAGAATGAAAGTCTATGAGGGACTTTCAACTCGGACGGAGGACTTGACTGCTAGAGATGCGGACAAGTTGTGGACTGTTCTTGCCGACATCATCAAAGACGCGGCTAAAGATTCCCTCGGTGTGGCTAGCGGGACAGCTAGGACCCAACCACCCAACAGGGAATCTTGGTGGTTTAGTGAGGAAGTGCAATCCAAAGTTGCCGTGAAACAATACAGATTCAGAGAACTTCTTCATTGTCGATAGGGCCACCAAGCTGACATTACCGCCGCGGAGGAGAGGTATAAAGTAGCTAAAAGAGAAGAGAAAAAGGCAGTGGCTCAGGCGAAGGATAAGGCGTACGAAGATTTGTACAAGAAACTGGACTCCAAAGAAGGGGCAAACGATATTTTCAGGATTGCTAAAGCCCGAGAGAGAAGAAGGAGGGATTTAGGAAACGTCAAATATATCAAAGATGTAGGCGGACGGACCATTGTGTTCGAAGAAGATATTAGGAAAATATGGGGAGAGTATTTCTCCTCACTTTTCAACGGAGGAAGCACTGAAAGAAGCGAGGAAGAAGAGATCAATAACCAAAGACCTGAATGCTACTATTCGAGGATTAGTCAACCAGAAGTGAAGGTTGCACTCCAGAAGATGGGAAGAAACAAAGCGGTAGGGCCGGACCAAATCCCCAAAGAAGCGTGGAGGTGCCTGGGTCAGGAGGGGGTAGAATGGCTGACTCGTCTCTTCAACAAGATCTTCTCCGGTGCTAAGATGCCAGAGGAATGGAGACTCGGCGAAGTCATCCTTATCTACAAGAACAAAGGGGATGTGCAAGTGTGTAGCAATTATAGGGGCATCAAGTTTCTTAGCCACACCATGAAGCTTTGGGAGAGAGTTATTGAGAGGAGGCTGAGAAGGGAGACGAGGGTGTCTGAGAACCAATTAGGCTTTATGCCAGGAAAGTCTTCGATTGAGGCTATTCACCTTTTCAGGAGCCTCATGGAGAAGTATAGAGAGAGATAAAAGGACCTGCATATGGCGTTCCTAGACCTTGAAAAGGCATATGATAATGTCCCACGAGAGTTGATTTGGAGAACTCTTTTTGATAAGGGAACCCCAAGGAGATACGTGAGAGTCATTAAGGATATGTACGAGGGGCTAAGACCCGTGTACGATCCACCGTGGGGATCTCGGAGTTTTTCCCTGTGAGAGTTGGGCTCCACCAGGGATCTGCTTTAAGTCCCTACCTCTTCGCCTTGATCCTGGATGACTTATCTTGAGGGATTCAAGAGGGCATCTCGTGGAGCATGATTTTTGCTGACGACATTGTGTTGGTGGAAGAATCGGCCGAAGGGTTAAACATCAGGCTTGAGCGCTGGACGGAGGCTCTTGAAGACAACGGCCTTTGGGTGAGCAGAGAGAAGACTGAATACCTGAGATGTGTTTTTGGGAGAAGCGAGTCATCCCACCACGAGGATATTCATATCGGCGACCAGATCCTGCCACCCAATGAGACTTTTAGATATCTAGGATCGACGACACACAAATCGTAGAGGATAGATGAGGACTTAACCCACCGGATCAGAGCTGGTTGGGCGAAATAGAGGGCGGCGTCGGGAGTCCTCTGTGACAGGAACGTCCCCTTAAAGCTAAAGGGGAAATTTTATAGCGTGGCGATTAGACCGACTATGTTGTACGAGTCCGAGTGTTGGCCCATCTCCAAGGCCCATGCTAACAGGGTAGAGGTGGCCGAACTGAGAATGCTAAGATGGACTTGTGGTAAAACCTTGCTTGACATGATCCCGAACGGAGTTTTCAGAGAAAAACTTGTCGTTGGAAATATTATTTCGAAGATGAGAGAAGGTAGGTTGAGGTGGTTCGGCCATGTCAGGAGAAGGCCTCAAACAGCGTCGGTTAAAAGGGTCGAGGCGCTAGTAGTAGATGGCGTGAAAAGAAGGGGCAGACCCAAACTCAGGTGGGAGGATAGACTTAAGCTAGACATGTCGGAGCTTCTCTTGTCAGAGGACATAACCTCAGATAGGAAGGTGTGGAGAGATAGGATTAGGATCTGCGGTTAGATTTGGCTAGGGACTTAGGGGGTTTAGGTGGTTTTGGTGGGTTAGGATTTTAGGCGTTTCTATGTTGCCTTGCCCCGGCGTTTTCGGTCTTTGGCGCCCCCCTTTTTGCTTTGCCATAGCTTTAGGCCCCGTGCGTTGCTTTGCTTTGCTTTGCTATGTGTTACTTAGGTTTGCCTACTTTTCTTGCCATGTTTTTGTTCTTTTTTGGTGCCTTGTTTTTTGCTCTGCCTTAGCTTTAGGCCCGTTCATGTTTTTGCCTTGCTCTATGTTGCTCCCTTTGGTCTGCCTGCTTTTTTCTTAGGGCTTTGGTCCTTTGTTTTTTGTTTGTGTCCACTTTTGTGATCCTTTGCCTGTGCTCTCTTCCGTGCTCCCTTGCCTTGTTTTACTTGCTTTCTTTCCTGCTTGTGCTTGTTGTTTACTGTCTTCTGCTTTCTTCTCTTTTCTATCTCACCCGCACACCTGCACTTGCCGCGTTGGAAGCAGTCTCTCTACTCCCGGGTTTATCTTGGGGCAGGGGTAGGATCTGTCTACATTTTACCTCCCCCATACCCCGCCCCGGCGGGATTGGGTTTGTTGTTGTTGTTGATAGTATAACTAGTGGAAACTTCTTTAACTTTTTGCAATTTCAAAGTGGAAACTCAACGTGAGACATATATTGTATTTTTGTTTTATTAAAGTTGTTCATGTTTAAGAAATGCAGAATTAATGGTTATTTTAGATGGCAAAATATTGTTTCTAATTTTGCATTTAATATTGTGGAAACGTAGATTTTTTTTTTAAAACTTTGTTCTTATATCAAATAATTGATCAAGTGTGATGCAATATGATAAGTGAAAATAATAATTCTACAACAATAATCATAAGAAGATTAAACGATAACATATCAATACAATGCAAATATAAACACAAGACAATAAGTAAAAAGAGATCAAACCAGACACGATGACTTATAGTGGTTTGGTGTAACACCCCCAAATCAGCGCAAAGGAATGGTTAACCGGGGGTGTGACATCATGGGATAAGATCACACAGTTACATAGAGAATGACCTACATGCGTCGTTTTAAAAGTACATTTGATTGAATTTAAAAAAAAAAAAAAAAAAAAACATGCTTCATGATAACCAAGCAGAAATAATCACACACTTACATAGATCAAACAGTGCCTATGATAACCAAGCACAGTGCCTCATGATAACCAAGCATAAATAATCAAACACCTAAGAAAACATGCTTAAAAGTCAGCATAAGGCTGATGAGTTCATAGGTTTAATGTAAAGCAGTAAAGTGGATCATAAAGTTTTAAGCATATGAACATTACAATGAATATACTGCCATACAAAAGTCTATTACACTAGAACTAAGTTCATGACACCGAAGCTATGACAGTAGAGCATGCAAATAAGCACGTGATAAATAGGCCCGACAAGTGTCTAACCCTTGCCACTCGTATTTCGACATGGTATTCCTTCGTTTTACCTATCTGGCCAAACCAAATGGGGGAGTCACCCCAATAGATATATCTATTGCACTCGCACTTCTCCCAGAAATTGACGGCTCATGATAATGGGCATAGTGGGTTACAGTGCTTAGGCTAGTCCGTAATAGTTAAACAAAGAAAGTAGTAATTTGTTCCAAAGTAAAACATACATGTTTCTTACCCCATATTTGTAAATCAAGTAGCTAAAAGATTAAAAGTGGGGCTATAAACTCACCTCAGTACAATAAGTAATCTGGGGAAAATGTCAAAGTATAGTAGGTGACAGCTCAGACACGCGACCTAAGTAAATATGGTTCGACTTAGTTTATACTAAATGAATGCAATAAGTTTTAAGAGTATTCCTAGACTTTGTATCACAACGGCATACTTGTGCTTTAGTTTTGTAAGTAGAAGTCAAAATACATCAAGTTATGTAAATATATATGTTTCGACCCTTTAATATATATTCTCGTGTTTATTAGTTTAAATAATTGCGTATTGAAAATAATCTCGTTTTTATCATAAGTATTCAAAATAATACTCTTTTATAGTTTATAAAATATTTCGTTTTTTTTTTTGTCGATTTTTGTCTTTTAGTCGGGTTTTAAGGATAATAACTATTTTATTACTTAAGTAAGTCTAGTTCCGTCTATTTGACATGTTTATAATAAGCATTTCATTTTTACCATTTAATAAAATCTATCTCATCGGTTTAGTTTTTATATATAGTTATTTTTAAGATTTAGTCTAAGTGTTATATTTTTAACGAAATTTCGGCATGACCCGTTCGTAAGTTCATACTTTACCAAATTTTCCTATCTCGTATCTAATGTTCCAAAACCATTTCTAAGTTTATAAAAACATAATTTACCTATTAGTGTAGTTTTCTAGTTAAAACTATATTTCTTGTCGTAACTTAAAAATACGTCCGTTTTTAATGGTTCAAGCGGCCACGTTTGGATTATAGTGTGTAGTTTATATTTATTTAACCTAATATTAAAAATATTAAACTCATCTAGGCATTTTTACTGTTTCGGAACAGCGGGTTATAAAAATGTATATTTCGTCGCGTAAACTAGTTTTTCAACCGCAATCAACACTAACAATCTATACCTAGTCCCTTCCACCAATTTTTAAAAGTTTCTGGTCATCCCAACAACTTTAAACTATCATGGGGTCCCCATCCACCAATTTGGTTGCAATAATACTCATAATAGGCACATAAACATAAATAACGTACGAATTAGACCACAAATCAACCGCAAGGACTTTAGTAAGTAAAGATTAAGTGAAAATAAACACAAGTATGGTGATACAAGAAAGCTTAGTGTATGTATATATGTATTTCATGGCATATGTATGTCGTGGCATATGTATGTATGTATATGGTTTCATTTTTAAGTTTTTCAAACAATTAGACACATTAACATGCATTTTAGCAAGATTCAAGCAAATATGAACAAGAAAGTACAAAGGTTTTAGGAAAACATGAGACTTACAAAATGGGTGAAAGATTAGTAGGTTTAGGGTGCTCAAGTAACCAAGTGACTTCAAATAAACCCAAGAACTACTCCAAATCTCGATCTAAACCTGAAAGTACAACTAGTTTCTTCAAGATTTGAACAAAAATGATGGATTATGGATGGGTTTGGTTCGTACGATTCAAAGAGGGAGGGGGGGAAAGAGTTTGATGGTTTTCTTTGTGTGTGAATTGCTATGTGGGATGTTATGTGGTATAAAACAAAGTATAGTGATATCACCATGTACTAGTGAATCAAGACAAACTCATGGGGTTGTTTGTTTGTGAAATGGGCAACAAAGGGAGGAAATGGGAAGGGGGAAGATTTAAGTTTTGAATTTTTGATGTGTAGTGTGTTTAATTTGTGGTGATTTGGTTGGGCATTTTTTAGCACTAGCAAGTAAAATAAAGTTTTATGAGCATGTTTATGAAAATAATATAAAAAGTTAATTTATTGACATTGTAATGTATTTATTTAGTGCGAACCATAGCTAGTTTGGTATCGGTACGCATCCAGGCTCGTCTTTCATAGAAAGCGAGACAATTTCTCGTTTTTTAGTCTAATAAGTTTGTAAATGTTCAAAAGTGAAAAATAAGTTATATTACTAGTTAAATAATGGTCTGGAAAATTACCGTTTATCACATTTGGCATGGAGCTCCTCTTCACCCTACTCCACTTCCCGAGTTTCTGTTGTTCCCTTTTACTTGGTTATAATTAACTACAAAGTTAATCTATCCAAGCTCCATGGCTTAGCAATGTTGTTTGAAAAACAGTTTAACAAGTTAAAACGTGAAGTAAAATAGACACAAGTTTTTCAACGTTTATATTCTTATTAGAAAGTTAATCAAAGAATATATTACCCAAGTGCTTGCGGAACAACTGTGACAACTCGTAAATTCCTTGATGCGTCGTAATCGGTGAAACATCGATTAGAGCGATCGTTTGATTTAATTTGAGATACGAGTCGTATTTTATATCGTTTTTATTGGAAATAATATTTTAAGAATAATGACGTAACTCCCGTGTCATGAATCATTAGTTTACTAAGTTAAACGAGCCCCGAACCTAATATAAAACAAGTTTTGAAAAGTTTCATCTAGGGTCCCTTGAGAATGTTTCATTTTCGTCCTTGTGCTTTTGAATGTACAAGAGTAGTCCCTCCTAGGACTATAAATACCCCTGAACCTATCTTCTTGGACTGCTTGTCGACAGAAAAGGATGATGGAGGAAGTATTTTTGCCATATGTTTTTCTTGGAGGAGGATTAGGGTTTAATGATATATTTTGAATGAGATTGTATGGTATTATATTGTGATAAGATGAGCCATTTTAGGAATGGATTAGGGACCTTGACGTTTTCTTGAGCCGAACAAAAAGGGATTACAAGACAAATTCTCAAATTTATTTACTTTCCCATATTAACTTGTGCATTTTATTTATTTGTTCTAACTTTGTGTACATGTAACATTATATAGTCATTTGTAATTTAAATGAAGTTTTATTATCCATGTCTTGTATTATTATTTATGAGGTAGCATTTAACGTACTTAACGAACTCGTTATATTTTATGGGTTTTCACAATGAGGGGTATTATGGTCTTTTAACGCGTTCACGATTTTAGGGTTTGACAATTCTCCCCCTCTAAAATAAAATTTCGTCCTCGAAATTTAAAACAAAATCAGTCATGGGCGCTTTGTTATAACATCATATTCGTTCAATACTCTAAACTTTATTATGCAACTAAAATTCAAATTTGACGCAAATTTTGGTATTAAAAATTTCAGGGTTTTACATGGTTGGTGTCACTACATGGGTTCGAGTCCTGTAACTTCAGATTCGTGGTAACGAGTATTGCATTTGTGTTTGCATCTTAGATGGGTAAATCGTTTTGGGTACCTTGAGTACTAGAGATAACAAAAGGTAAAACATAAAACTTAAGGCTAAATTTCAGTTTGGTTTACTAGTGAATGAGTCGGATTTAACGTGACTGCTGTAACCATGCGTTGGGTTACTGATTTGGGTCGAGCCATGGAGTGAGTTTGGTTGGTTAAGTTAATGGACTAGAGCCCATTTTATATAGATAAAGGATGGGTTTTATTAGGTTAGATAGTAACTATATTAGTATAAGTAAATGTGATAACCTTTATATATATGAAACAATTGACTATTGGGATCTATGGGTTGACTAATATCGATGATGACTCGTTTCGGATAAAAATTGGTACTTAGATTATAAAGTGAGATTGATTACGGACTATACATTGGACATTTATGGGATTTAATCTATTGAACACGTAATGATATCTAGTAAAACATTGGACGTTTGACATAATTGATCGTTAATGTTGGGCTCGAACGGATAGTGAACGAGTTATTGTAAAAGGGGATAATAACTATTTAGTACTAATTACGTGGTCGATAACGATATCGGACATTATTTATATACATTATAACTTATATCGTTTATTACGGTTTATACAAATAGAGTAAACATTTGATGTACGGGTATATTGATTATGAGTTAAACCTTATTAAACGTTTTGGCTTGAACGAGTGTAGCATATTAAGACTCGGAAATGAGTTTGTTATGTTTATTTCGCAAGTTTAATATATTTGATTTGCAATAATTTTAATTATTTCATTGATACATTTTAACTGATAACGAGACATATATATATATATATATATATATATATATATATATATATATATATATATATATATATATATATATATATATATATATATATATATTGTCGACTAGTATGGTTTTATTTAACTACGATAATAAATCATGCCTTATAAATATAAGATACCCTTTTTATAAACTCGTTGATAACATTTATATTAATTAGTGTGTTGTATTCTATTAAACGTCTTGGTTTGAATGAGCTTAGTATGATTGTTTTGCGGTAAAGCTAAATATTCCGTTTCCACATCTAAGTTACTATCGAATTATATAACTGTATAAATTATTGGCGGATATGGTTTAATATATTATAAACCCTTATTAAATACGATGGTAACTCGTGTTTCACGACACATGATTTGCTTTTATAAACTTGTTGGAAATATTATTTTGATAATATAACTTATTGAAGTCATATTGATTTGGAAACGTTGGAATAAACGAATGTGTCATTTATAGTACACTATTTATTATACCCTATATGAAGTAATTTCGGGCAAACTGGTACGATTATGAATAACGATTGAGATACCTTTATTAATTGAGCGATAAATGGAAACTTATCTTTTATTATTGAACCCGTGTGTTTGGGAATTGTTGGGTAAATTGCCGAAACTTATCAATTAACCTATTTATGTTGCATAAATAGTTGTCGTCATTTCCTAGTTTTTGACTAGCTTGAGTATGTCAGTATTTATTGACTTTGTCAATGTCTCTTCCATTTTTGGCGTGAGTTATGGTCTGTATGTCTTGATTTGGTCGATGTCTTCTCTTATTTTGCGTGAGTTGTACATCGCGTCTATGTTTCTTACCACCACACGAAACGTTAAAACTGAACTTTTGAGATATGAATTATGAACTTTTGGGAACGATAATGTATTTTTGAAAGTAACGACATGAATGATCCACGAAAACTACAACACATTACTTTCTATTGATTTCTTTATCGTATGAGCCGTATTCTAAGAATATCGTATACATATTAGGTTGTGTCACAACTATTCTATTGTACTCGTCGTACATTCTTGTGGATGCCATGGAGATTAACTTTAGATGCCAGTCGTGTCAATAGTGAATAGTGCATTGCTGTGACGTGATTACCTATTATCTTCTGCTAGTATTTATTCATGCATTGCTGTGGCTAAGGTGAGTTTCATAGCCCCACTTTTATATATAGGTTTTGAACTATTTTGGGGTGAGAATCATGCTACTGTTTTTGGACCGTTAAAACTATTTGGATTTGCTTATATGCTGACTGAGTAGATAGATGTGCGATAGTTGTTTCCTTAGTCTAGGTTTTACCGTGCCTAACTAAGAATAGACTTCTATCTCGACCTAGCGCGGGGTTGGCAACTGTTCTAGAGGTTGCCACGACAGTGCTGGACTAGAGTCGCAGGGGCCCGAGTAAGTGAATATATGATTGGAGATCCGGGTAGGATCAGTGTGTGAAACGGTATTTACCTATCTAGGTCTTGCATAGCAAATCAACTCTTACAGGTCCACTATGATTTTGTTGAACTTAAACCTATGAACTCACCAGCGTAAGCTGACCTTTTAGCATGATTTCTCAGGAATTTGAGAGGTGTTTGGAATACATGATCGGTGGAAGCTTGGCAAGAAGGCGGGGTGCAAGGATCAATTCTGACTCTGATAAATTTTGGGGACCTATCTTATTAAATTATGTTTTGGGCCTAATATTTACACTTTTGAACTAAATGTTTTGAATAACCAATTTTGGGATTGGCTTTGAATGATAAATGACTATCTTTTTGCTTTACTTGTGTGCGATACCAATCCAATAGTAACGCCCCGAAAACTTGATTAAGTCTTCCGTTGTACCGAGATTTGGGGGTGTTACAACAACACTTCGGATTGAATGACAATGTATGGTGTACTCCTTACTAAACTTAAGCTAAGCTTAAGTACAACTATGCTAAACCAACTGAGCTAACTTCGGGGACTTAGTTGTATTTGGAGGAGTAAAAGGGCTTGTGAATGTCTAAGCATTTAGTGCGCAAGCTTAACGCTTTTACTCCACCTTATGGGTGGTATTTATACAAGTATGAGATACAGCCTTTTTCCTAAAAGACAAAATTGACATAAGCTTTAGATGACAAAATACCTTACGTATTTTGTCTCTGTTACACAAAGCTATTTCTAGTAAGGAACATGTTTGCTTTCCTTGTGTCAGTGTTGACACACTCTTGGTCTTTTATCCATTTAGGGTAAGTTGACCTTTGCAAGATAAAGACACTCCCTTATCCATTCAAACTTTCAATTTTTTGTTTACATATACACTTTCAATATTCGTAAGTAGGAGTCACTTTATTTTGCTTACCCATAAATCCATGCTTACCAAGGGGCAAATCATCATCATCCATCTAGTTTGATCTAATGGTGGAGATTAACCTAAGATTTAGTAGATAAACCTAAGTCCATGCTTTTTTTCTTATCTTTTTGTCTTTCTTTTTTATTCACATTTTTTTTGGTTTTTTTTTCTTATTCACGTTTTTTTTTTTAAATTCACGTTTTTTTTTTTCTTTTTTTTTAATTCACGTTTTTTTTTCTTCGATTTCATACGTTTTCGTCATTTTCATACGTTTTCATCTGTTTTCATACGTTCTTATACATTTTCGCCCGTTTTCATACGTTTTCGTCCGTTTTCATCATATTTCTTTCATTTTCGTCAATTTTTCATCCGTTTTCAGACGTGTTTTTACTCTTACATATGTTTTTGCCCGTTTTCATACGTATTCGTCCGTTTTCTTACGTTTTCGTCCATTTTCTTAAGTTTTCGTTCGTATTCATACGTTTCTGACTCCACAAGTGATTTCTGTGATATTCAGTGATATTCTGAATATCACAAAGTGATATTCAGAAAAACACAAGTGATATTTTGTTAATATCACTTTGTGATTTTCTGAATATCACTTTGTTGTATTCTGAATATCACTTGTAATTTTCTAAATATCACTTGTGATTTTCTGAATATCACTCTGTGATATTATGAATATCACTTGTGATTATTTGAATATCACTCTGATATTCTGAATATCACTCGTGATTTTCTGGATATCACTGTGTGATATTCTGAATATCACGTGTGATTTTCATGTTACAAAACATTAGTTAAAAATCACTTGTGATATTCAAAAAATCACTTGTGGTATTCAGATTATCACAAGTGATATTCTGAATATCACAGAATATCACTTGTGATATTCACAATATCACTTGTGATATTCAGAAACGTATGAAAACGTTTAAAAACGGCCGAAAACATTTAATAACGGACGAAAACGTATGAAACGGACAAAAACGTAAGAAAATGGCTAAATATGTATGAAAACGTAAAAACACATATGAAAACGGATGAAAACGTAAGAAAACGGACAAAAATGTATGAAAACGGACCAAAACATATGATAACGGGTGAAAACGTATGAAAACAGACGAAAAATAGATGAAAACGTATGGAAACGGACGAAAACGTATGTAAACAGACGAAAACGTATGAAAGGAATAAAAAACGCGAATTAAAAAAAAAAAAGTAAATAATGTGAATTAAAAAAACAAACAAAAAAAATGTGAGTATAAAAAAAATGTGAATTTAAAAAAAAAAAAGTGAATATAAACAAAAAACAAACTGAGATGGGCTATTTGTGAGAATCAAGATCAGGGGATACCAACAAAATATATTTAGCCAATACTTCTACAAGTTACCAAAAAAACACCAATCCTAAAAGCGAAAATAATAATCTAATTTCAGATTGTTTCAATTCTCAAGTGAAAGTGAAACATAAAATGTTGGGGTCAATTCACTTAATTGTATGGTTCAAGTATATCTGGGCTGCAGTTCTACAACTATACTATCAAAATTTGAATGCAGCAGCTAACACAGTGGGTTGAGTTAAAACAAAATTTAGACATCAAGATAAGCAACACTTCCATAACAGAATTTACATGTCTTTTACAAAACAAAAATTACAAAAGAAAGAATGCAAGAAGGCAAAATCAATTACATGTCCAGCAACATCTCTTTTAAGAGTTTCAAAACAGACTTTGACGCGAGTCTTTCAGCCATTTTCTTGTCTTGGGACAGGCACGTCTCCTTGTACATTTTACCTTCTGCTTCTACTTCTATGGTGAAAGATATTGTGCCGTCGTCTGAACGTTTAACATGTTTTTTCATTTCATAATGATTTTTCTGAATTAGATCATGTAATTCTTTCACCGGATGCAGTTTTAGCGTGCCTGGTGTGACAAGTGGCTCAAGAAGAGGCCTAATGCTCTTCAAGACTTGTTCTTTATTGTATCCGGAATCAATAAGAATCGCCCCGGCTAGAGATTCTATGACATCACCCAATACCTATATTTAAATCCCACAAAATATAATTAAATCAAGAGAAAGAAACGGAATTTGTGTTTGGAAAGTGATCGTGTGGTATTTGTAAAACAAAATTATAGGAGTCAATGATTGGAGATAAGTTATCGGAGAAAATGTTTGGAGATAAGTGATTGTGTGCTAATGCTAATTGATACTGTAGTCATATTTTCAGGCATTTGTTATTAATAAAATAAATAAATAAAAATAAATAAATAAATAAATAAATAAAAAATTTGTTGTTGAGAAATTAAAGGTGAAACTTACATGCATGTAACAGTCTCAAATTAAGTTCGACGATAAGTTAAATAGGTAACTTTTCTTTCACTCTTACATAATCACAGTCGTTAAAAAATGGTTTTGAGTCCCGTTTTGATAATTTTTTAACCAAGAAACCTTCAAAAAACAGATTTCTAAAATGATACTACTTGATATAAAAATGTTAGATTTCTGTATAAAAAATTTATTAAAAATGTGATGGATACATATAATAATAATTTTTTTTTTATGAAACTGTTAATATTGTGAGTCACAAACTGAGCCAAAAGGGGCAAAAGAGAAAACCATATTTTAACGACTAGGGACGTAATGAAATGGTACTTGATGCACATTACTCTTTTATTTACAATTAGTTTTACGGCAGCTAGTATGAGTGATTATCCAAATACTATTTAACCAATAATTAGCAAAACTGAATTTGTTTAACCAAAAATTAATAACTAACCTTTGGAAAAATGGTCTCGGACTCCCATCCAAAAGTAGTTTCTGAGGACAGAATGTCAAAGTCACGAACAGCGGTAACTATATGCCTATGTAGGTCTTGAGATCCATGGAGAATATGTTTATGAAGTTCAACTTTAACGGCTGATTGAGCATAACAATCATTATTTACTGAAGCAGACCTCAGATCCGTCAACATTCCGGGAGACATTCCCGGATATTTATTATACAAATGTACAGTTATTAGATAATCCAGCACCGCATCCCCAAGAAACTCTAAACGCTGCACAAGCGGATAAAGAAGATGATTTTAGAGTCTGGTCAAAAACACAATTTTACAAAATTTATGAAGAAGCACAAGAGACAAACTAAAAAAAAAAAAAAAAAAAAAACATTGGATATCTAGGGTTAGTAAATAGGGAGAATTGCATATATACCCACTAAAACTTAAAAACTTGCATATTTCCCCACAATACAAGTTTTTATTGCATGATGTACAATGCCTTTTAAGCATGTTTTGGGTATATATGCAAATATGCAAGTTTTAGTGGGTATATATGCAATTGACCCGTGTAAATAAGATAGGAAAATATGTGACAAATATATGTTCCAAAACCAACAAAAAAGATGCAATAGTATAAAAGTTTGCTTATCCATCATGCCAAAATGTTTGTTTATTGTTTAACATAGACTTAAGCCACATTAAAAGTAGAAACATATATATAAACTGTTTACTTATAAATGGGCTGATTCGGTTTTGATCGGTGTGTTCTGAATTTGGTTTGTAGAAGAAGAGAAGAGAAGTTAGCTTCTTTTCCATCATCTTCCTCCCAAAAGCCGGAGGAAGATTTTGAAGTAAAAAATAACCGGATCTTCCTTCCTCTTCTTCCCTGTTCTTTTCTTTTCTTCCTTAAAAAAATCTTGAGAACACATTCCTTTCTCAGTTTCTTTCAGTTTAGTTTCCTTTCCCTTGTTTATGAATCTCGAGAACACACCGTTACAGTTCAAAGGGGGGAAATCAAGTAAACTAACCCAAATGAGAAACAGGTTAAACGAACAGATATATCGTCCATAATGAAACTTAAAGCACAAAACTTTTGTATCGATACTTGGCACACTGATAAAGACATAGTAATGTATAGTTTTATATTTTATGGACAAAAAGTGTTTCGGGTTAACTGTCAACCCAACCCACTTTTACCCGTTACCCAACCTGCCCATTTTGCCACCTTTTTAACTAATCAGAATCTAAGATTTACCTGGTAACATTTTGGAATTTCAGGCAGCATATAAGATCCATGAGTTAGTGCCTCAACAAGCAAAGAGGCGTCACGAAATTTATAATTAAGTAACGATTCTAAATGTCGAACATTTAGATAGTCCTCTGGTCGCAATGTGAAGTTTCTTTCGTACGGCGTATTGACAAAGTCAACCTTTATTCCAAGCCAGATCATAAAAGATAGAGCGGCCATTTCACCACCTTCACTAAGAAAAATACCAATTAGTGCTTCCACCACATCAGCAACCACTTTCTTTTTCAATGTGCGTTTCTTCCCAATATATACTTTTCTTTCACTTGAAAGAACCTCTTCTTCTAATTTCAAGCTGTTGTAACGGTCCCCGGGAACAGACCATGTTTTTGGATCAAATGGCTCGTTACGTATAAATCCCTGAAAATGATAACTAATAAGTAATACCCAAACAATCCAGATAAGATGAAAAGTAGACATCTAAAAAATTGGGATGTCTTTTTTCAGCTTATTTAGTAGTTGTTAACTGAAGGTGGCAAAAATGGGTCATGTGGGTAACAAGTTGGCAAAAGTGTAGTTTTGGCAGGGACACCTCAACCCTGTGTACCTTTTAGGTACCCATCAACCCTACCCGACAAAGGTTTGATGCCTGTGAAATACCTGATCGCGGTGCCCACTTCCATGCTGCAAGTCGGATTCGAACTTGCGCCCCATATTGGCAAAGGGCATCACATGTGCGGGCCCGGATGTTTACGGTAGTCGGTGGCACCAACTGCGCTAGGCAGCTGATGTTATGTGGGTAACAAGTTGAAACATTTTATGTGCAGAAATCCAAATTTTACAAAAATAATATAAGCTGATATAAATGATTTTGAAAGTTACATGAATGTTCATAACACTTCGGTCAAATTTGGCCCATTCGACCCGTTAAAGATACATACCCCAAATCGACCTGTTCATAAGTAAACGGGTTGATATTCCCACCAATAAATATCAATAAGAGACAAAACGAATCATTACCGGAAGATTGCAGTTACATCCCAATCTGCATAACGAGTCATTAGAAATAATTTTTTCTCTCCGAGAACTTAAAATACCCTCATGTTGGTCCTGAAGCGATTTGAATAGCTGTTGACTAGCAGCATATTTAAGAAACGAATCGCCCAAAGTCTCAAAAGATTCCAGATGGAATCGTTCAAGGCATTTTTTCGTTGTTATAGCTTCCAAGACCTGAAATAAAACAGATTAGTTTTAGGCTCATTTATTACAAAAAAGAAAACAAAAATCATTATTTAGCAAGACACCATTTAGTCTCATAATTTGTAAAATCTATATAAACGAAGTTCTGTAATTTATATATAAAAATAATACCTTGAAAGCAGGAACATTTCCCTTTTGCTGACTACAATCCAAATGCATCTTTTTCAGATTGAGAGCAATTAGATAGGACTCAATCCGATGCATGATGGAAGGAACAAAAGAGTAAGAATAGAAAGTGCTGATAGATATCGGAGACATCAGAATGTAACAAAGTTCAGGAGGCAGTTCAACCCCTGCGTTACTTGATTCTGCAAACAAAAATAAATAAATAACTGTAACCAAAGTTATATTCGCACAAAAATTATATATAATACCTCCCAACGTATCAGAATCACGATTTTTGATTAGGCAAATGTTTGAATAAAAAAAAAACACAAATTCCATATATAAGACCAATTCAGACCAAAAAAACACCAAAGAAAAACTTTAATTGCCAAAATAGCTAAATTGTCGTAAGTCGTAACTTTGATTACCAAACTTGGGTATATAGTACAATTACTAACCTGGACCATTCAACAAAATACATTTTCAAAAGACCTTAAAATGAAGATAAAACATAGAAATGTTTTGTAAAATTATATCAGCATCAGTTTTTCAGTCACACTATATACAGCACTTAGATTATTTAACATTTTTAGTTTTCAAAAAGGTAATAGATCCTACCTTTATCCTTGTGATATCTGCCTTTTTGAAGTAAATTTCTAACTACAAAGAGTTGTCTGGCAGAAAAAAAGGATTCTTCTTCGAACCGCAAGTCAGTGTTATGCCTGCAATATTAGAAGGGCGTCACGTTTACCCTCAGTTATAAAAAACTAATTATTAGTAGAAAAGTAGTAAAAATGAGTACCGTTCTTTGTAGTAATTTTTATATGTAGTAAATTCCCCTTCCCTGATTTGCAAGGGTGAATTAGCATTTAAGCCAATTAATCTTCCGGTAGTGCAATACACATGCTTATTATGAGGAGTATATACTAAAGAATTTTCCACCAAACAGCTGCAAACTAATCCATTTAGTGTGTGTACTTTGTCATGACGATTGGAGGTTAAAATGCAGTTATGTTCTGTTACGAATGGAAATTCAACAGAACGAATGGAATCCCAATCAATGACCATTAGAGTTCTATTGATGCCTTTTGTAGGGAGCAAAAGATAAGCAAATGCCATAAGATCATTATTCATTTTAAAGTGTTCAAGAGACTTGAGTAGCTTTGTGATGTTGCGATCAAGAAGTACTCTTAACAAGGTCATTTGGAACTGGGTTGATATGGTTATCTGAAAAACAAAATTGCATAATATGGATGAGTAAGATAGTGTTAGATCAATCCCATGTAGTGTCTAGAAAACATTTTTTTTAATAGGCACAAGCATCTATTTTTGGGGTGTCTGGATGTGTGTTTTGAAACTGTCTTGACTACATAGGGTTGTAAATTGCAACAATCAGTAACCGCTTTTTCAGATGTTCTGCAAATTCTGATTTTCTAAAGAATAAAATTACTAAAAAATACTACTTTTATACATCGTTCAGGTATTCAGATGTGTAACTGCCTAACTGGTGACACTTCTATATATCAACTATATTAATACTTCGTATACAATATTGGTTACATTTGCATACATGCTGCAATGATTAATAAGGCGTCAGAACAGTAACAAAATGCGTCTAAAAAGAAGAAGTATGGAATTGATTATTAAAAACTGATTTTATCCCCTGATTAGTTAACTAATCATGATCTGAATCGCTATATCCAAACTCTAAAACTTCTTATTAATTATTATGACGCGATGTAACAATAATCAGTTTATCTTTTTCATTAAGCACATCTAAAAACACCCCCATAGACATATTAAAGATATGCAAGTTAGAAAATAAACATTTTGCAATCTACATATTACCTGATCAGATGTAAGCATAGACGATCCTATATATGTAATGGAAACAGCAATGCTTCCTCTATCAGCATCAAGATCAAACAATAGCCTTCCATTATCAACTTCTAACTCAGTGTTCACTCCAAGCACGATATCTTGGAGTGGAATATCGTACTCAAATTTCTTATTTAACTGAATTGAGTAGAGATGATAAATCTTAGATGAATCACTCCCACATTGGCCTAGAAGCTCAGGTGGCACGTATTGAACTTGTTCTTCTACATAGTCGTACGCTGTAACAACAGAAATATTATTAAAAAATGACATAAAAAATGTACAATTTCTAGAGGCGACAGTTATGCACAAATTTAACTATGAATGGGTCTATTCATGTATGTTTTCTTTAAGTTAAAAACAAAATCTGGTCACCTTAGCCACAATGCCAAACAGGGTCTATCCAGTCCAAACCGATCCATATTGACCTTCCCAAACAACCTGACCTGCCCGCTTTTTGCCACCTCTAATAATTTCTAACGAAAAAAGTTTAAATTTACCAATTTCTTGTGCATCGACAGCTTTCTCCACAGTATCAGGAACAAGATTATCCGTTAGTGCACCCATCTCGTGCAATTTTATGCATGCTTTAAGGCTTGCAAGTTGCTTCAGCATTTTTGGGTTGCCTTCTTCACGCACAGTTGAAAGCGGACAGCTTTTGGGAAAAATTATGGTGCAAGTTCTTGCTTCCTTATCAATTATAAATCTTGGATAAGGCTTGAAATACCTATGAACAGCAAAACATTAAAACATAAGCACAAATCAATTTTAAAGAGACAGAAGATGCGCTAAAACTATGATTGCAATATTTTTCCTTAATAAATTGATGGTACTTGTCTTGAATGACAAACATTTCTCAGCTTTGTCCATATTGCATGATCTATTATATATTTGACTAATAGTCAAATAATCTTGTTAAATTATACGTGGAGGTGGTAATTTTGAACCAAGTGTTTGTAAGAAATATGTGATGTTTTGTGAATGGTTATAATCTGGACATCAATCTGAATCATGTGATCACTTTCAGATTGAAGTATTTCGACATCGAAATCAAAGGCAAGAGAAATCTGATAAAAAATGTTGTATTGTTTGATGTTTTGTTCTCAAAATGAGACCAAAATGTGTTACATATAACCAACCGAAAAGCAGTTATATTGGTTAAGAGCAGTTATATGAGGAGTTATATGGAACAGACACAATGGTTGGCAAAACAGTTGTCTCGACGAATTTCTATTTTCCACATAAAACGTAATTTATTATAAGAAAATTGGACCTTTCCATAAATCTCCATTTATGCATAAAACGTTATGCATTATCAAGCTAACTATAACGAGTGTGCACTCCGCACCTCCCGACTCGTCTTCAGCTAAAACTTGTATAAAGCCTTTTGAAACACAGTCACCTAAAATAAGTTGATAACACTAAACTTACCAACAGTGTTTACGAATAATTGATTCTGGTTGTGTTATTCTGGTTGTGTTTCTAACGGGTTAAATAGGTACACATATTAGACTAAAAAGGAAACAATTCAAGTTGGTTGAAGCCTTAAAGGTCTCCCAAAGTGTTTTTTTTTAAGGATAAAAGCCTCATAAAGCAATTTTTTAGGAGTATTGGTTGTTCATATAATATAAAGTTAAATTTGAGACACTATCGGTCTATAAAATATTCCAATTTGGAACGTATAATTGTTTTCTACCAGCCTGTAACCTGCACCAAGAATTACCTATTTTAACTTTTGACCCAGCCTATCCTATAATCATTACAAAATAAAGTATACAGAGTATATGATAACATTAAAAGCTAAATAGTTGAGAAATGAGAACAAACCCATCTGAAGGAAGCCTGGAACAATAAAAATAAACCATAGAAATGCTAGAGCTCAGCCTTAAAGAAGCACCAGTAGACTCTACACGATAAACAGGTTCGTTGAATATTTCACTATCAGGTGGCCCACAAGGTTCAGAAGCATGGCTCAGTGACTCATCCCGCATAACTTGTCCACTATTAAGGTAATTATTCACCTTCTCTAGTGTTTCCACATCACCACTGAAAATCAACAAAATGAGAAATAACTAATAAGTCAATTATCCTAAAAACATGAACATATTTAACTTTTGAATGTCAAGTAAAATGATTAGTAACATTAAACTTAACAAGATTAACTTTTTATATCAGGTCACCCAAAGTGTGACCCTAATGCACAAAAAAAGTAAAAAAAAGTAACGCCCAATGCCGTCTTCCACGGGTTATGGGTACCCAATACCGTTTCCGGTGTATGGGGGAGGTTAAGATGTAGACAGCCTTACCCCTACCTAAGGTAAAGAGGCTGCTTCCAGTTCTACCAAAGGTAGAAAGGACCTCCGGCCTTTTTGTAGGGAGTGAGGATCGAACCCCTGACCTCTCGGTTGTGACCCTAATGCACAAAACCTACTAAATCATTTTATTCAAAAAAAAATTCCTGATAGTTACTGAAATAATATAGTTGATTGTAACCATATCTGGAACAATATATATTCAATAAATATCTAGAAAATATGGACAAGTCATACCGGTCACGCCGGCCTGTTTCAAGCTAAAAAAGTGCTTTTAATGTTTGTACCTTCGTATCAACAACAAAAACTCTGAGTTCCGCATTCGAGCACGACCTCGAGACTGTATAAAACTGCAAACTGTAGCTGAAAGGTCGAATCTAATAACAAGATTGCAACTCTGAACGTCTAATCCTTCTTCAAGAATTGATGTTGCAACAATGATGTTGACCTGTATACATCACATTGTACAGAAAGTACATAATCATGTTCATACTTGTTCTTAAAACAAACTATTAAACTACCAAAACAGGTATATTATCTTTTTTGTATTCTACAACCTCAAACCGGAACTCCTCATAGCATATAGTCAAATTTTTTGATATAGTCTAAATGTTTGACAAATATGAACAACAATTAGATGTACCTTTCCTTTGCGAAACTCGTCAACAATTTTATTTTGTACGACACGGCTTTGTGACTGCACTTCAGAATGATTACCTGCTGTATATTCTGTTTTCCACCCAAATAGTTTAGGGTTTAGCTCACAAAGTAAGCTTTTGAGTACAATGGCCGTAACCACCCTCTCCACAAAGATGATGCATCGCATGTCATCCACATGCCTACAAGAAATTCATGATTTTCTCACAAATTAATACAGAATTTATACAAACTACTAAACTCGATTTAAGAACACTATCTGGAACAAACCTATACTCGGCCAGTGCTTCAATCAAGCAAACCACTTTTGCTGAAAGTAAGCCAAGATCCACACTTTTTTGGTTGATATGATTTGGTAACCATCCTATATCTCGCCAAAAAGTTGAAATTAACAAAGTAGTAAGATTCTGAACAAAGAATTAGAAGATAATACGCACATTACAAAAAAGTCTTTTTTCTATTACCAGCAGGTATGTAACAAGAGAAAATTTTGTTGGCATCTTTACAGAATTCTCTAGCAATGGCCTCACCACGTGCATCCTGTTTCCCCCATGTAAGAAAATCATCGGCTTCACTTGAATCTGCTTCGGTTGCCTGTTAACATAATTTGACTTTTTGAGGCATCATATTTGACTACTTGCTCTAAACTACCCAGAATGGCTCAGAAAATGTTGAAAGAATAATTATGGAATGTTGTTTGATTAACTGCATGATGATACTAATCAGACTAAATTACTAACATGGTCCCTATGGTTTTTGTTCAAAATCACTGAAATCATCCCTCTCGGAGACTACATGCATAAATGGTCCGTGAGAGGGAATTTTCGTTGCATAAATGGCCCCTCTGAGGGACCACACTTCCAATGAGTATTCTTTCTTAGGGATCATTTATCCCGATTAGTATCCAAAATGAACAATTTTAGTGAATCTAGTAAACCACAGGAACCATTTTAGTAATTTACACTATAAGTTACGAGAACTCTCACCTTTGATGCCAACCCAATGCCTAACTCTTGCAAACAAAACTCGAATGATGAATTTAATCTCGACAATCTTCTGATTGCACTTTCCATGGAAGATTCGGAAAGGTTTGAATTCCGAATTTTCGATTCATGCTGGAGAATGAAATTGATATTTATCAAATTTTATTTTTATACAATAATCAAAATTCAGGTACTTTTATCAAATAGATCAAAATTACCCTTTCTTTTAACACCGACAAATTACGTTTTATCGCCTCAAGAGCTGGATAAGGAACCTCCGTGTCTTTGTAAAACTTGTACTTCGTTTTGGAGAACGGAATGTATTGTGCTAGTACAGATTCACTAACACATGTATATACCTTGATCACATAAGAAAACTAGATGTGTCAATTATCAAATAATAAGACTGAACCACGGAAACTTTTTATATAAGAAGATCATACAAGTACAAGCAACAACCACAAAAAAAAGAAATCTTCATTTCATTTCTCCTCCATTTTGCATATTATGTTCCCATCCGCCCCAAGATAATTGCCCACCACACTAGAACTAATTTACGAAAAGTGCAGTAATTACAGTCTAAATATGCCAGAATGACTTTTTACCCTTTAACCAATAACTAGCTTTATTTGAGTTTAGTAAATAAATTCAATTAGGGGCGATATGGGACCCTAATCATATATCCATATAAATATTAGAAACAGACAATCATTTTGGAACGGAAAGAGTAATCACATACGAAACAAATAGATGCATATAGCCTAACTTTGCAGACTTAAAGAGCACGATATAAATAATAAGTGGCGTTCCGAAAAGAAAAAAAACAAATAGGATATAAATAATTAGTAACCTTAGAATCCAAAACATCCTCGAGTGTCTTGATCTGTTTCCAGTAACCCTTGCTTGAGTTTGACCCTAAAATACTTAAAAACAAGCTACTTAGGATCCCTAATTACAAACTAATCAGAATATATATGCATCACAATGTACAAGTGTTCAACAATATTTTTTGTTTAAAAGTTTTCACACCTTTAGCTTTCACTGGAGATGCCGTCAATCCCAGTATCCTAGGAAGCTTAGAAGCACCAGCAAGTTTTTTTTGGTGATTGTACTCCTAGACATATTATTTCACATTTTCAACGAAGGTAAGAAAAACAATAATATTATAAACAAAATACACAGGGAAATTAGAAGGGTGTAGAAACATTACATACCACCATAATCTGAACATAATCGTGTTTTCCTCTTGCATTATGACATTCATCGAATATCAATAGTTTTATTATACTGAGGCTTAAAAATCTATGTGCCAATGCATCTTTTAAAATGGCTGGTGTCATGACCATGAGCTGTAACACAATCCAAACAACCACAACAAATGAGAGTTATAAGTTAATTATATATTCAGAGTTTTAGATGTCAAAATTACTTAACTAACTAGTACTACATCTTGTCCAAAAAACATTTTTTTTCCAAATTTAAATATTTGCACATTAGCAATCTGCACAAAATTTTCACAAGTTCCCTCAAATTTAATCAGGGGTACTTTACATACTAGATTCACTAATCCAAACATTATTAAACTATGTGAAGAGTCAATTGCTGCATTTTTTTTTTCTAGAACCAAGACAGTATGATTACTAGCATGTTCAACAATTTCTTGTACCTGATTTTGATTTACTTCTTTCTTCCACTCAGCAGCCTTCCAGTAATCAACGCCCTTTTCACCCCAATATTCCTCCACTTTGAGGTCTAAGTGTTGCCTGACAGCCTCCGCTTGCTACATACAAAAATAAGATGTAAATGGTTTAACGAATACGCAATAACTATGTCAAAAATAGATCAAGGGACATACCTGTTTGACTAACACAACAGTGGGTACCAAAAAAACTGCAATATTTGGTGACGGTTTTTTCAGAAGATGGGCATAGCGGCGTAGAAGCATAATGGCAATCAAGGTTTTTCCGGATCCGGTTTCCAAGAAAACAATAGTGTTCTGCTTGATTGCTTGGTCAAGAGCTTCTATCTGATAACTGAACAGATTTCCCGAAAAAATTGCATTAAGAAATGCTTAAATTTATCAAAATACACAAGTTTTTTTGCATATAGAAGTGAGAACTTATTCTTTTATATAATAAATTTCCTGTAAATTTTGTAAGAAAATCATACCAGCATTATGGTACAGCAGTTTAAAAGTTAATATGGGTATTGCGTATCAAAGTGCTTTATGTGAGTGAAATAAGTTGTTAATATAGTTTCAAGTAGCCTATTCCAAACTTTTTGCTTATTACGTACTTCAAAAACACAAAAAACAATAAGCAGATAACCCAAACACCCCCTGATTGTAAACTCATGCCTCGCATGAATAGTACTTATTAATATGTCATGATATTAGAGGGTGTTTGGGACTGCGTTTTTTTGTTTTCAATTTCCATCAACTTCTCACAGTTTTTATACATATTCAGTATTTTCAACTGTTTGGATGGGAAAAACAGTACGCGTTTTTTGCTAAAGTAAGCTCTTTATTATAAAAACCATTGAAGTACTTTTTTATAAGCATAAGCTGAAACTATGAAATCCAAACACCCTAAAAATGAGTTGTACACCAAAAACATGGTTATGTCATGCTGTACTTTATGCTTTTATATTTGTACTTTGTGTATAAATCATAACTAATACATCATATACAACATAAAAAAACTAAAGGAGAAAAAAAACTACTAAAATTAGAACATGTTGCAATTTCATGACATCATCAAAATTTTACTCAAAATTCAAAACATAATTTTTAATTAACGCCTAAATCTAACAAAAAAAACTGTCAAAAACTATACAAAAAAAATCATATAATTTTATTTAAAAATAGGCATAACTTTACATAATAATATAAATTTTTGCAAAATAACACATAATTAAACAATCAATAAACACAAGTGTTTCATCATTTCATAGCCTAATATAAACATTACAATTAACTATTCAAATTACGTAATGTGTCACGACTAGTCAAGTTGTGACTCATACTAGTCTAATAGCAATGCCCGATCTGACTCGACTATTGACTCGTACATTAATGTAGTGATAGTTGAGTCAGTACAGGCATGGTTGTTAGACTGGTATGAGTGATGAGTCACGACTTGACTAGTTGTGACGCGTTACATAAATTTGAATAATTGATCGTTTGCTTTACGCATAGGTCTTAGACTAGTACGAGTCGACTAGTGACTCGTTCGAGTTTAAGACCTATGTAAATCAAACGAACAATTATTCAAAATTACTTATTTTTTTATTAAAAATAGGCATAATTTATTATTTAAAAAAAAAAAAAAAAAAAAAAAATCCTAAAATTTATCATTTCATTATTCTAATTCAGCACATTTCAATCAAACTTAAATTACATAAATAACTCAAAACAAAATTAAATATTTTTGAAAAATGATGACGTCACAAAAATATAAATTTATTTCAACAAAACTTAAAATTACACAAAAATATAAATTTACAAACCCAGTACAATTTCCATACCCATAATGATTCCCATTAACAAACCAAACGCCCCCTAATTAAATATTTTTTTAAAAATTGATGACGTCACAAAAACATTTTTTTTTTTTGGTAAAGGCATTCAATACCCCTGGTAAATTTACAAAAACATAAATTAATTTCAATCAAAAACTAATAACAATAATTATTGTTATTATTATTATTTCATAAACCCTAGGGTTTCATAATCACACAAATTTCAATCAAAACATATAATAAAAAAAAATAAAAATAAAAGCATAATTAAACCTTCTGGCATTAGAAAACTGGTGGTCCTGATCATCGGTGATGACGTCACTGTTACTTCCAGAGCTTCCATCGCTATTATTATTCGCCATAATAAACTGTCTGTGTGAAATCGTTTAGCTTTTTTATATAAACCTAATTGTTTGTTGTTTTGATTTATTTATTTAAGTAGCATTTAATTTTGGATGGTTTAATGATAATAACTGTAAAGTGTGGTGTTTTGTTTATGAAGTTGAGGGTGTTGTGTGTTTATGTGTTTGTGTTGGGGTATTTATATTCGAATTTTTGGTTGATGTTTGGATTTGATTTTTGATTTCGTAATGTGGGGCCATGTTTTAGTTTAATGGTACAGTACTACTTGTATATTCTTTTCGTGATGTATCTTGTTTGGATTCCTAACTTCTTTTTGAGTTTATGGGGTGTTTGGCTATTGTTAAATGTTTGGTTTAGCTTGTCATGATTAATAAAGTATATTAACAAAAGTCATACAAACATCAAAAGAATGTAATTACTAAATGATGATATAAAAGTTTTTTTATATAATTTATGTTATCTATAATGTATGCATAATTTTTTTTTTTAATTTAAATAGCTAGACTTGTGCCCGTACATAACAACGAGATTTTATAACGACAAACAACCATAGTTGCGATATTATGGTTATTTGTTTCCACCAGCTATGAATAATCAGACTAAGGGTCTGTTTGTTTAATTTTTTCATTAAGTTGTGTTAATTAACAGATAACTTAGGGTATGCTTGTTTCAAACTAAAGAAAAGGAAAGGAAAAAAAATGATAATAGTGAGGAAAAGGTAAGGGAAAGAAAAGCATTTCTCCCAAATCCCAATTTATTAGGTAATGGCTCAAACATGCCTTAATGTGAAAATCCTCACTTTTATCACTTTTTATTTTAAGTCATTTTTTTTTTTTTTAATTAAGTGAAAACAAACAACTTTTCACATGACTTAATAAGTTAAGTTTTTTCATATTAAGTCAAGTAGGTTGATTTCAAACACTTCCTAACACTATATAGTACAAAGAAATTGTAATATAATGTCTTGTATAGTAAAGTTTGTGGATGAATTTTTAAAAATTATTATGTTAAGATTAAATATAAAAAAAGGTTAAAAAAAAAGAAAAAACTGATTTAAAAATGTTTAAGTTGTCAAGAATTGTCATGTATTTTTTTTTAATTTTAAGTGAGAACATTGTTAAGTACTATATTTTTATAAAGTCAACATCGTTTCAAACTTTATATGATGATTAAGTTTTTAGAGAATATTTTGAGGATTAGATTATTAGACATTATTTATTTTTAAGTTTTTCAGTTAAGAAATGATAGAGGGACATAAATTTAGGCCTAATTTTATGTTTAAAATCAAGTGACATCATCTTGATGGCTGAAGACATGAACTCACTTATTTTACAACTATCAGGATAATGCCACTTGTTTTTAAGCCTAAAATTAGGTCTATGTTTAGGCCCTCCTATCATTTATCTTTTCAGTTTAAGCAAAGACATTCATAATTTATGTACCCATATTATTTATAAAACAAAAATGGTCAAAAAAAAAAGGTGAAAAGTTAAAAAAATGGAATGTGAAAAAAATTAAAAAAAAAAATGTTAAACAATTAATTATGAGTAATTTCAATTATTAATATACAAATGTTTCAAAATAAAACTATAATACACATCGAAAATCAGGTTGACTCATGACGCTTCAAACCCGGCGGGTTGACCCGGTTTAATTTGACCCGTTTTTCGACCTAACTCGTCGGGTTGACCCGTTTATATTGACCTGTTTTTTTGACCGAAACGGTTCGACCGATTAAATCAATGGGGTTGGACCGGGTTCAAAACATTATGTTTAATCCTCAAATTCTCAAACTTTTATTACAATTTTTTTATAACTCATAAACTTTTTTTATTACTAAACATATATGCCGTTATAAAACATCGTTGTTATGCAAGGATACTCATATATTACGTAATATAGTATAGATAAAGATAATGACATTTCACACATGTGTATGAGTTAGATACTCCGTACAACATTTCTTAATATAATAATGTTTATATAATATAATTTGTTTTTTATTTTTGTTAACGTATACATTCTTATCATATTCTGTAATTTGTGTATGAGTTTGTTATGTCAAAGATTATTGACAACAACTTTGGTTTAGCCATTATTGCGGTATTTCATTAACATTATATTTATTGGGTTTTGAGTCGAAATCAATTACATGTTTCTTGTTTTTTCGTAGTTATGACTTAGGCAAGTCGTAATAACGACCCAATCTTATGTTGATCTACCTCAACGAACGCTTCCCCTCACCTTTTCCCTTTTTTCTGTTTGATTCTACCGGCAAAGTGACATAAGAGTTTGCATATGGTTTGTGGGTGTGAGTGTTTTTCATTTAACTTTTGTGCGGTATATTTTTTGTTGTGACTGAGTCGCCTTACTACAAGCATTTATGTTGGTAACTCGAAAAGATTTTTGCAAAAATGAAATTTATGTAAATACTTATAATTCATAATTACATTACATTATTTTTTGCATTTTTGGTTTTAGTATGTTACTATAAATTAATTATGCTAAAAAACATCTCTTTTTTAAGATGTATTTATGTTTTATCACATGAATCATCAACTTGAGATCTTATCCATATATCATTCTCTTTTGTTGAAAAACAAATAATCCGTAAATAATTCACTAAGTTATGCACTATGCTAATAATAAACCATACTTTGTCTAAATGAAAACATGACAGTTTTTAGTAAATCTATACTAATATGAGTCGCTTTATTTTGGATACCCACAATCCACAACATACCAATAGATGTGTAACACCCCAACCCGACAAGGGTAGAAGTGTCACATTATGGTGTCATATCAGAACATACAATCAAAATTTTACAAGCGGAAGTCTTAAAGAATAACGTACCAAGTTATTTAAACAATTGACTTACAAGGAGAATTTTCAATATCCAAAATGTCTAAAATAGAAAGAAATCTCAAAACAATAGCCCGACAAAATAAGTCCAACATAATAAGGTAACTAGGGTTGGTCCACTCAGATAATCCAACTCTCAGCCCATCAAAGCCCATCTTCCAACCTAAAACCTGCCGCAGGAAAAGAAATGCGGCTGAGCTTAAAAAGCCCAGTGAACAGATATAACAAAACGAAAGCTAAACGAAATCAAGATGCAAATGAAATAAGGAAACTGATAACAATGTCGCAACGAGAAGAGATCAATGAGACGATGAGGGTCATGCAGAAACACAATTACACAAATACCCAAAGGAAACAGATAACAGAGAAGGACAAGCACATAGCACATCAATGACATAAACGTACGCACATCTAAATAACCAAGCATACAATAAATCAGGAAATCAGAGTACAAATAAGCCAACGGAAGTCCAAATGCTAGCGGAAGCAATTAACGAGAAAGTAAGCATGGCAATCACACAAGTTAAATAATTACAGTTAATGACATCACAAGTATCACAACAGCAGAAATACAATCAGTAGTCAGACATGGTAACCACAAATATCAAGTATGAAATCAGCATGAACGTTATAATTGAATGACTTAGGGACATAGCAAGACAAATTGAAGTTAACAAGCCAAACCACATAAGTTGAACCATTTATCCAATCGAACAGTAGCATAAACAGCAATGTACACATGGCAGATCAACAATGACCAGATAACGATACTAACAGATATTCATAGTCCACGAAGTTAACAGAACAAAGTTTACATGATAAACCGTTAAAACAATTATTTACATACTAGCATGGTCACCAGAAAAATCAAAGGGGTCACATAACAGTAGGATAACATGTAATCAGATGACAACAGGTGGATCATATAATCGCGTACTAATCATATCGTAGTAGGGTAAACAGTAGTCACATAAGACATGCAATAGCACAGTCAAATTCAATAATCATATAATAACCCAATACGTGAATGGAACGATGGTCTGAAGTAACGGAACCAGAGTATGACAGATCAATGAAATGGAGTATATATATCATGGTAGTAGAGTGAGTCACATAAGGGTATTGGATAAAGATAATCAATACAGAATATGATGCGTTGGGAAATACAGAAGGTACAATATGGGTATATCAATAGTGTAAGGTCTGTCAGAAATCCATCCCGAGCCAACAAAACAAACCAATATGAATAGTGGCAATAGTCGCCAATAGTATCCAATAGTAGCCATTGTATTCGGAGGGGTGACCTCGGAATACCAAATCAAATAGGAGGGGAGACCTCAAGTAGCCAGTGGAGTGATCAGCTCCCAAAATGTGAGGGGGTGTAATGCACACACGCACCGCATCACCAAAACATATCATATCATATCAAATGCAAATCAAATCAAATCAAATCTAGGATGCATCCATACGCCCCTGCAAATCAAATCATAGTGGCCAAACATATCTTTCTTGAGCTCATAATCATATATCAAACAAAAGGGACGGTGTGGAACATCACTCAACCACACTAGAGTCATGCCATTGGTGCATCAATGACACGGCCATGTTACCTTCATGGCTAGGGAAACAATATTTGGCTCGGGTATCAATCTGATGGGTCAAACAAAGGTCTACAGTGTAGCAATATATCAGTCAACATAATCAGAGGTTCAATATTAGTAGCTCATAGTCCAAAGGTTCATAGCAACAGTTCAATGTCAAAGTCCAATATCAAAGGTCCAATATTCGCAGTTCACAAATCAATATCAATAATCCAATATCAATGGTTCAATTATCAAAAGTCCAATAGCAAAGGGTCAATATCAAAGGTTCAATAGCAAAGGGGTCAATAGCAAAGATTCAATATCAATAGTTCAATAGCAGAGCAAAGGTTCAATATCAAATTGGCAAGAGGTCAAAGATGCAAAGAGGTCATGAGAAACCTTATGAGAAAGGTCAGAATATATGTACCTCGTTTCGAAGCAAGCAAAATAGGAAAGTAAGGTCACACGATGAATCAATCCCGCCGTCCGGAACCTATATGAATTTGATAATGCTTATTAAAGTCGGATTACTCATTTTAGACGGCTTTCCATTTTTAGCAGGTTTCCACTTTTAGTAACTTTTTATTTTAGGTAACTTTCTATTTTAGGCAAGTTTCCATAATTAGCCGAATTATGGTTTTAAATTAAGAAGCATTAGGTTTAGGGTTTTAAAAGAGTAATTACTTCCATAATGACCAACATTAACACTTAACGCAATTAGAAGACCAAACATATAATCAACTTTCATTTTAAACTCGAGGCAATCATAACCCATGTTCGACATACGTGTACATTAACACTCATTCGACTCATACACAAATGGCAACACCTTCATGGCTATAATGGATCCACACTTAAACATTCACACAAGCGACAAGTTGTCTCAAACGTGACACACTCATATAACTATATTCGATCCATTTTATAAGAATGACCAATTGACATTATTTATCATACACACATAACCATCACTCGACCCCACATACATACATACATTGCAATGCCAAGGCATGCTCAAGACCAAATCATACACTTGATCACATACAATGAATTACAAAAGACATATACATGCATGAAGAAATTGACTCCTTTATTTTACTATTCAAATGTTTTAATAATGCAAGATGTGATTCCATGTTACCTACATACATGAATGACCCCATAAAACATTATTTGACCAGAGACCATGCATGCATATGTTCAATCCTTCAAGCTTGATATAACAAAAGAACATGCAGAACGTGAGCTTAACATCAGATTCAAAAAAAAACCAATTCATGTACTCCTTTATTTGACTTATACAAATCGACATAAACAAATTTCAAACTCATGATTTTATGTAACTAACTTATGGTTTCGTGTGAGGTTTTAATGGTTATTTCATGTGACATGTCATTAGGCGTGAATATATGAATTCGACACGCTGAAAACAAGTGACCCGTGTTGGTGGGTATCTCCCAGAACAGGGTTAAGACAATCAATGACAGTAGCAATACCACTAGGTGGTTACCGGATATCACTTGGAATCGTGTGATCACTTTCCAAAGTAAACTATTCGACCCTAATGCCTGGGTATCACGAATATCTACTTGGGATAAGACCAAATGCAGTTAGAGAATTAGGCACAATTCTATAACCCTTTTGCTAATAAGTGTTTACGTTTTCTGTGTGTTCTTCATGCATTATCAGATCTCCTATTTATAGGAGGTTACTCTTGAGCTATTCCAATGGAATTATGAGTATTAATCGGCCCATTAATAGCCTCATAATTATCCCCATTATAGCCGTTAGTGGTTACATGACCAATTAAGCGTGGTCATAATGCATTGTAAGCGCCATTTAGCGATTACTTTCCATAAGCAGTACTTTCCACTAGCGGTACTTTCACTTGCGGTGGAAATCTGACCTATCGATGGAAGCACTGCTTATCAGATACTTTCATAGCACTAGCAGGGATACACCAATGGAAACACTGCCTATCGATGGAAACACGCTTATCGATGAAAGTCACAAGCGTACTTTCCACAAGCGTTACTTTCCACAAGGCAGTACTTTCCTCAAGCGGTACTTTCACCGGTACTTTCTACTAGCACTACCAATACAAACCACTATTAGAGTCGGGTGTTCATGGACCTTATGGGTGTACACTCCGTACCTCCTAACCCATTTCAAGGTGTGAACTAATCCCACAAGTGCACTAAATTTTCCAACAATCCTCCCTAAATTTAGTTCACTTCCTTTGCATGAAAAATAAACATCAAGCAAAACATGTGCATAAATGAAAATGTCCTGAGGATTGAATTTCCATCTTAGTAAATTACACGTTTCAAATATTCGAGAATCAGGGTGTTCTAAGAATTGAACCCTTCAACCCATTTGAATACATGAAGATAAAATACACACAAGTTTTCAAACACTTAACTCGACACTATACAAGCCATGTGTCCATATCCAAATTCATAAATGTTGTAAAAGCTAAAATTCCAAAGCTTCCTGAAGCGGCAAAACTTCAACATATACATAGGTGGTTCCTCTTTAGTCATGCTCTTGCCAAGCACTTTTTCAAAGAAAATTAACCATTAAGAAGTAAAGACTTCATCCTCCTTTCAGCAGGTTCGAAGCACAACCTTGGGATGTAAATAAAACATGTGCTCCAGTCCACTGAATGTTCACATTTCCACATTGAACTCAGCTCCCAAGTTTCCTTAGGAGGGAGTTGGGTGTCCTAGCATTCAGTGACTAAGTTGGACTTAAACCCATCCCTTTAGCAGACTTTATAACCAAGTCTCTAGCAGACCCTTCGTCAAGTGATCAGCTAAGTTATGTTGAGATCTAACAAACTCTATAGATACCACCCCATTCATGATAAGCTCACGAATCATGCTATGTCGGACACCTAAGTGTCTAGACTTACCATTGTACATTTGGCTATAAGCCTTAGCCAATGTAGCTGCACTATCACACCGGATAGAAATAGGTGCTATATGTTTAGGCCACAATGGAATCTCAAGAAGCAAGTTTTTCAACCATTCAGCTTCTTTACCGCAGCTACTAAAGCCACAAATTCAGATTCCATTGTTGAACTGGTGATGCAAGTTTGCTTCTTGGATGCCCAAGAAATTGCACCTCCACCAAGTAGGAATACCCGACCATTTGGTAGAAAGAATTGTCTTGATTATTCTGATCCAACTTGCATCGTGTAACCTTCCAACAACGATGGGTAACCAGTATATGAGACTATAATCCATAGTTCTCTTCAAATACTTCATACCCTTTGAATGCTTGCCGTGATGAGCACTAGGATTACTAGTATACCTACTCAATTTTCCCACTGCAAAACCAATATCAGGTCTTGTACAAGTCATGGCATACATCAAGCGGCCAATTACCCTAGAATACTCAAGTTGAGATACAGCCTTGCCATGATTAGGCATCGACTTCTCGAAGTATCCATAGGTGTACTAACTGGAGTACAATCAAAGTAATTGAATTTCCTCAATACCTTCTCAATATAATGAGACTGAGAGATAGAAATTCTTTTACTTTCATGTTTAATCCTTATACCAAGGATAACATCAGCCTCCCCATGTCCTTCATGGAGAACCTTGATGACAAAATTCCTTTGTCGGTCAACTGATTTTGGTCAGTGCCAAAGATCAACATGTCATCAACATATAGGCAAATGATGACTCCTTTACTAGATTCATCAAATTTGCTATATACACATTTGTCAGACTGGTTAAGAACATAACCACTAGACAAAACCACTTCATCAAATTTTTGATGCCATTGTTTAGGTGCCTGCTTAAGTCCATAAAGAGACTTAATCAGTTTACACACCTTGTTTTCATTACCAGGCATGATGAAGCCCTGAGGTTGGTTCATATAAACCTCCTCATCCAATTCACCATTCAAGAAAGCTGTCTTCACATCCATCGATGAATAACCGTTGTGAATAGATGCCATAGCAATCGCAGATCTTATGAATTGATACGAGCCACGAGGGGCATAAGTATCAAAATAGTCTATCCCCGACTTTTGTTTAAAGCCCTGAATGACTAGTCTAGCCTTGAACTTTTCAATAGTTCCATCTACCTTCATTTTTCTTTTGAAAATCCATTTGCAACCCAAAGGTTTGCAACCAGGAGGTAGATCAACCAACACCTAAGTGTTGTTGCCCATGATGGAATCCATCTCATCATTGATTGCTTCTTTCCAGAAAGCAATATCCGGGGACTTCATTGCTTCTTCAAATGTCTTGGGATCATCCTCAACAATGAAGCAATAGGAGTATTGGTCGAGACCTCATCCTGGTACCTTCAACCAAGTATAGTTGAAACTCAGGTCCAAATGACTTTGGAGTCTTGACCCTTTTGCTTTTCCTGAGCACAGGTTCAGGTTCTTTGAACCACAACCTCATCGGGCACCCGATGGTACATCATCGGTACCTCGATACACCAGGTGTCATGAGTTCCATTAGGAATCCTCTGACTTGGTCTAGGAACTAATGAGAATCTATTCTCATCAAAGTCTGCATCCCTTGATTCAATAATGGAGTTAATTGAAACATATTCATTAGGTTCAATAACATAGAACCTAAAAGCCTTGGAATGCTCGGCATATCCAACAAAGATGCAATCAATGCCTCTTTCACCCAAAGTCTTTTGCTTTGGATCAGGGAGTCTTACAACAGCCCTACAACCCAGGACCACGAGATAGTTCAGGGTTGGGTTTCCTTTTAGTCCAGAGTTCATAAGGGGTAACCTTGTTCCTTTGTTGGGAACCCTATTTAATAAATAGCAAGCTGTTAACATAACTTCACCCCAGAACCCTTGACTCAGTCCTGAAAAGGACAACATGGAATTAACCATCTCCTTCAGCACCTGTTTTCCTTTCGGAAATACCATTTTTGAGGAGTATAAGGGCGATCGTTTCATGGATTATACCAACAGACTGAAAGTACTGAGTATCCATGTACTCACCTCCCCTATCGGTCCTTAATCTTTTGATCAAAGACCCAAGTTGTAATTCAACTTCAGTTTTAAACACTTTGAATTTATCTAATGCTTCATCCTTTGTATGTAACAAATAAACATAACAAAACCTAGAAGCATCATCAATAAATGTCACAAAGTACTTCTTATTCCCCAAAGAAGGAGTGGCATGCAAATCACACAGGTCATTGTGAATAAGCTCCAAGATCTTAGTCTCACGACTAACACCACGAAAAGGGTTTCTTGGTTATTTTGGTCAACATGCAAGTTTTACACTTTTCAGTGTCCATGTCAAAAGCAGGGATTAAACCATCCCTAGACATATCTTGCATCCTTTTATAATGTACATGACCAAGTCTTGCATGCCAGAGGATAGAATTAGTCTGATCATATGAGGTCACAATTTGAAATAACACTTGTCGGTGGTAATATTAAGCCTGAACATTTGATTACATAAATAACCAAAACCAATAAAAACACCACATTTAGAAAGAACAAATTTATCAGATTCAATAACTTGTTTATATCCATGATTATTCAAAACACTACTTGAAACCAAGTTTTCCTTATATCAGGAACATGAATAACATTAAACAAAGTTACAATCTTTCGAGAACTAAACCTAAGATCTACACAACCACGACCATGCACCAAGGCTGTTGACTCATTTCCAATGTGAAGAAAAGAACCATCATTCAGTGACTCATAAGTCTTGAACCAGCTTCTATCTTTACACACATGAACTGTTGCACGAGAGTCAACCCACCACGCAACATCATCATCCTGCACATAAAAGATTCAGATACATATGTAACATAATAAATCGAAAGACTTATTAAACATATTCGACCTTTCAGGTGAGTTGGTGAACCACCACTCCACTGAACCATTAGTGCCTGATCCATTGGCTTTACCACCAAATTTAACACCCTTGCAGTCCCTTTTAATGTGACCTGTTTTGCCACATTTCCAACAAGTAGGTGTTGCCTTCTTGTTTGGATCTGCCCTTGTGTTATCATGATATTTGCGTTTGCCTTTGTTGTCATTGTACTTGGTGGAGTTGTTATGCTCCACCATATTGACAACAAATGGTCCAGTGACATTGCCACTCTTTGGCTTGTCATTGTCCTGCACCTTGAGAGATTCCTCATGTGCGGATGAGCTATGACTCAACAAGAGTTAAATCCTCCTTCATATGTTTCAAGGTATGCTTGAAATCTTTCCATGAAGGAGGAAGTTTGTCAATGACACAAGAGACTTTGATAGCCTCATCCATGTTCATTTGGTGTTGTGTAAACCTTCCAAGTATTCCAAGAAGTTCATTGTATTGTTCCATAACTGGTCTTGAATCAGTCATTTTGTAATTTGTGAAATTACTAACAAGGAACTTCTTACTTGATGCATCCTCACCCATATATTTGGCATCCAAGGAATCCCACAGTTCTTTGGAAGATTCAAAGTTCTGATAAATATCAAACAAAGAATCGACATACCATTCAGAATAAGACCTCTGTATATGTAGTCATCATTCTCCCATTTGCTCCTCCTCCGATCCGCTCCACGCGTAGCATCATCACCATCATCAGGAATTGGAGTAGTGCACATAGACCACACTCATGCTTGAAGCAAGAAGTGCATCTTCTTACGCCATCTCCTAAAGTCAACCCCTTCAAACTTATCAAGCTTGGCAAAGTTTGAAGCCATGTGTTTCATTGCAGCAGTTGCCATTGATTATCAGAAAATAGTTTACTTTGATTGTTGGTGGGTATCTCCCGAAGCGAGGTTAAGACAATCAATGACAGTAGCAATACCACTAGGTGGTTAACGGATATCACTTGGAATCGTGTGATCACTTTCCAAAGTAAACTATTCGACCCTAATGCCGGGGTATCACGAATATCTACTTGGGATAAGACCAAATGCGGTTAGAGAATTAGGCACAATTCTATAACCCTTTCGCTAATAAGTGTTTACGTTTTCTGTGTGTTCTTCATGCATTATCAGATCTCCTATTTATAGGAGGTTACTCTTGAGCTATTCCAATGGAATTATGAGTATTAATCGGCCCATTAATAGCCTCATAATTATCCCCATTATAGCCGTTAGTGGTTACATGACCAATTAAGCGTGGTCATAATGCGGTTGTAAGCTGCCATTTAGTAGTACTTTCCATAAGCAGTACTTTCCACTAGCGATACTTTCACTTGCAGTGGAAATACTGACCTATCGATGGAAGCACGCTTATCGCGATACTTTCATAGCACTAGCGTGGATACACCACCGATGGAAACACGCCTATCGGTGGAAACAATGCTTATCGATGAAAGTCACAAGCGTACTTTCCACAAGCGATTTTCCACAAGCGGTACTTTCCTCAGCGGTACTTTCACCGGTACTTTCTACTAGCATTACCAATACAAACCACTATTAGAGTCAGGGTGTTCATGGACCTTATGGGTGTACACTCCGTACCTCCTAACCCATTTCAAGGTGTGAACTAATCCCACAAGTGCACTAAATTTTCCAACAACCCGTACACGATACAATAGAAGAAAAAGCACGAGATGAGGGATGCGTTAGTTTACCCTTGAGGCGTGTACAAGAGGAAAGGACGAGACTAAGAAAGGCAAACAATACCCTCCTTTTGTCCTAGCAACTCACGACCAGGATCGGCTTTAACACAGCCCCACGACCAGCCTAGGCCAAAACAACCACTTCCTTTTCGTCCCCAAAACCTACGACCAACAGTAGCCTACCCCATGAACAGCCCTGAACCAACATCACGACCACAATTCCCTTGCCTCAACCCACGACAAGATCACACCAACATAGCCAACCTTCGAACGTGAAGTCCATAACCACGATCACCTTACCACAGCCTCCCTTGGTGCACTCCTTAATGTTGACAGAATGAAGAAGAAAAGATTGGGCCGTCACCTTTTTGTGTTTGATCGAATGAAATGGAAGAAAAAAGTATCCAGCCGTCACTTTATTGGTTAGGTTTGAATGTGTGTTTTTCTTTTTGAATATGAAAGGAAGTTACAAATAATTGGTAAATGGGATTAAATGAAAATAATGGGGAGTTAAATTTGAGTAAATGGGGTTATTGGGGAGTGAATCTCGGCCGAATAGGAGGGGAGAATTAGAAGACCAAATCAATCTTTAATCAAGTTACCATATACACTTAAGTGTTAGTTATTATTTTATTATTTTAATTTAAATGTCTAGTAACTTGTACATATCATTAGGTCCAAGTAACTTATAATGTGTTATATTCATTTTATAAGTGTGAGTTTGATTTATTTTCTTGCACATGTTAATTACATACATATAAGTTAGGTTATAACATAATTAAATGAGCTTTGATATAATTATTAAGCTTGAGGGTACAATGGTCTTTTAACACGCGTTAGATTTTTAGGGTTTTACAAGATGCATTTGGACCGTTGGATCAACAAAACATATTTTAAGAATAAAAAACACGAAGGGACTATTTCTGTCAATTCTTAAAACTTTCCTACCACACACATGTGCACACAGCTCATTCAATTCACAATCACAAATCACAAAAAGTTCACTTACTTTCTCTCTCTAACAAAAATCAAACCCTAACCTAAACAATCAAAATCAACAAAAATTAACCGTTAAAATAAAATAAAAACCACAAAAATGAAACAATCTTCAACTGCACAAGCATAAGCACACAAAAAAAAACGGTTCAGAATGAAGCGATTCAAACTCAAGATAATCGTACGGTGCTTCCAATTCTTTATTTAGTTGTTATTTTACTATTTGTTGTGATTTTATTTATGATTTTGTTTGTTATTTATAAAAAAATTATGTTTTTTTAGTTGTTAATTGATAGATTAATGTGATGATAAGATGATTATGATGATTTTGTTCTTGAATATGGATTTTATTTGTGTTTTGGAAGATATTTATGAGAATTTTTGTGTTTTTATGATAATGGGAGATATTAGAGGTTAGATCTAATTGAAAACCAGAGATATTATGATCTTTCTGTTATTTTTGTATACTTGAATGCACACCAAGTGTTTGATGAAATGTGTGAGTGAAAATTATTATACATGTAGTATCACCAGTGATATTTGAAGTTGAACTCTATATATGTATTATCACTAGTGATATTCGTATTATCACTTGTGAAATTTTATTTATTTGATAGGTTTTTTTGTTTATTTGTTAAGATTTATTATATGTCATGTATGGTATCACTTTTGATATTTCATAGTCATTGTTTAATAATCATAGTCAAAGTTTTCTTTTTTTTTTTTGGGTTAAAAGTTTTGATAATGTACTATTTACTGTGTATTTTATCACCTTTGTTTTGTATCATAATTTTGATGTTTTATTTGCTTTTTGTGGATGATAATTGTGTTTTTAGTTACTGATAAACTATTTATTATAGTGCAATATTGCTTATTATTTAAGTTGTTAGATTGAACAGGTTGATTTTACTATAAATACAAAGTTATTTAGTGTGATTTTACTTATTATTTAAGTTGTGATTGGATTTATCTATTTAATGGATACATTGTGCGTATTTCAATAGGTTTTACAAAAGGATTTGAAAATATCTATGGTGGAATCAGCAAATTGAAGAAGTTATAGTTATACGGAGCACAACATCTTCATAACAAACTGAAGAAGCTCAAACACTTGTTATATCACAGGTGATTCAACAAATAAAAGAAGCCGACAAATATGTGATATCAAATTCTTCGCCAAAAAGTTGAACAAAAGAGAATGAGATACATGATAAATTAGCAATAAAAGTGTGATAGTTAGTAGTTATTGAGGGATTGTTATGATAATGTGATGAATGTTGTGAGAATATGAGAAATCACAAAAGATATTGAGCTTCTAACATGCTTCTGTTAGATTTGTAATGTATTTATTTCTTAATTGATAGGGTGATAATAGAAGAAGTTGATACACTTGTGATATCACGATATCATATGTTCCACCAAAAAGCCGAACAACATGTTGCATATTTTTTTAAGTGTTGTATAATATCACAAGTGATAAATGAGTATATATTGGTCTCTAATAATCATGACCTATTAATATTTCTAGAGGGACGTGTTTGCGAGGCACGTGATGATAAATAATCCATATGAAATTTTATGAAGAATTGCAGCAAAGATAATTCTACATCAAGTAAACGAAAAAAAAGGAGATGATGTTTGATTCTGCAAACAAGATTGCTACAAAAATAAAGATGACTAGATAAAGAGAATGATATATGAAACAAAGATGACTGGAAAAGGAGCAGGCGAAGCAAGAAGCAATCCTTATGTTGCTCAGTTTAAAAATGCAATGCGAGTTTGGGGTAACATAAGAAAGGTGTGCTCTATTAGGTCCCGAGCCAAATTGCATGGTGTCGGAGTTTGTACTACTTTTGGGAATCACTAAGTGACTTGTATGATCATTTTTATGAAAAAGTATTAATGTAGCATTTTATTCTTTTATCAAATGTGATATTACTCTTAGCATTATGTGTTACAATAAAAATGTTTCATATTACAAGATATAACACTGCATATTACATATATCAAATATGTATAAAAACAAGAAACAAAACTACAAAAATAAAAAACTTGACATATTGAAAAAATCAAAGAAAGTGTTGCATCATTTTTAACATAATATCACAAGTGATACCAGATACAAAGAACTGTATGAATCACAAAAATCCGCATAAAAAATCATTCAAAACTATTTAGCATAAGTTTTTTTTAGTAATACTGAAAAGCTATGAATTACCAGTGATACATCAAACAAAAAAATTAAAAAGAAAAGGTAAAAGCAGACTTTGACTGCAACAGATTCACCTTCAATGGAGCCTCCTCCAGGAACACCGTCTCCAGGGGTCACCGCCCCCCGGGACAATAATTAGAGAATACTGGTAACGCACTAGCCGAAACTCTAAGAACCCAAAAAAACCTTATCCCCCAGGAATGTCAATAAACTCATGATGATTAAACGACTTATGGGTTTTCACACTATTAGAAGCTGTAAACAAAGGTAAACACACGGTAAATAGGGTATCATCACAACTTAAAAAAAAGATTTAAATATAATTATAAAACAATAACAATGAAATATCACAAGTGATAATATACATGACATAGAATTAAGTTTAACTTATAAACATCAAAACGTATAAAAAACAAAATATCACAAGTGATACTACAAATATCACAAGTGATACTACAAAAATACAGTTTAAAAGAAAGCATTTTGTTTATTTGTAACTCTTTTATACCCAGTTGTTTCTCTCTCAATTTCAAGTGTACACTAAATATCCTATTGGGAACTGAACTCACAACGATATGTGCATACTATAACAATTATGTGTACCATTCAAGAAGAGACCGAAGATGTAAAGGTAGATAACACCTAGGCAACGACCTCCACAAGGATAACAACCAAAAGCATTTTGCTAGGCAATAAATATATCATAAATTTTTTTACCTTGTCCAAATAAGGTGAAAGGGGCCTTGAATGGTTCTAAAACGTTTCCAACAGGTTTTGCAGCATCAATCTGAGAGAAAATTTAGTTCAATGTTAATAAGTATAAATTGCGTAAACGTGCATGATCACGCATATTTACTGTGATCTCGACAAAGTTAAAGCATTCATACATCGCAGACATTAGTAGAACCTATCTTAACAAGCACTAAGTTTCATAAGAAAAACATTACCGACTGCATCTCCAGTTTCAAGCCAAACAGGAGCTGAACACCCTGAACTCCAGTTAGCTAATTTATTTCCATAATTCAAACTTCCATGCCCATCATTATAAGCATTTGCCAAGACATGAGAGCTTCTACTGCATCCAATGATTGTATCTTGAGAAACACATACAACAACAAAATTATAATATCATCAACTTCATATATCACTGGTGATACTACACGTACAATAGAGAGCAGATTCAAAAAACAGCAATCAGACATAAAAATAGCATTTCAATGCAGTTAAAAACATAAATTCAACTAACAACTTGATTAATAAGCAAAATTACAGGAGTAGATAACAAGATTATCAAATATTTTTCACTCACACATTTTATCAAACACTTGGTGTGCAACTTGATAAGAAGGAATGATACACAACTTGATCCACATAATTAACAACCGATTCAACAGCATTATCAACCACAACAATAAAAATCAAATAAACTTCTGAAACAAACGGTTCATTCAAATCAAAAGAAGACATAAAAAAGGATGACAATGATCCGGAGGTGATGATGAGATAATGATCGGAACGGTGATGGTGATCGGAACGGTGATGATGATCGGAACGATAATTGTGGATCGGGATAACTAATTTTTGGAGGGAATGAATAAGAGTAGAGGAAAACACATACAAAGTGTGTGTAAAAAATGACGAATGAAAAAAAAGAAAATTAAATAAAGGCTTTATATAGTTGGAAGATTAAGGTTAAGCATATTAAATCTTATATTAATCTCAACTATTAGATCAAGCTAAATAGAAGGTGGAGATTTGTCCATTGGTAAGCATCAAAATAAAGGTAACCAAATGAAAATTTCTCATACTAATATATAAAGCATTTAGGCCTTTTTATAAATAGAAAGGCTTAAAAATTCAGCCTCAACACTTGCTTATTAAGGAAAGAGTAACCGACATGTTCTTAAAAATTAAATTAAATTATGTAATTAATAATATAAATGATTGTAACTGAAAACATTTAAAATACAATTAAGTAAATAACCATTATTAAGTTTTGGTTACATAATTTTAAATTCACATTGAATTATAAGTTATTTGTTTTAGTATAAAAAAGACTGAAAATACGATAGATTCGTTTTAGAGAGTAATTGCGTATCTATACTCCTTTATAAAGGATTTAGGACATTCTATATATAGAAGTCTTAAAAAAATTAAGACAAAAAACATTTCTATTAAAAGGAAGTTACTTTGCCAAGCATAAAATTTTTAGCATACATATAATTATAAGTTACATTTAAAAATTTAAGTGTCTTTATGTCTATATTTAAGAATTTAAGTGTCTTTATATCTACATTTGTAACAACCATACAATACTGTAACAACCCATTTAAACCATTACAATATTGTAACAACCCATTAAAATCATTCTTGTAACAGCCCAAACTCACTTGATATAAAAGACTCAACAAAAACATACATTCGAACCTGACACAACAATCTCACAAAAAATATTTGTTAGCTACAAAATTAGATATGGGGTGCCCGCCGCTGCATTGCGCGGGTACCCTTCTAGTAATTTTTAAAGTGTTGAAAGAAGAGATGTTAGCTTGAGATGGTGAAGTCATCCACGATGTTTTTGCAATATCAAAAATTGACATTGCTTTTGTTTTCACATTATCACCAAGTACGACATGTCATCACTATTATCGTGTACCAAAACACCATCATTGTTGCTTTTTACCTTTTTGGTTACAATGCATTGCGGATGTACTACTATAATGTATAAAGATGATTTTGATGCTTCAATTGTATGCTATTGTGGGTTAATTGGTTACACGGGTACCCGCCGTCGCATAGCGCGGGTACCCGACTAGTTAATAAAAATTGGTGTACTTTTTCTACTAAATGGAAATGAGTATGACCTCTTACTTTTTTTTGCTACAACACTACGGGTAACACCTTCTCATGCCAAAAGATGTCAAACCATTAAATGGAATCAGGGTGATAAAAAGGAAAAGACAACACACATCTTATATACTAAAAGCTTAAGTTGTGTTATAAATGCAAAGTGATGTCAATAAATGTTTCATGAATTGATTTTGTTATATAGAGCTTTCACATGTGATTTCTACACAAATGCATATTCATTCCAGGCAACTCAAGAAGCTCGCTTATTGATTGCAGGCATATTCATTACAGGTAGCTCAAGGAGGTCGCATATTGATGTCAAATTGATTGCAGGCATATTCATTACATGTAGCTCAAGGAGGTCGCATATTGATTTGAAATAATTGTGCAATTATGGTACATAAACATGGCCAAAAAGAATATGAAAGATCTCCATTAATACCATGTTATTCATCAGTTACAACACCAACCCAGAAAGTAAGTCACCTCTATAAATTTCATGTGGATTTCTGGAGATTCATACACCTCAAGTTTGCTCATACACTCAAATTTGCTCATACATCATAATGGCAAACAGGACCCGCCAGCAAATGAAACCAACATCATACCTTCACAGAAGGCCACCCATGCAAACACTTTTCCTTGATGCATTGGAGATGGGTGTCTCGGGAACCATAGTTGTCATGATATGTAGGAGATGGGATGTGAATGCTAGAACCGGCCGTTATATAAGTACAGATTTCATTGTCTCTGATGGGAAGGTAAGTTAGGTGTTGGTGACTCTGCAAGTTGAGAAAATACTTACAATTACAAATATAGCTTTTATAAAAATAAAAACCATAAACATGCATAGTGGTCATGTACTTTATTCACTAAAATTCTTATTTTTTGTTCCTTCAGGGGAATATCATGCATTGTACTTCAAAGGCTAGCGTTTCCCATAATTTTGTGGACAAGTTAAAAGATGGCATGATTTATTCAATCAAAGACTTTCTTGTCATTGCAAATAAGGATGAGTACCGGGTTTTGAAGGACTCTGCGTGGATGATTGAATTTGATGGGTCAACTCTGTCGGGAAAGCTGCATTCAAACCGGATGGTTTTGTCCGACATCCTTTTGAATTGGTAGCTTTTGAGAACCTTCAACCCACTGACAATAAATTCCTCATTGGTTAGGACGTATTTCTTAAATATTTTGATTTTTTTTTATTATAAGTAGAGTTGTGATTTAGTACCACTTTACAGATGTTATTGGTTACGTCACCAATGTTGGTAGGACCGACTACCGAGCAGGTTCTCGGAATCCTGATTTCTATCTTGCAAACCAAAGGTACGTATTCTTTTCTATTGTTGTTACAAAAAACCATATAATGCTAATGAAATTGTAGTGTTTGTGTTTGATTAAACATTGGCGATCAATTAGGGTTACCCTATGGGGCGGCTAAGAAGTATTGGTAGAAATGAAAACCAAGCAAACTGGGCATGTGCCGTGATTCTAGCTTCAGTTAATGCTAGACTTTACAATAGTAAGGGTGCATCTATCATTATGTTTCATCAACATTTAAACCATGGCAAAATTAACTTCGTTTTGTGTTTACCTTTCAGATAAGCTGTATTTGTCGAGTACTTCCTCCTCCTTGCTTCTGGATGATGATGACATCCCGATACGAAGCGTTTTAAAGGAGGCACTAGGTAATCAAAGTTACATCTTACATGCATTTTATAATACTTGGATCTTTTAGCCATTACCATTCATGTTACTTGCAGTGGTGTGAACCAAAGGAAGGATATTGTACTGTTGATCACTCTGCACCAAAAGCACGGTACCCTTGAGAATGTGATGATGTGGGCAAGAAACAGACAAAATGATGTATTCATCTTCTTCTCAAATGTTTTGTTAGTGTCATTACAGACCATTGCTACATAATGATGTCATGTTTCTTTTTTCAGAGTTCCACATTCATCTGTAAGGTGAGGATAGACAATGTCATAACTAGAAAGGGATGGAACTATCCATCGTGTGGAGGTGGAACATGTAAAAAGGACTCACCGGCAGGGATGGAAGATTCGGTGTGATGGGTGTAACACAACTTCTGATTATCCGCTTATAAGGTGTTGCCCTATCTTAGCAACCATTATTGATTTGTTTTTAAAAATGTTGAACTAACAACAGATTAATCACCACATTTGGTTTGTAATATTGGTAGTGCAGTACTGAGCTTGAGCTTGGTGTATCGATGAGACGGAGCGGACTATAGTTGTTCTGTTTGACGAGGCCGCCACGAAATTGGTTAAACATCCAGCATCCTCACTTTTTGGAACAGAGGCTGAGGTAAATTAATAATATTAAAGAGTGTTGCAATAATGTCCCTAACCTTATCTTCGTTTGCAGGATTCAGAAAATCACGCTGTATTGCGCGTGCCATAAGCTGATATTGTAGGCACAACCCACAATCTGGAGATAAAAACACATACTTACTATGAGCATGGTAACTATGAGAGTTTCACGTGTTCGGCAATTATTACAGACGAGTCTTTGATGAATGTGGCAATTCTAGCACGTTGAGCAAATTGCCGCGAAACAACATCGATGAACACAACAAAAATGGGTAAGTCAATGATTTGACAATGATTCCTACATACATATGTTGGAAAAGTTTAAAATACAACTCCTTACGTCATTTATGGTTCTATTATTTAAGGGATGATGTTGAGCAATCCGATACTGGAATAGAAGAAGTGGCGGACCAACATTACGCTTCTAAGAAACGAAAGTTAAAGAAATTATCAGTTGATGTTGATCAATCAGTTCTTTGAAATAAATGAAGAGAAAGCAGGGCAAGATGCTGCTTCTAAGAAGCATATGTTAAAGAAATCAACAGATGACCTATCTGTCCCTACTCCATTAAAGTCTACTGAACAAAAGTCCAAAAAAAGGTCAGGCAATACTTCATTGATTCACATCTGGAGATACTTTTAAATACAACTGCTTATATGACATATAAAATTGTGTTATTTAAGGGATGACATTGCTGATTCCGATACTGAAATAGAGGAAGGAATGAAGAAAAAAGGTCTGTATTTCAGTTATTTAATTTGTTATTGCACTATATATTACATTCTTACTTATTGCCTTATTATTATAGGTTTGTTGTTGAGGATTCAGACACCGATGATGGGAAACAAATAAAAGTCAAAGTTGGAGGATCGAAAAAAAAGCTAAAAAAGTATGTATCCAATGTTAATTATCTCATTGCATTGATATTGTTTAAAATCTTAACATGTCAATTTCTTACATTGTTTACTTAGGTTGGTTGTTGCGTCGTCCGACGAGGAATAGACATGAAGCAATCAAGTCATTGAAAGCATCGGAATGATATACATGATGAGTCAAGCAAACAATGAATAAATAGTTAGGAAAAATGTAATAAAGTTGATCCTAATAGTTAATAGGATCATGAAGTTTCGTACCTTAAGACAATAGTTTGGTACCTTAAGAAAATAGTTATCGTTACTTATCAATTTTCATATTTCCAATGAATTGTCTTTGTTCCCATGTTCAGAATCAATTTTCATATTTCCAATGAATTGTCTTTGTTCCCATGTTCAGACTCAACAAATGTAGAATAACATTATTCAATTTCTACAAATGATTTACACAACTTGGCTAAACTTCTATCTTAAATTTACAAATTTTATAACAGATCCGTCATTATTGAATATTCTAAAACTTATTAATTGATACTATCAATAGTCATAAGCATGACTGAATAACACAATAATTTATTATTACTTGATTTGTTACATAATAAAAACTACATACCAGCACTTATTTATATTAGCACTCAATATGAATAATTTAAACTACTTAATTAAACTTCATATTAAACTTCTATTTCAAATTGACAAATTTGATGGCAGCAAATCTTTCCAAGTTTTTTACACTTATAAATTAGTACTATCAACAGTCCAAGACTTTAACACTTTTGTTACATAATAAAATCTACATACCAACCCTTATTTATACTACATTAATAACTTATGGAGTAACGCCAGTAACCTAACTGCATAACTGAATATCAATAATTTAAACTACTTGATTAAACTTCATATTAAACTTCTATTTTAAATTGACAAATTTGATGCCAGTAAATGTTTCCAACTTTTTAACACTTATAAATTAGTACTATCAACAGTCCAAGATTTTAACAGTTATAAATAAGTACTATCAACAGTCACAAGGATAACTAAACACTAATAAATTATTGTTATAACGACATGTGCTTTTCATTTTCTCAAAAATAAATACTTCAGTTTTTTAATCATTCTATACCATTATATAAATAACAAAATCATATCCTCCAAACAGTACACCCCATCACTATGTCACATCTTACAGGTAATCAACTTATGCCTCCTCACATGTGAGGCTAAAAAACCTACGAGTTGTGCTCATTAGAAATGTGGATCCAAGTAAAGGTTTGTGCATTGGAACCCACCTAATTATCAAGCGGTTTGGACGATTTATTATTGAGGCAGAAATCATCACTGGATCAAATTTAGGAGACATAGTTGTAATACCAAGAATTACATTCACATTAACCATGAATAGATGGCCATTCAAAATGAAATGCACACAATTTCCAATCAAAATATGTAATGCAGAGATCATCCCTGTAATGAAGCATGATAAAGAACAAGAAGATTGAAGAACTCAACAAATAGATTGTTAAAAAAATAATAATAATATGAATCACAGATATTGTTACATATCTGTGAGTTTATGCCTTATTCGTCAAATAACTTATCTTTCAGTTTGTGTTTTATTTAATTAATAATATCTTTTCTTATCAGTTGTTTGTTCTAAATTCCAATCATTTATAGTTATACAAATATGTGCTTACTGTTCTAACAAATGACCAACTTACAAATTACTATATTAATAATTACTTACTTCCAGTGGACTCTTATATGTTTATTTGCCTACATATAATGGTATAAATATATGTATGTAATGCTACAGATTTAAACATCAATACAAAAAGCATAAGCATGTCAATAGCCAAAAAAACTAATTAATATCTCATAAATATACTTTATGGGTAAATGGAAGTTATAAGAATTTTTGTAACTCCGGAAATATGAATAGCTTAATATGGCTTTAAAATGACACATTCTAAACTCTATGAATACACTTTCAGTTCTTTATCCACAAACACATCCAATATCCACATTCAAATATCATGGAATTGAGCAAAACGGTGATTGCTCAGTATTTTCATCTACCAATAGCTGAGGCTTCCAAAGAACTAAATGTTGGTTTAACTGTTTTAAAACAATTCTGTAGAGATATGGGTTTTCAGCGCTGGCCATATCGTAAGCTGAGCAGCTTAGATTTATTAATTAGCACTCTCGGTCGAATTCAAGTGAAGCTAACATTTTATGTTTATCTTTTATCAATGTTATGTATAATGCAATGATATCATTTCACAAGAAGAAAGTGTAAATTCATTTATAAATAAGTGATCTTATAACATCCAATGTTATTGACAAAATTCACTTGCATTATAGGCTGAAAATGGAGGTGCAACAGTTGATGATTACACAAAAGTAATCATAACAAGGTTGAAAGAAGAAAGGAGGAGAGTACAAGAGAATCCTGATTACAACCTTTCTCCAATCACAAAACAGTTGAGACAGAGAAACTTCAAAGCCAGACACAACAAAAGTAAAAACATGAACTTGGGCTCAACAACAACAATTGAATCTAATATCACGGACCTAGCGGACACAACAGAAGTAATATCACGGAACCGAGCAACACGTGATTGCTCGGTATTTTCATCTACCAATAGCTGAAGCTTGCAAACTACTAAATGTTGGTTTAACTGTTTTAAAACAGTTACGTAGAGATAAGGGTTTTAAGCGTTGGCCATATCGTAAGCTAAGAAGCTTAGATTTATTAATTAGCACTCTCCGGTCGAATTCAAGTGAACCTAACATTTTATGTTTATGTTTTATGTTATTGACAAAATTCACTTGCATTATAGGAAGAAAATGGAGGTGCAATAGTTGATGATTACACGAAAGTAATCATAACAAGGTTGAAAGAAGAAAGGAGGCGAGTACAAGAAAATCCTAATTACAAACTTTCTCCGACCACTAAAAAGTTGAGACGGAGAAACTTCAAAGCTAGATACAAAAGATTAAAACATGAACTTCGCCCCAACAACAACAATTGAAGCTACTCCATTGCAGGTTATATATCCAAGCAATATTTCAGACTCTAAAGAGATGGATGGTGATTATGATGGTGACAATGAAACACAAGATTAGGAGGAAATTGATATGCAAGTTTTAAAATTTTAACAAATTATTATAAACTAAATTATGAATGTTGATATTACAATTTTAGATATTAATCAATGGAAGGTTGTTAGTGATTGTGTAATGATCACAGATTGAATAATACCATATTTCTATCTTAGTATCTATATACAATTGCAAAATTAAATGGCAACACTTATGAGTGTATTATATTGAAAAGTCTAGGAAAAATCTACTGAATGAATAGAAATCCGTAATCATGTAAAAAAAAGAACAATAACCTACTTACGTCCAAAAACTAACAATCATGACTCTAAATAAATCTACCTGTCATATCAATACTACTTTACAAAAAGTTAAAATAACTCCTAGAATATTCCAAATATCACTTCATCCAACAAACTAACAATCATGTTCCTAAGTAAAACAAACTTTCAGCATAACAATAATACTTTACAAGAACTGACATCTTTCATATTAACAATTAATAAATGTAACATTTACATCACAAAATACCAAAAGCCTACTAACATCTTCCAAAATCTAAAACATCTTTCATATTAACAATCAATAAATATAACATTTACATCACAAAATCCCAAAAGGCAACCTATTGATCTTCTTAATTCTACATTATAACATTTACATCACAAAATCCCAAAAGGCAACCTATTGATCTTCTTAATTCTATATCTCTCTATATATTGATATGTTCATTAATTACATGTACAACACCAACAAGCATCAATTTAAATGAAACTATATATTTAAATTGTTCATGTAATTAGGATTATCGCTTTATTTCAGTCCCAAATTCATTCATGAAACAAGCAGAGATTCCATCACTCTCGGACATAATACACAACTCTATAACGATTCATTCACATACAAAAATGGATCGGATGGAAAACTCGAGAGTTCTTGTGGTCTCAAAATAACGAATTAACAACGCAGAATCGGTAAACTGAAACACATATATATTTTTATACAAAATCATCAATTCACTGTGCTAAACTTTTTAAAAATTTGTCCGAAACAGCAACAATTCGAGGAAACAACGGGGAAAATACTAAAAAACAGGGTTTCAGTTTCCAACATGCCTAAAAAAGCGCCAAAAGATCTAAAGGTAAATTTCCAGATCATGTGTGTATAATTATTTGACAATTACGCTAAATGTAAAACATAAATTTTCGGGTTCTACATCCAATTACCAGGTGGCAAAACGGAGATATTATATTAGAACAAGTCAGCGGCGAGTGCCTAAAAAAAACAATAAAAGCATAGGGTTCACATCTAGAGGTATCTTTTCCATGAATTTTACTCAATATAATTGAAACTACACTAATTAAAAAGTAAATAAGCACCTCACTTATCATTTTTACTCTTATTTATACAAGGGGTTGCTGTTTCTTACCATAATATTGGCCCACCATCGTATACATGTTCTAATTGTGCAGCAACTATGTGGTATGAAGAAAGAACTACCAAGGCTTACAAGCCTTTAAATCCAACATTCTCCCTTTGTTGTCAAAGTGGTAAAGTTACGCTCTCCAAATTCAATGAAGCACCAACTTTGTTAAACAAGCTTCTTGATTATAGTGATTCTTCTGCAACAAAATTTAGAGATCAAATTAGAATATACAATAGTATGTTTTGCTTTACATCTTTTGGAGCAAAAATAGATAACTCAATCAATAAAGGGCCGGGCCATATACATTTAGAATAAATGGTCAAAACTATCATCTTATTGGGTCCCTGCTTCAGTATAAGGAGAACAACCAAAGTTTGCCCGACTTTACTTTTTGACACACATAATGAACCTAAGAATCGCATATGCGCTTTTATTGATAAAGCGAAAACCGGGTTGATGAAACAATAGTCAGGAGCCTCATTTCAATGCTAAATGAGACAAGTGCAGTTACAAAAGCATTTCGCATGGCAAGAGATTGGTGTGCTTCACATGATACTCCAAACTTACAGTTGCGGCTTATTAGTAATAGAAGAAGTGCACGACAATACAATACACCAACTGTATCTGAAATAGCTGCGCTAATTACAAATGATTTTGGTCAGGGCATCCCTTCACGAGATATCATTGTCAACTATAAAGACACGGGCAAGCAAAGGATATCAGAATTGCATCCATCTTACATGGCACTCCAATATCCTTTACTATTTCCATATGGAGAAGATGGATTCCATGATAGCATACCTTTTCATAACAATACAATTGGACGACAAACTATACGTGGATTCATTACAATGAAGGAGTATTAGCGTACATAATTCACAAAGAAAAAACCGGTACTACTTTCTGAGAGGAGGCCGGCTATTCCAGCAATTTTTTGTCGATGCATACACAGCTATTGAAGAACAACGGCTTAAATGGACGAGAAAGAATCAAGACAACCTACGTGTGGATCTTTACCATAATGTGTTTGATCTTTGTTACAAGAGGAGATCTTGGCGGCGCATAATTGGAAAAAGAATAGTTTTGCCCTCAAGCTTTGTAGGAAGCCCAAGGTATATGATGCAGAATTACCAAGATGCCATGGCTCTATGTAGACAATATGGAAATCGGATCTGTTCATCACGTTCACTTCAATCCCAAATGGCGGAAGTTGGAGACATGCTTGCGATATACTGGCGAGAAGCACCGATCGCCCGGAAGTTGGCACCCGGCTATTTAAAATAAAGTTAACTGAGTTGTTGGATGATCTTACAAAAAAACAAATTTTTGGCGATAGTTGTGCAGGTAATACAACCCATATCTAAGAGTCAATAAGACTTTTCCATTAAACCATTCTGATTTGTATCTAATAAATTTCAAATATTTCGTTTCAGTTGTCTATGTTATTGAATTCCAAAAACGTGGCTTGCCTCATGCACATATTTTACTGTGGCTCGAGGAATACGCCAAGTGTAAAGGCAATGAAATAGATGATCTAATTCGTGAGAGATTCCATGCCCAACAAATGATCGGATGGATACAAAGTTGTTCTTGAATACATGTTGCATGGATCATGCGGGAAGGATGCAAAGTACGCCCCATGCACCATAGAAGGAAAATGTTCAAAACATTTCCCTAAATCATTTATCGAAACAACAATTGATGGGGATGGCTACCTGTTTACGGAGAGATAATAAAGTCAATTTTGTAAAGGGTAAGTTCACTTTCAATATGATATATCGTTCCTTATAATCGATATCTTCTGCTTAAGTACCAGGCACACATAAATGTAGAATGGTGCAATAGATCAAGGGCAATTAAGTACTTATTTAAATACTTAAACAAAGGGCCTGATCGAGCTACCATTGTCATCGAAGAAAACATTACAAAATGTGATGCATCAGTTCCTACAAAGGTTTTTGAAGTTGATGAAATCAAGAACTTCTTGAATTGTCGCTACTTAGCCCCATGTGAAGCGATTATGGCGACTTTTTCTTTCGACATCAATTACGCCTACCCATCGTCATGAAGTTAAATTACCACACCTTGACCAAAATGCAATAACGCTGCGTGATTCGAAGCTTACCGGCATTGCCCGAAAGGAAGGCATCAACATAACTATGTTTACAGTGGTTTGAGCTAAACAAGCGTGAACCGAAGCTTCGGGGTTTAACTTATGCTCAAATTCCGCAAAAGTATGTATGGCATGAAAAAGAAAGGATTTGGAAACTTAGAAAACAAAAAATCCATAGGCGGATGGTTTATTCCAACCGCATCGGAGCGTTACTATCTCGGATTGACACTGACTATAGCCAAAGGTCCTGAATCCTTTCAACACCTGATGACGGTTAACAAGATAACATATCGGACATTTAAGGAAGTCTGTTTTGCATATGGCTTGCTCAATGATGACAAGGAATGGACCAACGCTATATCAGAAGCAAGATTTTGGGCATTAGCACCTCAATTGAGGGACTTATTTGTTACAATATTCTTTGTTTTGTGAAGTAAGTAGGCCCACGACAATTATGGGAAGAAAAGCGGGAAGCTTTATCGAAGATATTCTACACAAACAAAGAAAACACTTGGTACCAGATTTAGAGCTTACAAACGAACAGATTCAAAACTATTGTTTGGTGGAGATAGAGGAACTATTACACAGATTTGGAAGATCTTTAGCTGAATTTGCAGAACTCCCAAGACCAAACCCAAAGCTACTAACAAACATGGACAATCGTTTGATTAGAGAAGCGTTGGACTTTGATCTGAAAACAAGCAAGGTTGAACATGAACAGCTTAATTGATGCTAAACAACGACCAACATCGATCTACAAAGAGTTATCGAGTCGTATCTGACCAAAAGGAGGGTTTTACTTTTTTTATGGGCCCGGAGGGAGTGGAAAGACATTTTTATACAAGACCATAATTTCAAAACTAAGATCAGAAAGAATGATAGTTCTTGCGGTTGCATCTTCGGTACATCATATAATATGTGTTTATTCATTACAGCAATATTAAACTTCTTAAACACCTCCTAAATTGTTCAACCTTTATAATTCAAACAGGAATTGCTTCTTTACTACTACCGGGAGGAGGACTCATAGCGATTTGTGATTCCATTGGAGTTAATGGACAATAGTACATGTGGTATCAAACAAAACACACACCTGGCAGAATTAATGAAACAGGCCAGGTTGATAATATGGGATGAAGCGCCCATGACTCAGCGATACGCGTTTGAAGCCTTGGACAAGACATTGAGGGATATATTGGGGTATGAGAATCCGGAAAACCGAGAACGCATCTTTGGAGGAATGACAGTGTTATTGGGTGGTGACTTCCGACAAATTCTACCAGTAATCCCAAAAGCTAAAAGATCGAAGTTATCCAAGCTGCATAAACCGATCGAGCTATGGAAAGCTTGCAATGTTTTTACCCTTACACGCAGGTATCGGGTAAATGAGTATACAGAAAACGATAGCATTGACACTCAAAAACAAGAATTCAATAAATGGGTATTGGATGTGGGCGATGGGAATTTGGAAGCCAAAATTAAAGAAGGAGAGGATGAGCCGACCTGGATTCATATTCCGCATAATTTCCTTATAAAATCAGGGGATTCTCCAATTGAGCAAATTGTCACGAAACATTCCCCGATTTTATAACAAGACAGAATGAAGATCGTATCTAAAAGAAAGGGCCATACGACTCCAAAAATGAAGACGATGCAATAAATGAACATATGTTCAAAAAGTTAGCGGCGTTTCATGGCGTACAATAGTGCGAGATGAAGTATGTAAGGCCTCAACTGATACACTAGATCAAGACCACCTATATCCCATTGAGTTCTTGAATTCCTTAAATTTCCAAGGAATGCCACCACATTCTCTATGCTTAAAAAAGGAGCTACCGATAATGCTTTTACGAAATGTTAACCCAGGCCAAGGTTTATGCAATGGAACCGGGTTAATCATTCTGATCTTGGCCAGTTTGTTATTCGAGCTAAAATCCTAACTGGGTCACATATAGGAGATCTTTGTTCTTATACCTAGGATCACGATGACATCCACGCGCGATCAAAATGGCCATTCATAATGAAACGTAGACAGTTCCCTGTGAAACCTTGCTATGCGATGACCATAAACAAGAGCCAAGGCCAGTCACTTAAGTATGTCGGAGTCTACTTACCCACCACGTGTTCAGCCATATGGGCAACTATATGTCGCACTTTCTAGAGTCACAAGTCCCGACGGATTGAAAATACTAATGACGGAAGATGAAGACAGTGAATTCAAAGAGCGAACAAGAAATATTGTTTTTAAGGAAACCTTCACTAATCTAAATTAATAAGTTGTAGTATATATCTTCTCAAATAATGAAGGCAAAATTGCACTTACATTTGACTTTAAACTACTGTTACTAAACTCATTACAAACTATATGAGCATTCAAATGTTGGGTTCTGGAAACATGACACTTAAAGATGGAGCTGTTCAAAAGTATACGTACAGGAGATTCAACAAATCAACTTCCATTAACAAAGAACTCAAAACAGGATTTTAATACTCACCCGTATAATCCGCATAATGTCTTCACCAATAAATCAACTATACCACAATATTCTTTAACCTGCAACAAATATAATTACTGATTAGATTGAATCACAATAAAAGTGTTCATCTTTTGACATAAATACAACATCATCATCATCCTAAACACTATTATAAAAGTGTTCCTCTTTTGACTGATAAATGCACAATAACATCTCTAAATCAACAAACATCATAAACTAACTAACTATAAACAAATTAAAACATTTCCACAAACACGAATAAATTTTATCAGATTCAAACCCAAATCTTACTTTAACAATAGAATGATCATCCAAATCGTGGTATTGTTGTTGTTCTTAACGCGCTTACAAGGTTTTCTATGAGTTTTTTTTGTTCGAATTTGTATGTGTAGTAATGATTTTTATGGTTGCATATTATGTGTTCGATGAAATGCCCGAGCCAACATTGTTGTAGTTGATTGAATTGGACTCTTTTTTTTTCCAGCTTATGAGTATTAGTTTGGGCTTATTCACTTTATTAATCCATAAGGCATCAACTTGGTAACCTTACAATGCATGCCATTAACGGCCTAAACTTTAAAAAAAAATGCTTACAACTTACACTTATATTTTAAAACTTATAAATACAATCACAAAATACATCGAATATTAAACCATAAAAACTTATATACATCCATTTTAAAAAAATATAAAGTTTAGAAAATGTGAGATACCATAACAACTTAAATATAAAACAACGAAAATAAAAGGCAAATACTACACTCTCACAACTTAACTAAATAAAGTATTTTAATCACAACTTAAATATAAAATGACGCAAAAAAAAAACTACAAATAATTACACTATAACAACTTTTATAAAACTACAAATAATTACACTATAACAACTTTTATAAAGCCCGTGTGCATCGCACGGGCTATCCTGCCTAGTGTAATAAATGAATGAGGGATTGTTTAATTTCTACTTAGAAAAAATGTGGCACAAACTTTTAACGTTTTTTTAATTGGGAGATTCATCAAAACTAAAATTTTCTAACTAAGTAATCGGCTCACTTAATTTTGTAAACACATTTTGGGTCTCATTTCAATTTAATGGGAAGTGATCACATTCCATTAAATGATTTGCACACTTAAATTATTTGTGTTTTTTACATTTATACCCTTATATGGGTGAATATAACTTAATTTTGTAAACACATTTTGGGTCTCATTTCAATTTAATGGGAAGTGATCACATTCCATTAAATGATTTGCACACTTAAATTATTTGTGTTTTTTACATTTATACCCTTATATGGGTGAATATAACTAAAAACTGATATAAACGTATAAATGTCAAGACACAAACAATTTGAGTGTGCAAATCATTTTGTGTAATGTACAAATCGCTTTCCCAATTTAAATATTTGGTCAGTGAATTTGGATTAGGGCATACATAGTTGGGGGTTATATGGTCAATGTAAAATTATTGTGTATTTTAAGAATTTGTTTGTACATAAATTAGTCATTTGGATATATATATATATATATATATATATATATATATATATATATATATATATAAAATATATGCAATATTTAATATTTTGAGAGAATATATATTTAATTATAAGTTTAAGTAAGATATACATGCTGATAAAGATTTAAAACGTACACTTTTAAAGGGTTATTTAAGCCTTTAATTGCCCACTTTTATATCCGTTACTGCTTAATTTCGTTTGTTTTCACTTTTTAGGTCTCTTAGAAGCAAAATGTTTGGAATGATGCATTTTGGACGAAAAAAGTGAATATATGAAGAAAATGGCTAAGTCAAGATCAAGCCACTCAAGCTGTTGGAATTACACCTGACGACGTCCCAAACAGAGGGCGACGCCGTCCCTCTCTACGTAATTAAATTTGTGACGACTCAGTAGCAATTTTGCTAACTTGCACCTGACGGCGTCAGGCTTTGAAGAAAAGGCGTCACGAAGACTTTTCTCTCCGACATCGACCTAGATTGATTCATATGACGTCACTTTGAAGACTGACGGCGTCACAACCACAACGTGACGTCGTCCCAATGATGACTTAGCCAAGACGAAACCCTAATGACGGCGATCTGACGGCGTCCCAACTATAAGGTGACGCCGTCGCAAATGTAAAACTATATAATGAAATTGAATTTTCAGAATTTTAAGAGGTAGATTTGTGGAGTAAAAACCTAAAACGATTTTGGTCCGGTTTGGACAGTATTTTAGGGTTCTCATACCCTATTTTACATCAAGATAAGTAATTTACTTCATTGATTTCATTATGTCTTCGATTGAATGTGTATATGCTTGCATGTTTAACATGTCCGACTAAATTTCTTGTGTGTTTGCTTAGATCTATGAAACCTAGTTACTAATTATTGATTGGTTGTCTCTTATCTTAATTGTAATTGGCTTAGGATTGCACTAGGCTATCGTTGTATTTTTAATGCTTGAGTAATCTTTGTGAACCTTAGTTTATAGTCACTTAGCGGAATCGTAGACTAAACATCCAAAGATAACCTTAGAGTTAGTTTATGAATCCTAGAGATTTCGTAGGCAATAACCTTAAGGTAGTCTCAAAGAGTTAGGAATAAAAGCATACCATACGACCTTAGAAAACACAACGCGTTAAGAATAAGGACGTGACAATTCAACCACCAATAAAAGATAACTAGGGAGTAATAGTATCTAGGTAGACACTTTTTTAATCATCATACGAGCACACATCAATAGACATAGACTACCATTAGTTTAGATAATTAGATAAGTAGAGTAATCAGTAGAAGTACCAACCCCAAAATCCAAACCCCGATATTTTACCCTTAGCTTTCTAAAAAAAATATAAAAAGATAAAAAAATAATCTTCCTCAACCTCAAACCTTAGCGTAGTACATCTCTCACTAGCATTCCTATTCCCCTAGAGAACGATATCAATACTCGAGGCTTACCCAATACTACACTACAACGATTAGGTTCACTACCTAGGGTGTTGAAAAACTTGATCGACGAAAAGGAAGTTCCTTTGACCCCGAACGCGTTATACGCGAATCACATGCAATTGTTAATATTTACAGAGATATATATGTAATTCTTTTTATACATAAATAATCACTACTAACTGATTTAGAGGTCAGATATCATGGTATTTACAAGAGGTGTAATTTGAATACATTTAAGTAAAAAAAGTCTTTCCCTCACCCGATAACTTGAACAAATAAATCAAATTCGTTAACTATGCATACTTATGTGTGATTGTGAGAGACGAACGCGATGAGTCATGAAGAGATGCTACTCATGTGTTATTGAATCATTTTGACAACGATTTGAAACAAAATCAACCACTTCACCTGAATGCGTATTGTGTAACCAATATAAAAATATCAAACAAAAACTAACGAATTAGTAGGAGTAACAAATTACAATCACTTCTTAATGTTTAACCTTGATTAATGGTAATGGTATTGTGTTTAGTTTCAATTTCTTAGACTTGTTCTATTGTTGTAAAATTGACACAAAAAATTATCATGTATTAAACATGAGGTGTAACCTTTATAAGTATCCCCGCAATGCAGTTGAATCATATAAAAAACACCCGACTAAATTGGGTTGATTAGCAAAATATGTGCTAACAAAAAGATTAAAGATCAAAACAAGAGTATATGAATCATATTATAATAATCGGTATTTGGTCTGGCCATGTATGTTAAATTACGAATGCTACCAACTAAAGTAGTCAAGGACCGAACTTAAGGACGAAACTTGAACATTTTTGTAAAATGAACCAGCTTATAAAGTATTTATAGCAAATCTTGATATTAAAAACGTCTAAAATTATGAATTAATGACCACATTATGTATAAAGAGTCAAAAAATTTGGGAAGGCCACATCCGTTTTTGGTCTCTTCAAAGTTTCGTTCTTAAAAGTGACATATCTGTATAATGTAGTTTTTTATTTTTAATTTATTTTATTTTTTATTTTTTAAATTAATCTGATTCAGCTTCAACTTCAACTTTTCAACATTCAATGTTCCTAATAAGGATAGAATTTATTTCAATGAAATTTTTAGTATTACGAGCTTATGATGACATGTTTTCTTGACAATTGTGGTCTTATTACACCTAGTATAGGGTTATTGGTACCCTTTTAAAACACCAAACAAAACCCTTTCACATTTTTTTGGTTTTTTACTTTTAATTTTATTTTATTAAAAATTTTTTTTTAAATATTTTATGTTTTACTTATATTAAAAAAAAAACTATGAAAATAAAAGTACGAAATATAAAATATAAAGTTTTGTTAGGTCACTAGTTTTACAACACAAGCTTATAGAGAAAGAGATGAAGGCGATTGAACAAGTATCAAACACACACACAAACAATATAAGACACGGTTATGCGTAGGTGAGTGAATGAAGAGAAAAACTTGAACAATCAACCTTCAATGAAGGTTTACAAGGAATTATTTAGGAGGAAGCTAGGCAACACTCTAGTTCCTCCTATCCTTATGGGCTTGGGTCAAGCTTATGGGCCTTCTACGTAAGCTTGACCTTAAACAAACATAAAGGCCATAATAAAGCTACCTATTACATATGAAATATAAATACTTGAAATACTTGTTTAGGAGTGATTCCAACAATCTCCCCCTCAAGTATATATGAATGAAACGGTGAAAGAGCGTTGATGTAATAGTAGAGTGGCGTCTTCGACATTCTTCTTTCTTGTGAGAAGAATTGCCTTGATTGAACAATCTCCGGTAGAGAGATAGTTTTCTTTGAACGGTTATGCTTTGACGTCATCTTTAACTTTGTTCTTTGATCATTGTTCTTTGTGGTGAGAGTGATAGTATGTTGTTGTGCCGCATCGGTCCGCCAGTTCCGCTTCGCTGCTCGGGTGTCTCCACGTCATTCTTCAACATGCTCACACGCTCTTTGACGTTGGAATTCAATACGGATGAAGTTCTTTAAGTCTTTAACTTTGTAGATTCTTTGGTTTGACGAAGAATCATTATGACGGTTGTGTTGCTTTTGAATAGAACTTCCATTAGTGATGATGTTGGCGTGAGCATGAGAAGAATCGGCCGACGATCATCCGGCTCCGGAGCTTCCATAAGAAGAAAACATTTCAAACGGTTAGTAATAAGCGGTTTCCGCCACTTACAAGTTTGAACCGAGAGTGTTAATAACGCATAGTGTGAAAACACAACTCTAATTCTTACAGGCCGTTCTGAACCGGAGTCCCACAAGTGAGATAGCGACATGCACCAAGTACATCTATACAGTCAGATGAGTCGCCGAGGTACACGAAGCATCACTCACGACCAGACCGTTTGAGACACACTCGCGAATCCACGGGAGTTACCGAAGTGACCTACCGGACGTGGTCGTTTGATGTTGACCCGGCAGTTTCCATTCAATCACCGAGGATCATGATGTGAACCTCTCATAAATGTTCTCGACAGATTGCTAAGATCTGTGAAGGACTCGATATGAACCACCGATGATCTTATTAGTTGATCATCAAGTGATTAAATGTCAAGTGTTCCTAAGAGATCTTTTGATGAATCTCGTGGCTCTAGACTCAATAGTGCTTTTGGTTTTCCTGAAAGGAGACTAGGGAGGGTCTCCTTCTTCAATACCAAAGCAATCTTAGGAGAAAGCCGATAGTTTACGTAGGGTTCCCTGTGAGAATGAAACAAGCTTCAGTTGAGAGAAACTTGAGTGGATAAGAAGGTTTAGTGCATGCGTCACTGGGTCCATGACGACTTTTATCTTTAATACCAAGCCACTGTGACAACCAAGTAGCATATGAATTGAACCCTGTCCGCCTCTAAGTTGAATAATCTGGAGGGCTATTTCTTTTCACCCTTTTCTTTGCATTTCTTTTAATTCTTCAACTCCTTCTTTCTCCGATTCTCATTTTCTCCTTTTACAATCATTCCTAAGGACTTCTAACACTAACTAATGGTAGTGTCCTTGGTAGATCCTCCGTCTGGCGGGATCATAGGACGGTTTTTCCTAACCTTAGTCACCTTATAACTCCATGACTAACCTATGTTTGCCATTAAAACCATCAGATGAAAAATATCTCTCAAATGGTTTGTTAATGAAAAACATGTTTGAACCATTGTGAGAGATGATGTTTTGCATAAATACCTTCATTAGTTTTAACTAAATGCACAGTGAGGAAAGAGCGCGACCTTTTGAATTGATTGATTCACCAAGATAGACAATCCCCCAGACACGGTTACGTTGCATAGTTAAAGAGTTACATTGTCGTACTTTTAGGTGACAACTTGCTCTAATAACTACCTTGAAGGTGTAGACAAACCTTGGAAGGTTGTCAAACCCGTCGGAGTTCATGTCTATCAAAAGTTTCTAATGGTACTTTTCTACTCGTGACAAGTCCTCATAGACACGCTTACATTACTAGCGAACTAGCTTGAAATTATTACCCGCCCAGACAAGTCTTTTCGAAGTTACTAACAGTTAAGTATCGTCAATTCGCTGGTTAAGTCTGAGGTACACAGATTCATTTGCATTTTGTACAACATATTTCTTATCACACATTTTTCTCCCCCTCAAAAATGGCATATTAAAGTGTTATTTTTGAACGGTTGAGAATAAATATGACCATTTCGAGTGTTTGGGAAGAATGACCATCGAACAATTTTGAACAAAGTTTAAATACTCCCCTCAACAAGTGATATAAACGGTTGAGGTTTTGAAAGTCTTAAGGGAAAGTACTTGTTCTTTTGAGCAAAACCTTGAAAAATGAAAGGTTTGATAGGTTTTACTAAAAGTAAGAAGCTTTCGCCCTTTATAAGGATTGTGGCATCAAGCTGCACTACGTGTCCTTTTGACAATTACGGGTTGTACACCGTTATGTGTGCACAAGCCATAGACATATTTAATCATACATCCAAAATTATGAAGAAAACAATTCAAGGGTACCGGAAGTGCAGTGATGTTCCTGAGTGCGACAGCGTGGAAAGCGGTGATGTTTCTCCCGGTCGACCAACATAGCTCTCCAATCGTCTTAATCGATCCCCTTCAACAACCGTCATCAATCATGGTGATGATCCTTCTCACATCCCTCCTTTCCCGAGAATTCCATACGTTTGAGATCCCCACTTTCGGCGTATATCCTTCAACCTCAGATGCTAATCCGTCCCTAACCAGCTTCAAAGTATGATCCCGAATTCTGAAGATCACTACATACGCATTAAGCAGCTTTGAAGTTCATCGGTAAACAACTCCTCGAAGGTTTCCGATGAGCCGTATATTGAGGTAGCTGATTTAGATCGGGAAGAGTAAGCATGGAGGAGTGAGGTTGACACGCTGCTCGATAAGATTCAACAGCCCATCTGATATCTTCAACACGTTCTTTGATCACAATGCGTCTAATGAAGATGAGAACCGACTTGATAAATTCACGTTGAACTTCAGTCGAGAATTGTCTCATACCACTCTGTACCTGGCAAGGTACATGTTCGATGTCGCGAGGACAAGTTCTCAAAGTCACCTCGAGAATCCATAGTCCTGTTCATCTTGTCATTTGACTATGATATTCTTAAAGAATATAGTCCCACTTAGACTTGAGATCAATGTGTTTGATGGCCACGATGTCCTTGAACTATACTAATCGCATGTTGAGACTTCAACCAGCCAGAGTAGATTCTTCGGCGTCAGCCAATGATGAATCCCATACAATGCATCTTGGTCGTGATGCTTGCACGCTGTCGAAAACAAGTGATTTGCACGCTCGATAGCTATGCGTTTGAGTAATAGTCAGCGGGAATGGAAGAGTCAATGATGTAGCTGATTTCGAACCATCGCTACGCGTAAGAGAAAATCCGTGTCTCTGTTAAAGAAGTATCGAAGGAATGCGGGTTCGCCTGCTTGGCCAATGGTTTAGAGGTTTGGTCCAATCGTTGTAGTATGGAGGGTTGTCCCTTTGTGTGAAGTCAATGTTTGCTTCCGGATTGAGCCAATCCATGTCGTTAGACATAGCTCGAAGCATGTTTTCAAGATGATATTCGAACCTCGCTTTCAAGCTGTCTTTAAGAAGTTGGAATGCTTCATTCTTGATTCGCCAATTCAGATTCGCCATTTTCTTCACATGGAACTTTTCTTGCAAGAGTTTTATGCGGCTCCAATGTAGAACCATCTACCAATTCTTGACCTTCATCGTATAGAGTTTGATTGACAATTGTGGAGAACCATTCAAACTCTTCGGTTTTATCGTCATCTAGCCATGAGACAACTCCGTGCCGAGTCGTTTCTTCTTCTTTTGGAAGGCCTGATGATGATAATCGATTTCGACTTGTTTGGGTGAGGTGGGTTGTTGCGGGGCTCAAGGACTCTTCATCGTCACCACCCGTATACTCAAAGTAATCACCGCTTATGAGTCGGGTGGTAACTCGGATCGCCCCGAGGTTTATCAAGAAAGACCGAGGTGGAGGAGACTTTTGTTGAGAAGAAGTTCGTGATGGAGGAGGTGGCATAGAGGTAGATTTACCGATCTGCTTCGACGCTTAGGTGCGAATTCCTTATCCTTATCATCGCCATCTCTTGGTCGCTTTTGATCGCCGACTTTGCATGATGATCTCGAGTTGAAAATCAAGTAGATTTTCAAAAATTTAGCTTCATCCGGTAAACGCTCCGATCGCTTTGACATTTGTATCACAAGTTAAGCGATTAACTGCATTCGAGATCACCTTTGGCGATTGTATTTTTAACCAATGCTACGCATGTTAGGGGTGAGTTGTCTCCGAAAATATTTAGTCACACCGGGGACGAGGTCAAGAAGAAACTTGTGAGTATGATCTCTTTGTCGCTTTTCCAGCTCTTTGGATTTTAGGAACGATATCCCGAAGGTACTTTTAGTGTAACTTCGATCATTTCGTTCAGTTCCTCTTTACGATGACTCTTCATGAACTTCTGAACAAATTCCCTTTCTTTCTCCATCTTGTCATGCTCGCATTATACATATGTCTGTATGTGATCAAGAAAGAAATTTAGCTTTTTGATGAGCACGCTTTTCTTTCTCGACTTGTTTGACAGCCTTTGTGAATCCTTTATGAGCTGGAGAAATCCAAGATCGAGGTGGTTTCTTCACAGATTTGGATGATGATTTTATTGATCTTTTGGATGGTGGTGGTGATGAGTGAGATGAAGAATCGATGAGGAGGGACATGAGGAGATTCGGGTCCTTTGGAGGTGCGTAAGTATCCTCCTTGGAACGAGTTAATCTGGCCGAGAAGAAAGTCATCATAATCTTCTTCGCCATCAAGTCCATTTTAGCCTTTTCTTCCGCCTGCTCTTTAGCTTCTTCATCGCTTTTCTTTCAGCCATATTCTTTCTCGTTCCTCAATGTTAAGATCAGAGACTCCTCTCATGTTGCGGTTGTTGCACAAGAGTGGTGGCACCGGATCCTTTATCGGGTTGATTAACCGCACGTGACCGGTGAAGAGGGGAAGACCACTTGATCCTCCGGGGCCACCCATTTGATCTTTTGCAAATTCTTCAGCTTCTTGAATTTGTCTAACTAATTTAAACTTCTTCCGTAGGATTGATCCGCTGCTCTTCTTCATCTTCAGAAGCCATCATGAGACTCAGTACAGGAGTCTTTCCTTTCCATTCAGCTATTGGACTTTAGATTTAGTCAGCGGAGGAGGGATACTTGCTGCGATTCAGAGAAGGTAATTCATCTGTGTCAAGCATCTTCAGCTTTCGTCCACAAGCTTTCTTTTTGGTTCGGTTTGGGAATTGGGATGAGCAGCTTCCTTAGATGGAACATCCTTCTTTGAAGGAGGGTTCCTCTTGGGAACTTCTTTGACTCAAGATTTGCCGTATTCCTGACTTCCTTTGGTCTCCTTATAGGTGTTCCAAGATTTTTCGTCGAGATGACCAACTTTGCCTTGTCTCGACAAGCTTCCAGATACCTTTTGTACGCTTCAGCTTTCTCGACATCTTCGCTAGGAAATCCCAGAGTACGACCCTTTTGTAGACGCTTCCTTGATTCTACAGATAGAATGGGTTCCGCCAACATGTCGTGATTGTTGGGGTCATTGAGCCTCAAATGTCGATGAAGTCCAAGCTCTCTCGATCAACAATTTTGTATATCTGATGTAGGGAATCTTTGAGCCAAGTTTGTTGAGAAATGACATCATGTCATCCCAAATCGAGCTTCGATAATGATGTGTTTCTTGTTGACCAATTAATATTTGCAGTTCTATGAGCTTAGGGTGCTCATAGCCGCTGCCACGACCGTAAATGACTTGGTGATGATCATGTGAGTGTTCTGGGTTGAGGAATACTCTAAGCTCCACGGAGTGCTTGGTGATTACTCCAGTAGCCTCGCCATAACCGAGATATTGATTAAGAATTGGAGAGTGAGCTCTCAACAGTGTGGCATATAGTTTGGTTGGATCGACATCAGAATTATAGAGAACAGCCCTTAAGTCCGCAGTGTAATGGTGACTTGTTTGTGATTCGTGAGTCACCACAGCACTTTGTCCTTTGACCCTTTCCATAGTGTTCCGAACTGTTGGATGTAGATCTCGTGAAATGCAGAGTGTGAAAGCATGTTCTCGATACGGATGAGTCCTCTAATGTCAATAGCAATAAGACATGAAGATTCAGAGCAAGTGAGGTTGTCAAAGTCAACACGGAGATTATTCTTTTCAATCTTCATTGGATAGCCATGAGGATAGATATCGCCAATGGAGAACCAGGTGCATCCATATTCATTTGTTCACCATGTCGTGATCTAAAAAAACATTAGCCAAAAGAACCAACATATCGAAAGACATAATGTTAGTCAAAAGAAGGTCTTATTGTCTAGTTATTGAATGTACAGTGTCAATGATTGTTACGAGTCCTAAGTCACTTGTATATTCAATAGTCCAATGACGCCGTGAAATGTTTTCGTGAGTTAGTTAACTTTAAGTTTTAAAGTTTATTTTATCACTTATTGTTCACAACATATCAAACGATTTCGGTTTATTAGTGACATTTTAGGATTCGTGATGACATGATTAGTTTATTTACAAGTTTGTACACGTAACAATTCATAACGAAGGTATGATCACCGCTTTATGCAGGGATTGGCAAGTTATGCGTGAGAGGGATGATATATGCGTAGGCGTAAACTTACGCCAGGGTCTTAACTTACGCTGCAAGAATGTTACGTAGGGAAAAGAATGACCTTATGCAGCTTTTGCGCGCGTAGGCATATATTAACCTTTACGCGAAGGCTACTCGTAAGAGTTGACCTTATGCGCGCGTAGTGTCATCAAGCTTACGATATCCTTCACGTGAGTCCCATATGTGTAGAACCTTATGTAGACGCTACGCCAGAAGACAAATCTACGCGAAAGCTACGCGTAAGGTGATCCTTATGTGAGATTAACAACAACCTTGATTCGAATATTACGTATCAAGCCCGAACAAAGCATCATATCATTAATGTTTAACACATAACATTCATTTTATGACAGATCATAACACAATTGGACATTTTAACAAGTATATGAGAAATCCTTACGCAGTAGACTAAACCCTAATTCTACGCTGCATGAAATCTAGCCATGAATTATGCACCAAAGTTTTTCTGGTATATCTTAGATGTTGTGAGATCATATTGACCAAGTTTTAACACTTAGTTTGCAAAGTGAATCAAAATACCCAATTTTAGAACATTAAACCCTAATACCTAATTCTCAATCAATTGAGGTTTCTGGGTGGTTATAAGGCATGGATATCATCAATTCATCATCACATAAGCATAACACAACAATCTTTTTGACCAAAACATCATATATTTAAAATACCCAATTAACTCATATAAACCTAATTTTCAAAGACTCATCAATTCGTGTTTCTCGGGTGATTTTAATGGTAAAATGGTATCATTGATGTATTTAAAACGTTTTGACACAAATCATTTTACCACAATCATATAACAATGATTGTGTGTTCATACGCTATGCGTAGAACACATAATCACGCCAGAAACGCTTTTTAGCCGTAGGGATTTGAATGAATCAAAACCTGCTAGAAAAATGTTTTACACAAGAAACAACTTACACAATGATGATCAAAAGCCGTAATTCTTGAGTGATTATTAGGCGAGGGATTTTAGGTATTTTGTAATAAATGAGAAGTGAGTAGAGTTAGGTGGAGAGTTTTATTAAAATGACTTTGGTTTTGGCAGTTGGTCCCTCCACCTTTTCCATTTTCAACCAAAGCCTTTTAACTTCCATTTTGTTACCAAACGAAGATTTTTTTTTTGGAAAGAAACATGACAACACTCCCCCTCGACTTGAGAAAATAATGAAAGGTTATTAATTAAAGTTCGAGGAGTGTCTTTGAACCGTAAAATGTACCACCATTTGTAAAAGAATCAACCGAGATATGATAACATGGCACACATGATTTGAAACAAGAATTTCTCCCTCAACACTTGATCGAGAAAAATATTGAATTTTGAAAGATTAAAGTGTTGACGGAAGAAATGTACTTGCAATGTTGAAAGAAAAGTATATTAGAAGAATATTTTTGTTGTTTTTATCAGATTTTATAATTTTGTATTTTGTTTTTGAAAAAGTATTTACAAAAGATGTTTTGGTGTTTGGCAGTGTTTTAAGACCGCTTTAGGAGGTCATCCAATTCCTCTTGAGTCAAACACCTCATACCAATCCGTTGGACCAACTCATTAAACCTAGCGGGAGGCAAGGCTTTGGTGAGAAGATTCGCCAATTGGTATTCTCAGACACAAAATATAATTCAACAGCACTCGCTCCACGCGATCCTTGATGAAATGATATGAAGATCGATGTGCTTTGATTTCGAAGTGCTTGAACCGAGTTGCACGAGATTGCAATGGCACCATTGTCGCAATACATCGGGATTCGTCAAACACGTGAACCATAGTCTTTGATTTGTGTTCTCATCCATATGACTTGAGCACAATATGCGGACATGGCTACATATTCTCGCTTCGTTGATGACAAATGATGTACAATCCTCGCTTCTTCGATTGCCAAGACACCATCACCAAGAAATTGTAAAGCTCCTCAAGTGCTTTTTTCCGCGAGTCTAAGCATATCCCACGAGATCTCAAAAGCTTATTAGTTCAAAACCGTAATCCTTCGGATACCAGATCCCCAAGTTAATGGTTCCCTTGATATATCGGAGGATTCTTTTAGCCTCGGAGAGGTGGGTTTCATTGGTCGCGACCGATAACGGAGCATAGATAAACGGCAAAGACAATATCGTCCCTAGCTGTTAGATACATGAGAGACCCAATAATATCGCGGTATTTGTAGGGTCCACCATTTCCCATGTAAATCAGCTGCCTAACTCTTGGTATGAGCCATTGGTGTGGCATAGGTGTCACTGGTTTTCATTCCAAATTTGTTTAACAATTCAAGGGCATATTTGGACTGACTCAAGAAAATACCACGGGTGATTGATGAACTTGCAATCCTAGAAAGAATGTAAGTTCACCCATCATGGACATTTCAAAATTTTTCTTCATTAGTTTTGCAAAAGCCATTGAAAACTTTTTATGTGTAGACCCAAAAATGATGTCATCCACGTAAATTTGAACAATTAAGATATGTCCCCCGTGATATTGTATAAAAAGAGTTGGGTCAACCGAACCTTTGGTGAAATTATTAGCAATGAGGAAAGATGATAGCTTATCGTATCATGCCCGAGGAGCTTGTTTGAGACCATACGAGCTTTGTTCGGTTGTAGACATGATTCGAAACTCAGATCAACTAATCCATCCGGTTGGTCTGACATAAACCGCTCTTTAAGTTGTCCATTGAGAAACGCAGTTTTGACATCCATCCGATAGACCGTATATTCATATGATTAATGCTAGAAATATCCGGTTTCAAGACGAAAGCAACCGGAGCAAAGATTCTTCAAAGTCTAATCCTCTTCCTCGACGATAACCCTTAGCCAGACGTGACTTGTTTCGGATAACGCTTTTCAAAGATCCAATTTGTTTTTCAAATCCATTTTAGACCAATGACGTGACTCGTTGGTCTTTCAACCGCCTCATACTTCAAGACGCTTGAATTGGTTGAGTTCTTCTTGCATGGATTCAATCCGCTTGTCTTTTGTCATCAAGGCTCTTTGATGTTTTTAGGTTCGTGATGGCGTACGCTGAGTGCATAAATGCAATGTTCACCGCCCGAGTGAAGACGCTGTCTCTGAACGCATCTGGTTGATTCGGGTTGCCAATAATGTTTTCCGAGGATGGTCTTTCGGTCCATCTATGTGTGAGGGTTGATGTTGGTATACATTGTGCATCTCGAGGATTCAAATGGTTTGTGGAAGATTCGCGACATCCGTGCGCAGCCTCATTAGCAAACGGGTTGAAGAACGATTTGGATCAAAATCGTTGGTGGGGTAGTACTTCATCCGAATATCATCACCGGTTCATCATTGTTGGAAGCGGTGTGTTCAACCGTTGTGTTGGAGTCAACTGTGTAGGTGCTTCTTCAAATGAAGTTGTTGCAGTGTGTAATGTATAGGAATATTATCGTTGTGCGCCGAAACAGCGGATACACTCGAGCACGTTCATCAATATCGCCACGTAACGTAGGAGCAAATAACCTTTCCATTTGTTGACGAGAGTCGAGGGCTTTCTTCACCGATGATGGGTTGGGGAAGTTTAAGCGGTTGTGACCGGTTCTGTTTATACTGTAAGCCATTTCGTGAAGTTCATCGAAATGAGCATGAATCGCTTCCATCACCTGCTTTGTATCGACGATTCCGTATTCGAAACCTTGGAATTATCACAATATACTACAAAGACTCCAATGTCAGCTTTGGCTTTGAGCTTTCCAAAGTCATCACGATCATTATTCGAATAGCAAAGAGATCCAAATACATGAAAGTGTTTTAGATTCGGTTTTTTGTTATGGACAAGCTCGAAAGGTGTTTTGTTGTGGCGTTTGGTGATCATAGAACGGTTTTGAGTATAGCATGATACGCCGCCCATAAGTAATCTGAAGTTTAGCATTTATTAACATTGTTCTTGCGCTTCCACTAACGCTCGGTTTCGCTCTTCAACAACTCCGCTTTTGTTCGTGTACGCGCAATAGATGTTTGATGTGAATTCCCACTTTCTCATAGAATTCAACGGGGTTTTGTTAACAAATTCGGCCTTTGTCTGCTCGATGATTCCGATTGTTTCGAGTCGAACTCAGTATTTTTGAGAAAGGTGATGATAATTTGTGGAGCTTGGTCTTTGCTACGAAGAAAGTAGACCCAAGTCCATCGAGAGTAGTCATCAACAATTACTAAGATGTAGCTTGCCATTGATCGCTTGCACGCGATCGGGCCACACAAATCCATGCGAAGAAGATGAAGCACATGTCGAGAGTCAGGTTCCACCTTTGAAGGAAAATGAGCACGAAAGCTTTTCCCTTGTTCACAAGTTGAGCAAAGGTGATCTTTTGAATACCAGAATCGTGGGAGTCCTTCAACTAGTTTGTGTCGAGCAAGGTTGGTGATGGTTTGAAAGTTTAGATGTGAGAGACTCCACTGCCATAGCCAGATTTTGTTGATGTTGCCTTAGAAAGTAAGCAAATGGGAGAGGAAGCAACCATGTCTTGTATAGAGATAGTGTAGAGACTAGAATTACGCTGAGCCGCATAAGGTCATTTCCTTGTCACTTAATGAAACAAGTTTTCTCCCTGAAAGCAACATCCAAATCTCCATCACAAAATTGACCTACTGAAACAGACAGACCGAGGCCTTCCACATAGTAAACCCTGCAAATTTCGATGTTCCCATTGACATAATCTCCGTAGTCTATGATAGTCGCGAAGTGATCATTCCCGACCCGATGCTGCCAATGAACTTTGCAATAAAGTTTGATAGCTTAAGATTTCCGTCATGTGCCTGAACATCCGCTATCAACAATCCAGAATGATCGACACCGCATTACAATAAGACCACACAGATGGAATAGAAGTAGATGTGGAACCCGAAATGTTAGAGGGTTCCATAGCAGCTTTAGTAGATATACACACATCAATAGCTTTAGGTATCCACTTAAATCCTAGTGTGTTATATATCCATTTCGGCCATCTATAACTACTCTTTGCTTTAGTCTTAGTGAATTCACTAGGTGGTACTACATTCCTAGGAGGTGAAACTGAGCTACAGGGACAAAGAATGCTTCTTAGAATCTAAAGATGGCGGTCTACCGCACGCACTTAGGATTAGTAAGCCTAGAGGTATTCCGTTTCTTAGGATTCCTTAAACGAGAGATTATAGCTTTAGCAACACATTTATCATGGCAATCAAAATTCATACTTTTACCACAAATAACACAAGGTGCATCGATCAATATCAAAAGTACTTAACGGTTTAGCATTCGTTACATCACTATTTCTATTACATTTGCCGAACGCAATATCTATAGTGGAGGCAACGTGTGTCTTATTCAGAGTCCTAGGGTGTTCTTCTACTTTAGCATTCTTGATTGATCTTTTCTTAGGTCGCGACTTCCTATTCTTCGATTGAGTGCTCTTAGGTCGTGAAGTGCGACGCTTGGAAAAGGCTCAACTATTCCTCGCTTAAGGAAGGAAGCACGCAGCTACTTGTGATTTGGCGATTCTAGGTGCATGAGTACTAAGTGTTACGGGGCTAATCTCTTAATGATTGTTGGCGGAAGTTGTTCATACTTTCCTAACATTCTTCTTAACTTGATGATAGTGTGAATCGGATCTTGATTTTCGCATCAACATTTCCAAAGAAATGCATAACTTCTTTAGTGTGTGCAAGATAATGATCAAGTTCATTTGATGCTTCATCACGCAGTCTTTTGAGTAAATCAAATATGACACCATATTTTAACTTTTACAAGTTCTTGTTCATATTTTGAGATTTGACACTTAAAAGACACGCTTGATCATCCGCTTGCTCAATTTTAGAATCGTAAGGTTTGCACGTGAATCGTTGATTTTGTTTTGAAAAGCAATTTGTTGATCGTGAATATCTTTTTGACACCAATTAAGACGACGTATTGCATTTGAAAGTTCGCTTGACAATCGCTTGTTTTCAACCGCTATGACTCGACCAAGCACATATCGTTCTCAACATTTACCACGTACGCAACAAGATCGCAGAGATATTATCAAATGCATATGACAAAGAATTCAATAACACAACATTTTGAACATCCAGCATACATAACATCTTCCAAGAGTCGATCAACATCTTTTCTTAACATTTTCTTTTTACGCTTAGTGTTTGAAATAGATGTTTCGCTCAAAACGCTTTTCATGACCCCAAGTTCCTTATGAAAATCCTTTTCCTGTGCAATTGCACAACTTTTCAAGTTTTAACATTAGGTAAAAGATTTTTCCGAAAAATGTCTTTGTTCTCGCGCCAGGCGATTGAAAATGTTCAACTTGATTTCGTGATCGATATTCTATCTCATGTTGTAAAATTTTGAGGCCATGAAAATGTCAAAATATCGAAGAATTTTTCGATTTTCATGTTGTGAAGTTTACTTCACTAATGGAAAAGGACCATAAGTTTGTGCAAAGTCTGCTTTGGATTAACAATAGAAGACTCGTGTGTTCGATGATAACTCTTGGTGTGTTGGAAGAACTACAGCATCAGTTTACCTGGCTTAGAGTAATTGTGTTTGTTGTAAACAACAATGCTTTTAATTTTGATCGACTCTCGCCTTTCGCATCTAATTTTTGACGATGA